>FN649743.1:209656-277697 GCA_000310025.1 Ectocarpus siliculosus | reverse complement strand
TTATCTTGGGGGGGAAGGGGTAGCGTTTAAGTCTGTGAACGGGCGAGAGAAAAAACGGTTGCCCCCCCCCCCCCACACCCCCCTGTAGCCCAGTTAAATTGTAGCCCCCACTGTTGTACCAGCTGTCCCCCGCCACTGTTGTGCAGACAGCTGTACAGCCGTGTACATGCGATCACAGCGAGCGAGACAAACAGCCCCCACGAATGCCCGCGGCGCCGGACCACACACCGCCCCCCCCCACTGTGTTGCTCTTGCCGAGAGAGAAGGACGTAAGGATCTAATCAAAGAAACCACGGGTAAGGAGGGTCTAGACTAGATGTGTACGGAATGTTGAAAGAAGGGTTGAAGGAGTACCTACTGCATGGAAATGGTGAAGGACAAAGCTGAAGGTCAAATTCACGACTGGGGACATTGGCCTTCGAGAAAGTAGACGAAGATTAAGGAAGGTAGACGATGAAGACGACAAGTAAGTTGAAATATATATGATTGCGGCTCCGAGTGCGAAGACCGGGTTCATGTAGTTGTGGAATGGCCGTTGTACAAGAAAGAGAGGGAAGGACTTAAGTGTACATGGCTGAGCTGAAAAAGAAGGAGGCAAAAAGGGAAAAATAGAAGGGGGTTCTATTACAGGGAGATGTTTGAGGCATGGAATGGCGGGGAGAAGGCGGTAGCTGTACTGGGGCATAGGAAGTGGGTTGACAATGCGGGAAGTCGTATCGATAGGATATGTAGACTATAGATGTAGGCAACAAAAATTCGAGACACTTTTGGCGAAGAAAGTAGGAAGGAACGATTGACCATCGGTGATCGGTCCTCCTGTGGGAACAATGCTCCATCCTCTCGAGGACGCGTGGTCAATGGTCTAACCGCTAAGTAAGGCATGCAAAACATACGAGCACGCCCCCCCCCCCCCCCTGCTGTTTACCAAACACTCATGCCCGAATACAGTGCTGTACACCTTGGAGACCACGGAATTACATGCATTATTTTCTACCGCTGCCGTTTGCTACTGCTGCTGTGTTCTCTTGTGCTTCGTACACAACCACAAGGAGGACTCACGCTGGCCTATAACGCACGAACGTATATTGTGGACAACTAAAAAATATATTTTTCATCGCTTCGATCAGGTTAGACCCTTTGAAAAGCCATATGCTCGGTTGAAGATAGGTTTTCTCTTAAACCGAAATCCCTGTTTAAGAGAAAACCTCTCTTGAATCGGATTAAGAGAAGGTCGTGTTTAAGAGAGGATATCTTGGTCCTGCACACCCCTCTCTTAAACTGTAGCCCCCACTGTATCCTAATCCCCTACTACTGTAGTTCCGTATCCAACAGCAGCATTGGCCAGTTACATAGTATCCCTTTACTGGGTAAGTCTCGAAGAAAGGCTTCAAAGAGAGATGCAGAGCGGCACGGAAACAGGTTGCATTGACATAGAACCGGGTGCGATGGCGAAAGCAGCAACGCAAGCACACGAACGGCCCCGCCTCTCTTGATTATCCGCTCGACCTCTCGTGCATCCTCGTTCTGCCCATCAGGACAGCATCGGTGGCGTCCCCTCCACAACAGCACCAGCGACAGCGCTACAACTTGTAGATAGCACCATCGCCACCCTCGAGGCGTCTCTCGGTTTGCCTCCAGGAGCCGTTCTTACTCCCGTCGATGCCAAGGGCATTGCGGGAGGAGATACGAAGCGTCCCACGAAGGGAAAAGAAGGCGTTAATAAAGGGGGGAGAAAGAAGGCCGGCAAAGGTACAATACAACGCCCAATGCCCCCTTGGGGAGGAAACCTCAGGAGATTTCCTCGAGTTTCGTCCCTCTAGTAATTCATGACGGTTTATTTCCCGCTTTCGCTTGTTACCTGCACAACATTACGCATGCCAACAGGTCGATGCCGATCGTAAGCCAGCGGTCTGGACAGAGTCTTCCCGTTCGAGCTGTACAATGCTTAGGGCGATCAGCCGAAACATTGTGTTACAACAACGGGGTAACCACGGGTGCATTCATAGCTGCTGTGGACCCCGACTTTAGGTTTTGACTTTTGTATTTCGCTTGTTGATGTGTTGACTGGAACAAAACGAAACGACCAATAACTGCAGCAGCTGCTTCAAACGTCGGAGTTTCTTCCGCGGATCAGCCCGATGGAACGAAGGTCGACCTGAGGGTGGGGCAAATCACTCGAGTCTGGACGCACGAGACGGCCGATAAGTGAGTCGCGGTTCGCCGTATTCCGTATGGGACACAGCAGCACACCACCCAATACCCGTTTCGTCGGTGCGCTCTCCTCGAATTCTCCACCGAACCAAACCATGGTTGCTTTCGATAGCGACTGGCTATCTAAGTTGTTGATATCTCCTTGCTGCACAGAACTTGGGCGACAACAAGCGACTTTGCGTAGGCACGGGGTGTGCACATATCTAGTCTCATACCTTTTTCGTTCCTTCGACGGTGACAGCATCCTAGCCGTAGGAGTTGAGACGACATGGTAATTCCCTGCAAGAGCAAAGGCATGGTTTTGTAAACGTTGCTCTGGGTCCTGGGGATAACGTCAAACCAGGCTATACTGCGAGGAGATTGACGTTGGAGAAGGAGCTCCTCGAAACATTGCTAGCGGGCTCGTGCCGCACTACTCCCTCGAGGAGATGAAGGGAAGAAAGGTCATCGTCATGTGTAACCTGAAGGTGAGGGTATGCGTCTTGACGAACACATCTCGACAATTTACTGTTAGAAACCCGACGAATCGTTCACAGAAACTGCGGGCGGCCAAGGGAGGGACTGCTGCGCGTTGTAGCTTCCCTGGATCAACAGCTGCACGTTTTGGACGACGACAACATGTGTTGCATAGTAGATTTTAAGACCGCAAGACACGGCGTACTGCAGCAGCCGTGCAACATATTGGATGAAGAGCGGACAGATCCCATGGTGTGATTAACTGAATAGAGGGTTTCGAGAGTCGCTTTGAAGTAGAGGACCAGAAGTAGTCGGGAGTCAAACTCGGGCGGTGAGGGCGTAAGGCCAGCGTATGTGCCGATACCCATCTATGCATATGTTAGGGCTTATTTTTGCACGATGGTTCTTACGCGAAGTTGTACACAGCCCGTTGTTTCTGCCTGCCCTACCCTTTTCTCTTCGACTCAATGCATCAGTATTGCAGCGCGCTGTTTTTGGTGCACGCGAGGTGTCCTTCCAGGTGCCCTTTCGCCTTCCGCGCTGTTGGATTTCGCCTGTCGAGCCCACGCATAAACTCCCAGCGTCTCGTGTCACAGCTTCGCTGCTGTTTTGATATCTCGCTGGGGACCCCTCACACTTACACGCAACGCGTGATATTCCCTTCAGACTTCTCCTTTCAGCTCTGAAACTGCGACCGATTAATGTTGTCCCGCGCCTCTTGTGTGTGTATGGCTTTCTGCGACCGTTCCCCCACTGCCTGCGACGGCCTTGATGTGGGGTCCACTTTTTGGCCTGTTTTCTACAGAGGCATTTGTTGGTACCGCCATGGGCTTCAAATTCAACCTCCCGTTTTTGCACCGTTGCGCGTGTCTCTCGTGACACCGCCCTTTGCCGGCATAATGATGTCTTCCGCGGTGTCGCTCGTCGTGAAGCCGCGCAATCTGAAGGGGTTCAAGAGCCAGGGCATGGTGGTGTGCGCCGTCGGCGCTCTTGGCGACGGCAAGGTGCGGTCGATGGTTGTCGGGAACTCTCGGGCGGCACCGCTTGTCCCTGCGAATCATGGTGTTGCAGCATTGTTGCTATTCGTTGCTGTGTACTGTTTGGGCTTTTTGTTTTGTGGTGCCTTGGTCAAACATTGAAAATCAAGCGTTAGCCGCACATGTTTCACGTAGGTGCATGTGACGTTGACCCAATTGAGATGAAAGTTAGAAAATGTTTTGATATCGTGACCACTGTCTTACTACGTTAGCGGTCGGCGTTAATTCCCGCGGTCATCTACACGAGCCGTTCGGATTAGTGAGTTGACGGCAATATGGTGGGTTTTCCACGGGATGCTCTCCACACATATTTGTATGTTGTCCAGGGTACTGCGTAGGTCGACCACCCTTCCGTTGTCGCTCAAATGCGATTTGTCTTCGGAGATCACTTGTGGTCGTAGCCTAGGGGTTGGATTCTGCGCTCGTCCCGTTCGCGTGTACTGACAGGCTGCGAGATATGATTGATCCGATCACAACGGAAACGTCAATATCCAGTATCCAGAAAAACCGCTGTCTACACGGATGACAACACCACGGGAGGGAAATGGGAAAGTTTTTGCCTTGCGACACGGGGTATCATCAACAATGACGACGACGACGGTATCCTAACCAACAGGAACATGTGGAGCTTGTCGTTCCTCCAGAGGGATCTGCCGTGGGAGAGAGGCTCTCTTTCGAAGGACTTGCGGGCGGGCCCTTCGAGCCCGTTTCCGCGGCACAGATGGAGAAGAAGAAAGTTTTGGACAAGATTCTTCCGGTAAGAGACAGCTTTCGCTGCATTCCGGCGAAAGACGATACTTCTTGTTTTATGTTGTAGTTGTTTGCAAGGCGAAATCATCAGCGTGTCTACAACGTATTGCACGAGTCCTTACGGAGGGCTAGTTGCAGAGGCCAAATGTTCATGCCCTGTCGCAACTCTTCCAACGGTCACTCCTTCCCATGGGGGGTTACCGCTCTGATCCTGCTAGTGTGTAAATTGTTCTTGCGAACTTGGTCCACGTGTGTTGGCCCGGGACCGCGAACGGCGGAGGACGCCCCACTTCTTTTTGAGGCTCACTCCCCTTCCCATCGTCGGCTCCCGTGGCCCCCTTGTGAGCTCAAGGCTACACTTGCCCGGGGATCACCACACCTTGTGGAACGCGACGCGACGAGCAGCCTCTTGCTTCGGTTATGGAGTGCGCTCGCTCGAAAACGTCGTCATCGTGAAGAGCATAGCGACACCCCCCCCCCCCCGGCTCCTCTCTCCCCGCGCGCGCCCTACCACCTGCGATAGGAACTCACCACGGACGTGGAAGGCACGGTGAGGTGGCGAGACCACGCATTGGTGTCCTCTTGCGGTGCATGCACGGCCCCTACCGTCCGTGACGGCGCCGTCCGCTGAATAAACGCTTTTTGGCGACTTGACAGCAGTGTTTCTCTGCCCGTGTAGGCTCCGTGAGAAGGGTAGTACCCGTGTGGGCACCTTGTGGCTCTCGCGTTTTTTGACCCAACCGCGCCTAGACCACGATTACCAGCATACACGCTGATGATTCCGGCGTGAGGTGTGGGTTGCGCTGCTGACGCATGTAGTTGGGCGGCGACTTCAATGAGGCGCCTGGAAGCTCCCCGAGAGGTCAGTTCCGGTAGCACGGGTAGTGCGCGTATCCGAAGAGCTGCAGCTCGCGAAATCAGTCCTGTGAATCGTTCGGGGCCCCGAGCTTCCCTTAGAGCGGCGATGGGCTCGGCAATAGGCCGGTGTTTGTCCGCGAACTCAGTTGTCGCCAAGGCACTTGGGGGGATTTCGAACGCGCATGGTCCGTCCCAGGTTGGAGATGTCGGTGAAAGGACTATGGAGGAGCAGGTAGCTTGTTTTTCGATATTTCGTTCCGCGCTCCATGTTCCGCCCTAGGTGCGCGTGGAACACATCATCGAGTTACACCCCAGAAGACCATCAATAACGATGAGCTAAATAGCATCCGCGGCCTCAGGCACACCCGATGTGGAACGGCAGAGACGCAGGGTTTCTTGCTTGCAATGCAATTTCTACCGTCTATATTCGCCCCTATAGGTACCGTATCGGACTGTCCTCTTGTCACGGCATGTGAAACCAGACTACAAGCTGGAGAAGCTCTATCATTCCCCCTTTCGTACCCACAGCGTCATCCGCCGCCGTTGCTGACAAGGGCAAGAGGGTTACCAAACCCTTCCCACGTTGTATTCTGTAGTGAAGAATGACGTAGGACATCACCCACCGCAGCCGCCTGTGCATGCTTTTGACCGCTCTCGACTGATCTACAAGTGGGGAACGAGAGAGAGCCTGTGCTTCGCGCACTATCCTGGAAATTTCGCGCAATAGCGCCATGAACAGCGCCAAGATAGGGCCTTGGGTGCTCTTGCCCGGCCTCGGACCAGACATAGGTGGAGCTTGATATTGGTCGTTATGCCAAGATACCCTATTCCAACAGGAAAAACTGGTGCATCGTCTATACATTAGATTTATCGCAGCGAAGAACCTGGGAAGTGGCATGGTATCGATCTGGTATGATGTTTGGGAAAATGTAAAAATGTTCTGAGCGCAAGACTTCGTTATCCCGTCTTCGACCATATGGTTGATGTCCCAAGACGGCAAGTACCACCATGCTTCTCTCCGCATCATTACAGCCCGGCTACATGAACAGCAGATGCACGCAAACCCCTGAATCTGAGGGGCTGTTTGTATCTACAATCGCGCAGGCAAGCACTTGATTTGTGGTGTAGTGCAGAGGCAACAGGAAAGCCCCAAGAACTGCAGCAGCTTCAGCAAGCGTATGCAGAACACAACCAAAAGAAAAAAACAACACAGCAATTACGCCCGGCAAGATGGCGCGCATGGTGGAAACTCTCCAACCCAGAGCGCTGCTTTCTTCGCTGATGACCCCCTCCTTCACCCGAGAAGAAGAGAGCAACCCCCAACCCCCCCTATGCCGTGCAGTCGTGTGCATGCCTTGCCTGAAACAACTCCGCCCAGGAGGCAACCACGGGGCTTGCGCCTGTTGCAAGGCCAACCCGGTCGTCGAAATCACGATGTTCGCTGCCCAAGCTTTGCAAAGATCGTGAGAGAGAAGGAAGATTGAAAGCAACATGCAATCGCCACACATGCACGCTGAGCACTACATATCACCACCCCTTCCGCTTGTGTTCGCTGGCACATCTGGTGATGAAAGCTAACGTGTCATGCCTCTTTGGGACGTTCAACCACACACACCACCAAAGGTGAATGCACGCTTAAAGACGATATTCATCAGGTAGAAAAATCAAGTTCGTTGCTTGTGATCCGTGAGCGTACCATGATTTGAGGCGGACTTCGTTGCCGAGTCCAACATGTTAGCCTCGTGCTCATCGAGAACTATGTGGACTTGGGCTGAGAGATTCCCAGATAACTCCCCAGTTGGCCTCTCGCTCATGAAGTGACACACAACTTGTCCCACAACCCATATAACTACTTACTCGCGAGAACACGGTCTACAATACATTATTCTCTACAAATCTTAGTGCTTCTTGGGAACCTACTAAAAGCCGCTCACGTTGACCATCTATACAAAACAAGTTGGAGTTGGTGCTGTCCTAGTTGTTCGGGAGATCAAGAGATTGTGCAAGCTGCCGATTGCGCATTTGGGTCCCCAAGCTCCTTCAACAAGCTGCAGGTGGCCTGAAACAAACACAAAACAGGTGAAACGCACATTAATTCAACAGCGGTACGGGTACAGAGAATTCGGAATATGTCTAAGACCGGGGGAGGGAGTCGCATGTGTTGTTCCTAGTACTTTTTGTCACCTTGACCATGTATACCTGTCGAAATCAAACACCGTCGTCATTCCTACGGCACGCCCCACTAATAACGCTTGTTCACCGTAGGGTTTCGCCGACCAGCGAGCTAAATACATTTTGTTTTATACGTACGTCATTATGCTCGAGTAGTGTTCCACCAACATTGAGCCTGCATCGAGCGAAATTGTACGGCTGACATGTCTGCGAGCCTGCCCGGTTGTGGTTACTCCTAACAACTTGTTCCTGAGCGTTCGAATCTCTGCTTGTTTTCGGGATAGAGGTCATCAAGAAAGCCACAAGAGAGGTCCACGATCTAGCCGTGTAAAAGGCTCACGACCGACCAAGCGCGATTACCGTTGGGCTTGGTCCATCCTGTATGACCGACAACGGGAAGCCTACGGTTGTTCTGGTGCTTCCACTTGCGCTTACGTATGCCTCTCCACAGGTATAATGTATGTGCTCTTCCAGTAATTTTGTGTTAGGGGCTAGCTATTCCTGGTGGGGGAGTTTAAGGGGACAACGTTTCTGACGATGTCACAGACTATTCTGAACAGAATGCTACTGCCTGGAACTTTCTTCCCCTCTTTCCGACAGTACTTGACTGCTATCTTCCCTCACGGACCGCCTCAGCAAAATACAACCCATGGCGGGCAACAACATGAACATGATTACCTTGTGTTGGCCTGCTGCGGCCATATCAAACGGCGTTTTCCCTCCGGCATCCTGCTTGTTGCACATCTCCTCGAGCACTCCAAGTGCTGTTGCCTTCTCCATCAAAGATCTAACCACGTCCACCCTGCCTCCTTCGCACGCGGCCAAGAAAGGCGTGGCCCCGCTACTTGTTGTTTTGAACAGATCCGTGTCCTTCCGGGGTGGGGAGGCAGACGAGAGCAAGGAAAGGGTATGCTGTGAGAGGAGAGTCATGGACGTACCATGGTTGCTGCTGCTGCTGCTGTTGTTGTTGTTGTGTTTCCTCTGGTAGTCGCGGTAGCACAGTTCGTGTGGCGGGACCACGCGTCGCAACACTGCAAGGTTTCGGGGCTGGGTTCGAGTGGTACCGAGTGAAACAATCCCAACATCGGTCAGACACCCACGTCAAAACACCTCAGGTGGGTGTGACCATTTTCTCACCCGCACTTGCACCGCAATTCTACCCGTCCTGTCTTCGTGCCCCTTAGCCTTTCGAACGAGCGATGGTTATAAAATACCTCTTTCCGGATACAACAATGATGAGTCTAGTGCTGTATTGCTCTTGAGCGGCAAAAAACCCTAAGATCCTCCGCAAAAACATGTAACTCACCTTCGCGAGCAGGATATCTGTGGCCTCCTTGTGTCCACTGATGACCGCCCAGTGTAGTGCAGTCCGTCCGCTCTTGTCTGTCTGATCCACCGGAGCCCCCTTTTCCATCAAATAGTTCATGATCTCTACATGGTTCCCTCCGGCCGCTCTGGGAACGCCATTGAACAGTAGACGCCGTTAAAACAACGTTTCGCACGGTTGGGAGAAGGTGTTGTGTTACGATCCGTTGCTGGTGCGGTTCGCTGCAGACCAGACACCGCTCGTGGTTGTGCACCAACACCAATTGATGACTTGAACATGGCACCGCTTCCAGACCGGAAAATGCTTTTCTGCCTTCGTCACTTGCTACTGAAGGTGGTCAGATGCCGACGAGCCAAGAAACTATATATTTCGCTGCACAGGGATTGCTGTGGATTGATGTCTGGCAGGAAGCAAGGCCCGGAATTCTTTAAACGATGAATGGTAGGCAAGACATGCGCGAATCCCAAAAGTATGAATTTCGTAGACTGATTCCCGTGAGCACCAACAATTCGCTGGAAACGAGCTGCATGCATGATAGGTCACCTGCTTGCTTGCTTAAACAATAATTGGCACTACGGCCGTAGTTTGTCCGGTCTACAGCACCGGTTGATAGTCTACAGGCAGGTTGACCGAGCATAAGTTTGCGTCACCAAACATTTTCGACGCAAGGCAGGGTCCAATGAGGATGCTACCTCATGCGGGCGCAATGGTTTCGGCCGTGCTACAAGACCAAGAGCTACTGTTCTGTTGGGATGAGACACACGGGACACACGGAACATCCGATGCGTGGTGTCGCGTACATACGTAGAGTAGCCCATCATGCCGGCCAATCACACCCGACAGCGGTGTTTCGATCAGTGTTGCTACCATGTAGATGTCAAACGGTGCAGCTAGTTGTTGGTAATACAGTACAAGTAGATGTTAATGGGATAGGAAAGCCTATTTTAATACTTGTGGTTACGCTCGGAGTGGAAGCTCGGAGTGGCTGGTCTCTACAGAGTAGTATATAGTTCTGCTCCCACCTGTGCAACGCTCTTCGCTCCGCTGCGCCGGGCTCGTTGACCGCTATCTCGCCATCCTCTACCAACTGCTTTACCTTGCCGAGATCACCGTTGTGCGCGGCCTTGTGCAGTTCCGTGTCGGTTGGCATGGCCGCTCCTTAGAGAAACCAACAGAAGCGGCCGCTACTCACCCCCCGCTGTATTCTCCTCCTCCTTGACAAGTTCTCCTCTCCCTGCGTCTCGAACCCCCCCCCACCGACCGACGATCCTCCCGGCGAAACAGTAGCAGTAGGTGCAGGGATGCAGCAATATGGCGGATAGCACCCCCGTATTGTGGTACCAGATGAATGAAATGACCAGCCCAGGGCACGGGGCGCACTCTCAAGTAGAGACGAGACAGCGTACAGCCCAGTCCTTCGGAAGGTGTGACGGGCAGCTTCTCTGAGTGCTGCTGCTCTCTCGCCACGCCTATCCTCTACTCAGCCCATCAATTGCAGCCCATGTAGGGCGTGTGGGTCTGATAGTCAGTGTTTAAATATTGGCGATTTCCCTGTGTCGCTCAGATAGAGTTGGCGTAAACAGACAGCTGCTGCGTTGTCTCTCTCGTTCCTACCTAGCACCATAGAGCACCCCCCGAAAGCTAAACGTCGATGTCGAAGAAGGGCGGTTACATGGTTCCGGAATTTGAACCGCGAGCGGTTCGGGAAAGTTTGGGGAAAGTTCATCACGCCGCATGGGCTGCACTTCCTTCCATTGCCAACAGCTCTCGCTCTTTCACCAGCAGATCAGGGCGCTAGGAATTGCGGACGCTTCCTGAACCGACACGGGCTTATTACACCGAACATCGATTGCTGTGAACGCCGGCCTGTTTTGTCCTTGGCGACGCCGACAATGTCGCTTTCAGCTGCCGCCACGGTTGCATGGGGAGCAAACACCTTGTTTGTGTCTCCCGCAGTGAAGCCTGCGTTCCTACCCCAACGCCATGGTCCCGCCACCTTCAATCGGCCCCCTACCGCCGGACAGCTCTCGTCAAGGCCATGGGTGGCGATTGCCCCTTTCGGAGGCGCCAGCACCAGGATGCACGGGAGTGGGAGCGTTAAGATGGCAGCGGAAAAGCCGAAAGGATCAGGAATGCTCCAGGGTCCGAACCTTGAACTGATGAGGTATGCCGGTACATACAATGTTGTGGATACGTGATGCTGGCGCTAGATTGAGAGAGACACTTGCAGATAGAGTGTCGCGAATGAGACCCAGCCAAGCAGTCGGGGGCAGGTACGGGAGTAGTACCTACTGTCTATGGCGTTCGTGGTTGGCCCCAAAACCTTTGTTTGTGTTGACGCCTGAACTACAGCAGTAGAAAGTGTTCTCTAGTTCTACAGTACATTTACAACTATTGTATCCATGTGCAACGCGTGGGTTCTTGAGGATATCCAGAACTTGTTGTCTCGCCCGACCGCAACCGGCGTGCGAAGTGTTGAGGCCCCAAGGTAGCACGGTTGACTATGTACCTGAAACTCTTCGGAGCATTGGGTCAGTAAAGTGGCGGCGAGACCGTTTTCAGGAAAATATCGGCAAAGTTACTCCGCTTGAAGTCACGAAGTACTGAAGCAACTGCGGTGGAGGGGCGCTTAGCACTTGACGAAAAAGTGAATTTTAGGCGCGTACCCTAGCCTCAACCACCACCGATAGATGCGAGGCCAGCGTGCCGTGGGTGGTGCTAGGTTGCCGTGCACAGGTGCTTGTAGGGTAAGGTACTGCTGTAGGTGCGTGTCACACGCGTATTCCGAGATGGGTTCGACCGGTTGCGATGGATTTCGAATGTTTCGCCCCAAAAGTGGTAAGAGCTCTGCTGCGCCCAGGAGCCGTGTTTTCTCGCACGTTGGAAGCGTCATACCGTGAGGCATGCTTTACGTCGAAATGGTGGTGAAGCTCTTATCAGTCTCAGCGAGAGTCTGCCCACACTGCTGCCTATTAGGCCACGGAGAAAAAAGAACTCAATTGTGCAGACACGACACGCGGCGATGCTCCTGGCGGCTTGGCTCGTGAGCCACCCCTCCTGTAGACTCCCAAAGTTTTGGAGCGTGTGTGTTTTTGACTACAGTGGTATTGGTCACAGGGAGGACCCAAGGCTGATTCCTATCGGACCCGCGTTTCAATGACAAAATTGGGTGGAGGGTGGCCAGAGCCTTGCGCTCGACTTGGATTTTCTGGCCGAAAGTTCGTGTTATCGTGAATGGGTTACTTCGGAGAGAGAGCCCGGAGCAACGCTACTCTCTACTCGAGAAAATGCTCTGGCGACTCCCGATATCCGCGCTTCCCATAACCGACACACTTCCACCCAGCTTCGATTGGCACCGCAGGACCCAAACGGTCAGCGGACAGCTCGAGGGGACCCTCTCTCTAGGCCGATCAAGGGCCTCGAAACCATGCATTGGTGACGGTTCCGAGATCAGCGCCCGACAGCAGGAGTGGATCGAAAACATTCCTGCAGAATCACAGAGTAAAATGGACGCCTGGCCTCTTTGATTGTTTCGCGCGATTGAGAATTGTTCTGTGTGAGCCAGGATCGAAGTTCTTCCGTTCGAAAGACAAGGCCGCTGAGTAGGTCGAAACTATGAGCATCGATTCCCATATGAGATGACGATGAAACGAAGCATTCCCGCGGCAGGGAAAAAGACAGGCAACGTAAGGCCTGATCGCGTCCGACTTCTTGTTGTAGGCCGTTGGCATATGGATGCCACCATATAGAGCTACCGAGGAGAGTTTTGACCACATCAACCGTTTTTTTGCACTCTTGGCCTCTTGTTTTGTGCTATCAGGATCTTGGTCCAAGGCGAGGTAGCGGTGGGGACTGCCGCGGCTGGCCTAGCTTTCCTGACGAAGGTTGGTATTGGGGCGTTTTGTTGGTTTTCGTTTTGGGCGAGCGGCTCCAGTCTTTATTTTCTTTTTCGTGTGTAGTGCGACAGAACGGTTGTAACGCATCGGCGAACCGCGGCCACGTTTCGTTGTTCGGGGTTCCGTATTGCGTGAAGACATGAAACTCCCACGCTTGAACAACACAATCGAACTGTTATTTGATGGTTTTGATTTGTGCATCGTTTCGTTGTTTCAAGAGAGGAGGAGCCATCCTATTGACGACAAGGATAAATGATGTGATCGGAACTGCTTGCACGATATCGGGTTGTACCTTTATCTATTTTTTTTTCTCTCCCCTCTTGACTCCCCGCACAGCACACTCACATCGATTCGACCTTTCCCAGCTGTCGTTGCATCCGCCCGGCTGCCCATCTGCACCCCCTGAAGTTCATATGTCCTCGGATCGCCCGCATTTGGGTGCCACACACGGCATTGCTTTATTTTTGGCCCACCACCGGCGATCGCGAAACACCTGATCGTGTCTAGTGCCCCCCCACGCCAACAAAACATCTTCTACGCACCGGCTTTAGGTCAATCCTTTCGCAGGCACATTGTTTTCTTGGGCGGCACTTAAGGCGGGCTGCCTAGGGGCCCTCCCTATTTTTCTGGTCAGCGTTCTGCTGGAGAAGAGCGGGGTCGACTTCTTTCGCAAGATCGATCAAGACACCAAGCTCTACGTCGTGCAAGTCTTCGGAGCCAAGCGCAACTGGCCGGTGCGTTGTTAGTTGGTGGCTCGGTATTTTACATAGCCGCTGTTGGCTGTATTTTTCTTTGTGCCGTCGTGGTTGGTGGTGGTGATTGTCGCCGTTGTGTATTATTGATGGTCGTTATCGATGCTCTTGCTGTTGTTCGTGCTGTCGTATTTTGTATTTTTTGCCCGCTCGCCGCTCGCGACCGAATCCAGTATCGATGCGACCCCAACCCTCCCTCGCCCTCCCTCTCTCGGTTCCACCCACGTGCCCTCCGCTTCCATGACGCCACGTCTTTCTGTCGGTCACCTCGAAAATCAGGTGGTGTCGCTTTGGTCTTTTGTGCTCGCGGCCAATGCAGGTGAGAGTTTCACGGCTAACACGTGACTTCACCTTCGGTCTATTCCTTTCTGCATCAAGAAAGGCGTCCAGGACCCTCCCCCCCCATGCGGCGCAATCTCGCGAATACTCTATATCGAAGATACCCCGAAGTTTGGGTGGTCTCCTGCCACAACTCAGGACGAACGTGCCCCCGTCCGAAGGAAAAACATAGGTACACGGGTGACACGGAAGTAGGCAACGGTCGGGCACAGCTGCGGCCATGCAGACCGAGAGCCTTGGAAGACTACCTGCTGTCCTGTGTGTGGTACGAGGCGTCGAGCCCAGCGAAAAACATTTTCGTTGTGCAACAGTCACGAGCCCTCAATAGCCTGGGCGTGTGCCATGCCGATTCACCCGCTCTATAGCGGGCACCCGCTCTGTTTAAGAAGCATTGCTATACCAAAACATGCTTTCGGTGGTGCCAAGAGGTTTCACCCTCATATGCCGGTCCCCCGCGGTAGGTTTGATTTTGACGTGGCCGAGCTCCTCTCAATCCGACCTTTCCCTGCCCCTAGTCTACCCGCGGTGATCTTTGTCAACATGGGAATGTACCAGAGTTTCCACCCGACGAGCGACAATGTCTTTTTTTGTGTCTCCCTCTCCTGCGCTGTGCCCAGGTTTTTTCGAGGAGGTGTTGTTCCGGGGCGTGATCCAGCAAGGGCTCTCGACGCTCATTGGTGGCATCCCCGCCCTGGTGATCTCTTCGGTGCTGTTCGGGTTGGCGCACTCCCCGGTGCCGGGGGCCAGCTCCTTCACGGAAGCCTGCTACGGGGCCAACTTCGGGCTGCTGTACATGGTCCGTGCACGAGCGAGGCTTATTCCTCGTGATTTAGGCGATGCGCGTCTTAGTTGATGCAGATTTGCCGAATGCAGGCGTTTTGTGGAACGTCGTCTACAGTGTAGCCATGTTTTGCGCGAACATTTCATGGTTTTGCGCGTGCATTTCATGGTGTTGAAGCAGAGCCAGCTCTGCTAGGAATGCTAACCCGCGCCCGAGCTTCGATCTGTGGTGTGTTACAACTCATGGCCTATTGTTTGCTTCATTTCACTTTTTGTTGTTGTGAGGCTTGATTTCGCTTCAGATTTGCATGTTTTTTTTTTGTGGACAGCGTTCTTTGGGTTTGGTCGAATGTATTTTCTGTCATGAGTGTTGTATCTTGCGGCGCCTCGTTTGGTTGTTTTACACCCCCAGATGTCCGGCGGCAATCTGCTGGTGCCCATCATCGCACACGTTCTGTACGACATGTTGACGTTCCTGGAAGTACACCAAAGAGCAACTGCTCAGCTCGAGACCACGCTACGCGGAGATCTCCCGCAGAAGGAGCAGGTGCGTTGTAGTGGCCATCGGTTTTGGATTTTGGAAAGCGCATAGTTTGTGGCGGGTTGAACTGGTGTTTGTTACATTGTTGGCATGAGAAGAGGCTTCGTTGACGTGGGTGGACATCTCTGTTGTGGTTGAGTTTTTGATTCAAACGCCAATGGGCACGGAAATCTGCTTCCAAGTAACAAATGCGTTTTTCTGCATCGCGCGACGAATCACCGAGAACTACTTGTCATGTGACATGAGTGCGGTTATTCGCGACGCCCCTCTACTGTGTCGTTCAAAGCCGTTTATTACGTGTGCATAGGCAGGATCCTAGGTCAAACCTTTGATCAATTAAGAATCATGGCCGGGAAGCACAGGATTATCCCGTTTTCATGTCCGGATGGGCATGGATATAGTGCTGCGGGGAGGTAAACCCCTTTCTGGTTTCTGTGGTATGATATTTGTCGTTGAATTCGTCAACCTGCCGTCCATGATTGATTCGGGCGCATAAATAACACTCTCTCACACACGCACACTCCGAACAGCCTGGCGTACCCTCATTGGTCCGACGGTCTGTCGGGACAACTTTTTCTGCTGCTACAGAATAGTACACCCATACACCAACCACTGCCCGCCTCCGTGCCCTTGACGGGACGCACTTCCCCCAGGAGAAACGTAACGTGGCAACGGTGGTGAAGAAGTTCAACCTGTCCAAGAAGTTCGTCGACATGTCTTACGGAATCTTCCAGCAGCTGGATCTCGACAAGAACGGAGTCATCGACCAGAAGTGAGCCGCGCACTTGCACATGCACGCGCTACGCTAAATGTTCTGTTCCTTTCAGAGTTCGGGGACCCTCCCCTTCTCTCGGCGGCAGCCCCGGCACTTTCTGGGGTCAGTTTTCCTTTGAGAAGTGGAGTGCACACATTCCTACTAAGAACAGTCGACGGCAGCAACCAAGTGGATATCGTTGATGCACCATCACACTCGTATCCATTTCGCTCGATCCGCTGGGCCCGACCTCTAAATGAACGGCGGAAGCCCATTCGTTCCAGTGAGGCGACCAAGATGTAGGTGCAGTTGATACGGGACGTGGGACGTGCTTGCAGCGGCGACCTGTGCGGTGCAAGCGTGAAATATGCATCCCGCAAGAAGTGGGTGAGCCGTTCAGGCCGTGTATAACCAGCAGTCCGCGACAGAGATCGGCATTTTCAGTCGCTGGTGCCGTTGTTGTTGTTAGTGCTGTTGCTGCTGCTGCATGGTGCTGTTGACTTTGGCTATCTTATTGCTACCCTTTCTTTGTTGATTGCGACCTCTCTTTTTTGTGGTTTTCCGTACTGCCTGCAGGGAGCTTCAGCTGGGTCTGCGAACGTTCGGAAAGTTTGCGTCCGCGGAAGAAACTCGCCAGATCATGCGGGAGGTACCACGATCACTACCAGTACCTTCAACATGCTGTACTCGGTTTTTGTGATTCTGATGCGAGTACGGCGTGTCAAGAACGGCGTTTGATCCCTAACGGTTTTTATTTTTCGGTCCCACCTACGAGACCGGTGAGAACCCGGCGTGCTCCGTCCCGGCTATGTAGGGGTGCGAGGTCAATGGTCTAACGACTACGGCATGCACGACTATGAGTACACCCACCTATTCCGCGCTCCAGTCTACGCACCTTTTGGCGTGTGGGTGAGGTCGCTAGCGATTGGTGGACTGTCGACGTGTGCGTATTTTTTGTTTTGCTTCCTGCCAGCCTTGATGGAGTGTATATCCCCTGATCATGTGGCGCCTGGCCTCACCTCTGCCTCGCTCCTGTTTCGCGCTTGAAACTGATTGAACCCGCCAACGACAACGCGATGCACGATGGCTTTGCCAGGCCGACCTGGACAAGAACAACGCCCTTACGTTCGACGAGTGGGTCCGCCTCCTGGCGCTCAACTACTCCGCCCTCCTGCAGCCCAAGGCTGGGAAGCAGATCGGAGGCCGTTGAGCTTGGCGGGGAGGATGGCTGGAACACATTGCGAGTTTGCTGGCGATGCATCGAGAGTGTTTTCGGCCGGTGTTTCTCGGATGGAATGTCGCTGTACACGCCTTGTTCCCTCTTCTGCGACGCACTGACCAAGGTAGAAAGCCCCCTTCACCACGCCTCATCTTCTCTCGCTTTTCGGGGAGGCCTAGAGAGAGGGAAATTTTATTGTTGTAGCCTCAAGTTCTTGAATTCATCTCTTGTCCCCCCGTGTCGTTTCTTCGTCATCCAATTTCGTCGGCTCGGTCAGACTTGTGTTCATCTGTATTCTGGTATATTTTACTTCAACGTACATATGCATATGTACTTTGCACTGCGATGGTATCATCGCAAGAACAGATATGATTTTGTCCCTCTAAGTGGAAAGCTCGAGCCTACAGTATTGGGTTCCCCCTAACGGAGTACACATGGTTCAGTTTCGTAGGGAACCCTATTGCTCTGAGACCGATGTAAAATATGTTGTGGGTCTCTAGGGGCACACGGGGCTGCTCCCCAACCGGTCTCGCCGAACGGCGAGTAGATAACGAAAGGCGGAAACGGTCGGTTCTCTTGTTTCTGTACATGCGGTGATTAGATGTCTTGTGCGCCGCGTGTGCACTGTGCTTGTGTGTGTTTGCGCAGTAGCCCGTATCTTCTATGCAGAGTGCCTTATTCTGTAAGTTGGGCGCGGACAGTTTGCAATTTGCCGCCAACGGCCAACGAATAGTCGGTAACGCTTGGGCGATCACAATTAGCCTATTGAAGTACAGTGCTATTGTGGTCCGATAGAGAGGTTCACGCATAACGTGGAAATGCGGAATATTTAGCGTCTAAGCTTCCATTTATGAACGGCTGAATGTCGGCTTGCGCTGCTCACCGGTACGGCTCATATTCTACACCAAGCGCAAGGGTTGTGTGGGTGCCGCCGCCCAGTTTCCCGAGGTTGGGGACCCCTTGATGTGACGGCCGTACGCCTCGCACCGGCCACGTCGATGTTGTTCCGCCCCATCTCACCGATTGTTCCGCCCCATTTCTCCGTGTGCCAAGGCGGGGGGAATTCCCTCGAGCCGGCAGCAGTAGTTATGAATGTAGGTGCGCCTGCATCGGTTCCTTCTGTCCTCCTAGATAGAGCTTTTTTGAGAAGATAGAGGCGTTACTTGGATAGAAGTCCTGTGAAGGTGTTTTTCACGCTGTGAAGGGCCTTCTCGAGGCTACGATGGAGAGTAGTTCCAGGTTTCGGTTCAGTCCGATGCTGTAGCCAGGTGCTAAATTGTTACTCTTTGTTGCCCAATACCGGTATTTTTGGTGTTTTCGGGGAGATTGGTTCTCAATTTGGTTGGTCACCCCCGTTATTTTCAGTTGCTGGCCTATAGTAATCCCACTCGTTCAGCTTTGGTCCAAATATTCGGGTGTCTATCTTCATTGCGTATTATCTCAGTACCCACCCACTTCTGATTTTCCGTGCCACCGTGTGGCAAAAATCTCGCACGCATAAGTTGTCGTGACCCAAGATCGAGCGTCCTTGAGACCAGGCAACGGACGCGTGACGATCTCGCGAAGGCGAGGAATCCGCACGTGTACATCCCACGTGCACGGGCGGAATATTCCATGCACAAACTCTGCTCGTTACTTAGCCCTCAGCCCTTGGCATCCTCACATTCACCGGGGAAATAACTGGCCCTCAACAAGGTTTCTCCCAACACGTTCGTGATTAGTGCGAGCGTTTCAGGCGCATTGTTGTGCGAAATACCTTTTCATCGGTGTACGGCGGGTTGGTGTGAGAGGTTTGACGGGTGCCCTGTTGAATGCGCACCTGCGATGAAAATATTCACAAAAATTAAGGGGGGGGTGGAATCATCTTTTCTCGCAATTTTTGTCCGGGGGTGTGTGTGCGGGATAACTTTTTCGGGCGCCCCTTGCTTTATTTATTGTTTTGGGTTGTGCTACGAACGGCTGCTATATTTATTCATGGAGAATCCGTGGTTGCACTGAAGGATTCCTCCTCCTGATGGCCTCCTACCCTGGTTATCGCCTTCGCTATTCTCATCGCGAGAAGAGTGCATGCTCTTTCCCACAAAGCGCACGCACGAACTGCAAAATTATGTAGCGCCTTCCACTCATATATTTCGAGAAAATCTCGCGTACGCCGGGACCCGAACCCCAGACCCTGGGTACTAGACGGTTGCAAGGGTACCTACTACGGTGGGTACGACTTGCAGACTCCCGGGGCAACCGGCTCAGGTCAGAGGGTGAAAATTCTAACATTCTGAAGACATTCTACGCTGGTGGGATGCCCCGTCACATACCAGAGAGGCTGCCCACGGGCAGAAATCAAAAGCAGGAACCTCCACCTCGCCGTTCCAAAGTTGATCATTTGTGCTCGTGTGCTCGCTACCACCACCACGGCGGCGGAGACGTTTGAACGCAAAGTGGGGCAGAGAGCGGAGGGAGAGTGACTCCTTGAGACGATATTTTTATTTGTTTTTGGACGTCTGTTATTTTTGCCGTCAATGAAAACTTAACTTTGACAAGGCGGACAGGCCGATAGAGTTACCGGCGCTCAGGCGCTCACAGCAACGAAAAATATTGTTGCAATTAGTCTTCATTCTACAGTGACTCTACTTCCGGACCTCCAAAATATTCCAACGAAGAGGCCCGTGGATCAATAGCCCCGACCTGACACGATGAAGTGATCGCATGTGTAGCACCTCGTACGTTGTTCAACTTGGTGTGATTTCCGCGGCTCAATATAGGGAAGGTTAGATTGATCTTTGAGACCTACAGTAATCTCCTCCTGTTTTCTCATGTGCGAAAAAATTCTCATGTGCGAAATAATACGCAGTCCGCACGGTACATTCCGGTGCCAGAGCTTTCGAATACAAGGCACTGTGGAAGATCGGAAGAACTTGTGTGTCACATTGGTTCGCAGAATCTCCACATCCAATTCTGAAATAATACTGGAAACTCACAGTTTTTGGTGTCAGATGCATATGCGTACTTGTTTGTGTATTTTATCGACGAAGGAGCCACGTCGGAGCCGAAAGTGAAAAAGATCTTTCTGCGGAGACGCCCCGCATTTTCATAGTTGTGAAGCGATCCAACCAGAGAAACCTGTGCTTGGAGTGAGGACCTGTGGCTTCACACCCCGGGACTTCGGACACAGAAAACCTTCATCCTTCATTAATGCGTTTTTCACGACCCCCAGCTATCGAAAAAAGGTCATGTTCGGCCCAAACTGACACGTGCATGGTGGTATCTACGTAGGCCCAAATGGAAAATGATCGTTGTTTACTCTTTCACTCTAGCCCATGACATGCATTGGCAGGGGCTGGGTGTCCCAAGTGCCGGGAGTGAAACCGAGTCCGGACCCTTTGAAGAAGCAATGTTTACTCTCATTACCCAACACGCCGAAAGGCCTGTAAAACCGGCGCCAGAATAGATGGGACGAAGAGATGTGCAGTTTTTTTCTGTTATTGCCATGGTGTATTTGATCCAGAGAGTAACGTAGACTCCACCATGACGCTCGGTCACAGGGTATTGTGGCCTTTAGAAGCATTCTGTGTTTTCTCCCTCAATGAACCTGACGTCTTTTCATTGGTCAGCCGGTTAGCAAAGCTGAAGAAACACACACAGAGGATTTGAGCTAGATGGCGTTCCTCACAACAAACGCCGCAGGACTGAAGATACCCGCCGAAAGGTGGTGGGGATATTGAATACTGGCAACGAGAGTGGCGGTACTGTAGTGAATGCGCTGAAATCCACGACGAACGCGCGTCCCAAAAACGTGTGGTAGTTTTCTTCTGTATTATGTAGTCCTAACCACTAATAATCCGATCCAGGGAGTACCTTTGGGCAGGTTCAATTCCATTCGCAACGCACACTGACTCGTCATTACGCAACTAGGAATATTCATAATACTGCACGATTCGTCCTTGCAAGCCTGTTGCACCCTTCCTCTTGAATATATCCCAACTCTAAACCTCAGCTGGGCAGCTTCGGGTTCGTGTACGAAAAGGTCCCGGCGTGGTTAGGGCTGATCGCGCTGATTTTTCTGTACCTCGAGACAAGGAAGAAGTGCCGCCGCTTCTTCAAGAAGGGATCAGCCAATATTTTAGGTTGGTTATTGATGAAACTCTCTTGCAGTAGTTGGCCCGTGCTTCGGGGTGAGGCCATAGTTGGATTTTTCGAAAGCGCTGAGACCTGAAGTCGACGGTAGAGTACGATAGTGTGAAGGGCGTATATTCGTGACCCTCTAGGCAAGTGTGCCAAATAGTGTATGCATGTGAAAGCGTTTTCACTATTTTGTGAACGATCACGCGACGTGGGTGACCATCGAACTATGATATTCTCAGCTGGTGCGGGAGAGAGAACCGAGAGAGGGGAGAGAAGGATGCAGAGACTAGAAACCAGCAAAGGAGGGCGGATGGGGCAAGGAAGGGAGGAATGCATGAGGGGGAAACGTTGCTACCACCGTAGGCAGCACGAGGGCCCCCAATACCTGGCTATACTCAGGTGGCGTTCCAATTGCCCAGGAGTAAGAAATGGTGAAACCTAAAAATATCACGAATGAGAAAAAATGTACTTTGTCGTATCCGCCTCTCATGTTGGTAACGATGGCATTCATCATCGGCAGGGTGTGTGGAGATCATCAATGAGCGGCACGACGGCGAGGGTGATGCCGATGAGAACGGAGTACCGCAATACCAGAGGCTTGTGCCCAGAACCGAGGACTTACCCATGTACAGTCTCGCAGAGTTTAACGAAAAGGTGGGGAGCGGTGTTTGGGTAGATACGTGTTCCGCAAGCAACGGAACGTTTCTGGACTCTGAAGGGGCGGAGAGGGGTTAGGGGCCTGCCTTCTTAAGTCCGTCGAAACATTCGGTGCGAACAATCGGTTCGATCGCCTTTCCTCCCTTCGCCTTGGCTCGCCAGGTGCTGAACAGTCAGAGCTGGTTGTTCGTGGACAGCGCTATCCTGGACGTGTCCGAGTTCGCGGCCCGGCACCCGGGGGGCCGGCGCCTTATCCTCAACGCCCTGGGCACGGACGTGACCGCCGAGATCCTCGGCTAAGACATGTCTGTGGGGCACGCCATGTCCTTCTCTCCGCACGTTCACAGCGAGGTCAGCCAAACGAATGAGAAGCGTACTTTTTTTTTCGACAAACGGGAAATGCACTCCTGTGTAAACAGTTAGACGAGAATGTCGTATGTGTCGTCGTCAATGTTGGTGGTGATGTTTATCGTCGAGCGCGCCGGCGGGCGCCCCACACCCAAGAGGTCTACGGGGAGGTTCCAACAGGCACATCGAAAAAGCAAGAACTAACCCATTTCGTAGAATATGCCACATTGAACGGCGCCTCCACCCACACGCTACAACAGCGTGGCGAACAGAATATCTGCGTTCGGATGTCATACTCTTACTGCCTTCTGGATGGCGATTCCCCATGTGCAGAGAGCCTGGACTATCCTGAAAGGGCTGGTGATTGGCTACATCGATGAGGATGATGAACAAGAGGAAGACGACGGCAGCGAAAATGTTGATGGCGGCAAGCCGTCCTCCGCGGCACGGAAGGCTGCGGAAAAGAACACGTTCACCATCGCCGGACAGTCGGCCATGGCACGAGGGGGTCCATCCGGTCCGTCTTTAGCGGAGATGCCTTGGAAAGACCAGACAGGTTCCGAAAAGCCTTCAGATAAAACCGTTGCCTATCACCCAATGAAGTAGTTCATGAACCTACCCCAGGCGTGCCAAGTCCCCACGTGGCACAAATTTTAGATTATGAAGCCAGACTGGCTATTCCGCCACTTGAACCGAAGTCCCCTAGCTAGTCGATCTTCTGGATGCTCCGATGTGCTGCCTTTTCCGCCTTCCTGCCTGCCTCTCGGTCCTTTTGCGTGGTTGTGTGTAGGAACATTAATCTGCCATTTTGGTCCGTCCGTCTGTCTGTCTGTTTGTCTGTCCGCCTGTCTGTCTGTCTGTCTGTCTCTCTGTCTGTCTCTCTGTCTGTCTGTCTCTCTGTCTGTCTGTCTCTCTGTCGGTCTGTCGGTCTGTTCGTCGGCTGGCCCGCCTTGTCCACCCACCCAGTCCGCTAAGGCAAAGCGGTTGAATGGGCTGGCGACCATTTCTACAGGGATGGTGGATGTTGCGGGCGCTCCCGGAAGGACATCACCCCAGGAGATGGGAGCGGTGTGTACACATGGTATCTATCCACCCTTGATTCACCACGTCCCTGCCTTGTATTGCCCCTTGGCCAGCGCTCGAGGGGACGGACAAGGCGGGTCGTTCGTTGGCAAAGGCCTGTGTTAGGACAGCAGCAGTATCGATAGATTCCTGAGCGTGGGGCATTTTACTCCCGCCCAGAAGAACGTTGTTGGCGGCGATTCGGTCACCGGAACCGCCCTCCCCGCGGACTGAACCTCATGAAATTATCATGGTGTAGGCATACATATCCGTATTTTGTCGGACGCAGAGTGCAGGGCATGGCTTAGGAGACCCGTTGCTAGAGATGGAAAGATGATCGGCTAAGAATCTGGTGTGTTAAGCTTCCACCGAACCCAAAAGGCCAGGATTGTGGGGAAGGTGGGGAAAACGAGATGTCGATGCATGGCACGGCCAGGAGCCATGCCGATGGTAATCACCGGGTGAAGACGCAAACACGTTGCGAAGGCTCCCGCTGCCCGGTCGTGCGCTCATATAGAGTGTAATAATGCTCATTCTCCTCCGTCTCGACATTGTTCTATCGATCAGCCTCTTCGCCGTGTCCTTCCGAAGAGGAGCACCTCTGACAACGGGCGGTCCCTGGAGCGTTTTCACGTGTGCCCCCTGCTTTGGATGGGGGCCGTCAGCTCTTTCAGGCGAGGCTACCTGCCCACCTCCCGCCCAGTGTACCGGTACATATTCCTGTGCCCCGGCCAAGCTCAGATTCTGGTGCGTTATTGCTCACGTTGCCGATGTTGCTGCTGCTGCGGTTGTTTTCGTTTGTCACATTGCTGATGTTGTTGCTGGTGCTGCAGTCAGTGTTGTTTGATATTAGTGGTGTTGTGTAGAATACACCACGGTGATCGATCTACATGCTTGGTACCCACCTTGCACAAGCAACCTCAGGCATTGGACTGCCCCCCGCCCGCCCTTGCGTCATTGCTCCAACTGTTACTGCGGGTGGCCGGCGGTGCCGATGAACAATGCATCACCTCAGGCGGAGTCAATCGCCGGGGTCTGCTATTTCAACATGCGGGCTCAGGAGAAAGGACATGTAAGCCCCGGTCGACGGTCCGGTACACGCAACCAGAGGCATTCGACTCTTTTTTGTTATTTGACAAGCGAGGGTAGATCAGTCTTCGGCGAAAGGGAAGGGTTTACATCCGCTTCTCCGAAGTTTGGTTAATCGTACAGGCAGGAACTCCACTGTCCACGGCGTCAGATATCGTGTTTGGATAACGTTGAAAATCGTCCCAATGTTTGTACATGCAAGATATCGCGTGCTGAAAGAAGTATACCTCATCTTCAGGTAGTTTCAACATTGTCGGGAAATGTTCGTGAACTGTGATCCACGGACAGAGACAATCTTGTTCTGTGTTTTGAAACAACAATATGGCCGCCGGTTGCCCGCGCTCACCGTCTTTGGATCGATGGCGGTCAGCCCCCCCGTCTAGAAAAAGTTCGTCGTGCTCAGTTCGAGGTCATGTGGACTCCGTCCTCAATCGACATGATCAGTCTACCTTTCTGTTTGGACAGAAGAAGCATTCGGCGAAAGGCGATATGATCGAAGCAGTTCGGAGAAAACGTCTGCAGCAGGTTTTTGTCCAAAGTGTATTCCTGTGGGGCGCACACCAAACGCCCCGGGGTGTGTTCAGGACTAAGAAACGTTGGCGCACGCCAGACCGCCTCGTCGGGAACAAAGAGTATTTTCTCCCAGATAGCAGGGGACCCCCAAATCAGATGACAACGAGTACAGGGCAGTCACTCAATGGTCGCGCCACGGCCGAAAATACGCCGTCCTGGCCAAAGCATAATATATCGATTTCTGCACTTCGGGTAGACAGCACCCGACATTACCCATGTAGAATTTGTCTATCCGATGCATCCCCCACGATCATCGAGATTGTCCACCGCGCTCACTCAGCATGATCTGTCACAAAACCGCTACCCTCGACATCGATTTGTTATTCACTCTATCGGAATGGAACGGTAGGCAGTGGTCCAGCGATCGTACAACGCGTACGCCGTAAGGGTGCAAGATACCAGCGAGTCCCCGACCCCGGGAGCGATGATGGGGGGGCTCTCACAAGGAAGCGACAAGGGACCGGGGACGCTTAAGGTTGTCCCCGCTGGCGAGACAAAGGAGGGGGTGTTGTGCATAGAAATGCGCATCAGGCTGTACACCGACGGCGCCATGAGCAAGCTTCTCGAGAGTCCCGCGAAGGTGAATCTATAGGCGGAGGTGGTTAGAGACGTTGATATGCTGCGATGATTGTGAACCCCTCGCTTCTTTTCGCGTGTCAACAAGCACTCCTTTCGTGACTCCGGCGGAGTCAGATTTTCGCCGCAGGCTTTCTCTCCGCCGTGCCCCCGAAATCCCTTCTGTCGCGGCACATGCTTTCCCTCGTCAACAGTGACATCGAACACTGGAAGATTGCATGGCACATGTTCCTCTGCAACACAAGGGCCGATCCGTTGCCGTAATTGGTGTCATGTTTGGTGTTTTTCAACGACAACGGTCACTTAGACACTCCAGGAGATGTACGGTCGCAGGCGTGAGGAAGGCCGAGAGCTTTCACGCTCTCGGTTGGTGATGTGTTGGACGGGCGTATGCTGTTCAACGCTTGTGTTTTGTGGTGCGATGGCTGTACGGTTGTAGCCCACAACTGCACGTGAAAAATCCCCTGAGACGAAGCCATCGATGGTGGTGAGAGCTGCAGCAATGATGTCGAGGTGGCTGTAACTCCAGAACAAGTTGGCACCATGCACTAACGCGTTGATAGCTGTCGGTTGCTCCACAACCACGACATGGCCCAGATCCTCTCGCAGGGTGCGACGAACCTAACCGGTAGCCAGGTATGGAGGAAGGCAAGAGTTGATTGTTAGAGTGTCAGAGTCGTACGCGTCGAAGGTGAAGGAGATCCACGGAATCTTGACAGACGGTCGAAAAACAGTGAACCGTGGCGGGAATAGGAACTTTGCGGGAAATTGTATCTAGAGTTGAGGCGAGGACGGTAAGCACATCAACGTTGTTGGAAATGGCTCGAGCAGGGGTCATCTTCCTGTTCGCTGCACGGCGCAAGCAGGACACGGACAACCCCTCGGTGCAGCTGCAGGGCCCCTTCGTGATCCAGAAACTAGCCCCACCACTGGCGCACCGCAACGTCATCATGATCGCTGCCGGGACCTGTACCAACCCGAGTAAGCACACAGTAGTTTCCGGCTGTTGTCCTTTTTGCTGTTGGTGGCGGTCGGACATGATCACGTCGTCGTACAACAGAGAGAAGTACTTCCGTCTTCAAAGTAGCAAGAAGGACGACGAAGTAAAAGGTTGGAAACGATCGGAGTTGGGGTAGGGGCACGGGGCGGTTGTGCATGTGCGCAGTTCATCGGCGTATTGTACACCTTGGCGTTTCTGCAAAACAGATTCACATATGAGGAGGAGAGAATTTCTGTTGACTATGCGTCAATATTGAGGTATCGTCGAACGGAGGTTCAGGATAATGATATCCGTCAATCTGTCAACAACTAAATGTAGTTAACTCCGCTGTTCCCCCGATGTGGTCCGCCCACGTCCCTTCTTGTTCATGGTTCCATGCTGCTGTTTGTGTGTGCCGAATGAACCTGAACGACGGCGATGATAACGATCATACCGTGCTGCTGGGTGGTGCCGGGGTTCCAAATTGGGTGTGTTGCTCGATGGCACTTCCTGCCTACACACAACAACACACAACACCGATAATGGCGTTTCACGACGGATTCATCCACCGCGGCTGGCTGAAAACAAACAATGACCAACACGAACGGACTGATTTGTCAAATCGCTTCTGCGAATTGTTGCTTCAAGTGGTGCAACAAATCCGAGACTACGTGGCCCTCCCAAAGTGAGTGCTATCAAATGTTCGGAGATTGGTCTGTCGTTGCTCACAAATTGTCTGAAGGCGCGCTTTCTTTGGTTCCAGTAGTGTTGAAGACGCTCGGTGTGCTCGTACCCGTTTCCGTTTAGCATTGTTCTTGTTCGGCCCTTTCGCTCCGTCCTTTCTGTCCTTGTGTTCGATGTGGTTGCTGCCGCACGGGATTCGTCTCCTCTAGTGCTGATTCAGCATTCCACGTCATATCGTACCGCACCAGTCGATCTCCCCGCTGCTACGGCTACAGAAGCGGGGCGCAGTCGTCGAGGTCCAGGCTGGCCCCGGTCTGGCGAGCAACGAGCGAGGCCGACCTCTTCGGCGCCGACGAGATTGCGGCCATGCAGGTGCTGCAGTACGGTACGATAGGGCCAATTGCGAAACCGCCCACCGGACGGTTTCCAAAGGCAGGGTGCCGATGAAATCGCGGTCACTGCCTCTTTGTAGTATTCTTGAACTGTCACACCGGCAAGCTCGTGCTCGCTGGGTGTCCGTACGATGCCACCGTACCAGAAGAAAAGCGACGGTTTGCTGGAGGTGGTGATGCTTATTAGCGGGGAGCACTGAAAGAGGAATATTCCTGGGGCGGCCTTCCGGAAGGGGGCCGAGACATTTCTGAAGAAAGCTGGCCTCGTCTTTCCTGAGCTGTCGTCTCCCGGCAACTCAATCACGCTTTGGACCCCTGGGAGGTGGGTGGTGGGTGTGCGGGTTGTCGATTCCCTCGTTTCCGCAGGCTTCTCTAGGTTCACTCGGCGGTTGCATTACGTTCCGTGCTTGATATTACTCTAGTCCCGTACGTGCGTGCTCGTGAAACCGCTCCTCCTCCCTTGGGTTCTTCCGTTTCGGTACTTCGCCCTGCCTCTCGCCGGCAAACCAATCGCTAAGGTACTGAGCACACACTTTCGCCCTGCCTCTCGCTGGCAAACCAATCGCTAAATACGTAAGGCCCTCAAGACAACTCTCCATGAGCACCATCAGCGGCCCAAAGCCGGGAGTCTTCATCCGGTCGTTCCGTGGTCCGGAGCAGCACCAATAGAAGCGCAAGCACTAAGACCATTACCCCTAGCGTGGCGAGTCTCGACATGGTGAGCCGGAGGAGAGAGCCAAGAAGAAAATATCGACCCTCTCTGTTGTTGTCTCTGCTGTGTCGCATGGACGTACATGCGCCTTGTTTCTCATGCACTCTCGAGCGAGTGTGCGTACATGTTCTGGTGCATCAGAAGTACAATCTACATTTGTTGTCGTTTTGCGGGTTTTTTCTTCCATTTTCGACGGTTGTTCTGCGTATTTGTACTGTCGTATGCTCTGCGACATTTTCCAGTGTGTTCCACTCTGGTTCTGCTTGCCTACCGACTGTTGCACAGTGAGGTCTTGTGTGATGATGGATCCTCTGCTGCTGTTCTGCTCATGACATAATCTGTGCCTTCTTTGACCTTTCTTCCCTTGTTGGCTTAAGTTTCCTCTGCACCTGTTCGTTTTTCTCCTCGATTTATTGCTGTAGTTTGGGGAACCCTTTTCAGCATATGCTACGTCCGCTGTTGTGCTTACTTTCGTTCCTGCCTGTCGGTGTCCAGCACTGTCGCGGGAACGCTCACACGGGGAAAGGTCAGCCGCGGGGTGCTCGATGAGGTGTTCGGCCCGAACCTCCTCGGCATCGCGGAGGCGGCACGCACGAAGGACGAGGATTCCTCCGCCATGGACCAGCGACAAACCCAGGGTAAATGGAAGCACAGCCAACACAAGCAGCACCGCAGAAGGAGGAAGAGACCTAGAAGCAAAGAAACGGGACGAAGAAGACGATGATAACGACGACCGTGAACTGGCAGACGAGCTCGCCAGCAGTGACGCTACCTCCGGAAGACTCCAGGTCAGAGGCGTGGAGAAAAATTAACGGTCAACACACGATCGCTCATCCCTGGAACATTTTCCCGCCCAGATACATACCGCCACACTATCCACGCGCTTGATGTTTTTTGAGCTGTTTAGCCTCATCCCCGACCGCACTCACCCCTCAACACCGCCGGAGCTGGCAACGGGCACCCCCCTCACATGTTCGAGGTGATTGGTTCATCTTGCTGTCAAACACCCTTGTTGTATGTGGCGCTTGTTCCGCTGCCGCTGATGTATGATACATAGTGATCCCCCGGAAGTGGGCTCATGAGAGCGAAGTGGCGTCAAGGGGCGTTGCAAGACGATACTATACGCTGGCACGCGACCAACCCAAAGCCACAGTTGTGGCCAGCTGCAGTGTGACGTTTCGCCAGCGCAGCAGCCTACACAGCTGACATGGTCTTGATTCGCACAGCCCAGCGAACCTCAACCAACCGATACTGTTTTTCCGCAAAACCGATCACGGTCATTCGACGGAATCGTAGATTTGAGGGTTGCTTGTACTTGGAGACATCGTGGGTTGCAAACGCTCCCTGTTGGCGTGGTCAATACGAAAAATCCGCTTTGAAGAGGATTGGGAAGAGAAAACAGGGAGTTCCCTCGCCGTCGAGATATCTCGGCGTCAATACGCTCGTGTCCACTGCTATCTTCTGAACTTTCGCTGCATGCACCTCATTGTGTGGTGATCGCCCACGGACGTTGACGGATGAACGATCCTCCAGGTGGTAGTTTCCGGGCCAACCGGCTTCGTGTCTTTGGTGGAGACCATCCTGGGCGAGATGGGCACCCCTTCGAGCGCAATCGTGCTGCTCGATTGAAAGCTGATTGCAATTGTTTTCCACCGTATATGTTGGGCGCATTATACGCGAGGGAGCTATCGACGATCGGGGGTTTGCTTGTCTTTAGCGGTTCGTTTGCCTTCTTATCTCCGGGGGGGCGAAAGAAGCCAGTTCGTCCTAAATTCCCGACGAAAAGTAGACACAACTACCTTAGCTTCATAAAGATATCTGTAAGCTTTCTCTTGGGTCGTCGTTCGTGAATACCATAGTGCACCGTTTTTCTCGAAGGCGCACAAGAAAATTTCGATATAATCGCAATTTGTAGCGTAGTTTTTAACGCGAGTTCAAGCACGCCCTTGGCGTTTACAAGTTGATTTATGACAGGGCAATACGTACTGGCTGTCACAAGACGGCAGCAGGCCTCTTTCCCGGCCTCTTGTGTGTGTATCCTTTCTTTTGGGGAGAACGTTTTGGGGGGGGGAGGGTACGAAGTGACCATCCCCCTCCAAACGCCATACAATATCCTTACGATGCTATGTTCGAGACGTAAAAGGGGCGCTGTGTATTGTAGAGTACTGTGCATTTGCGTGCCCCCTATAGCCGTGTCCGTGCGTGCACCTTCGCGGCGTTCGTACGCTATACGGCTTACCACACCCATGTATACTGACGACGAAGGGAGAGCATGGTTAGCGCACCCTCACGGGGTGCCGTAGGCCTGACCCAGGCTGTTGTTGTGGCTTAAGACCACAGCCATATTGTTCTCGGCGTGTAGAGGGGGAGAGGGCATCGAGGAAAAGGGAGGCAGGGGGGAAATGGTCGGACTATTGGGGCGGAGAAGACAAGGGGGAGGGGGTGAAGAGGAGGGCGTGGACTAGAAGGAAGATGAGCCGGGCGTACGCTCAAGGAGGTGTAAACACACCTCGAAGCGGCGGGGCTTTGGTTGGCGCAGTTTTGCGTGCGAGAATGCCGGAAAGTGGTGGGCGGAACGGTAGGCGATACACAGACAACTACGTACAGTAGATCGTGACAGTCTCAGCTAATTGCGAGCTCCCACATGACATAACATGTATATGTTTTGCGTTTTCCGTCGAGCATTTGATTGGGGCTCTTCGTTCACGCGGGGCGTGTAGAGGCATGCTGCTGCGGGCTTTTTGTTTCACTGGAAATTGATTTGAGGGTTATCTGACTATGTAGGTGTTGATAATGTGGATGACTGTTGTGTGGTTTCTCCAACAACACGTTCGATCTAATAATGTCTTTTTTCGTAATTTTTTCCGGGGGGGGGAGTGTCATGACGCAACTATTTAGTGTATGAGAGCTCTGTATGAGCGTTGCATGAATGAATGTTGTAAACGCTTGTTGGATATTTTGAATTTTCGTTGGATATGGATATTTGGCGTCGTTGAAGGGTATTGAAGCAAATTGAAGCAGCTTGATCGATTTTCAAAATCCCAGCCCCGCTCCCTCACTCTCCGAGTGGGCGCTGAGCGGAGAAGGCTAAAACAATAGATCAAACAACCACCGTGAGTACCCGATGCCAGGAGCAACGGGCTTGCTCCCTTTCATTTTCTTTGTCTGTTCCTCCATAACAGGAGTACATACCCAGGTGTGAGGGGTAACCTTTTCCGGGCACCCCTTGCGTAGACCTCAAAGAACAACCCAACCTTCCCCATATTTAGCCCGCGAACACCACACCACGTTGAATCGAACAAAACGTACGAGGTTTCGTTCTATCAATCCATCGTGTCGGGATGGGGCTATTGAGCCGCGGGCCTATTCGTTGGAATAGTTTGAGGTAGGTCCTGTAGCATAGAGCGTGGCATTATAGAATGAAAACCGCAACGATTCATTGTTGTTGTTGTTAGTGCCAATCTCTATCGGCCTGTCTCTCCCGTAAAAGCCAAAATTTCATTTGACGGCACAGTCGTCCAAGAAAAAAAAAAAAGGCGGTTTCTCAAGGAGTCACTTCCTCTCCGCTCCCTGCCCCACTTTGCGTTCAATAGTCTCCGCCACCGTGGTGGTGGTAGCGAGCACACGAGGACAAGCGATCATTTTGGAACGGCGAGGTGGACGTCCCTGCTGCTGCATTTTTATTCTGTCTGTGAGCAACTCTCTCTGGTACGTGATGGGGCATCAGAATACGATGAATGATGCATCATGATGCCGGCGTAGAATGTCTTCAATGTTGGACAATTTTCACGTTCCAACCTGAGCCGGTGGCCCCGGTAGTCCACTACCACCATCACCACCGTAGTTGGTACCCTTGAAACCTTCTGCAACAGTCCCCAGGGTCAGGGGTTCGGGTCTCGGCGTAAAGCGAGTTTTCTCGAAAAAACGTTACGTACAGTAGTTTTTTCGCGATTCCGTTCCTCCAGCCCCCCCTCCTGGCAATGGAAAGCGCTACAATAGAGTTAGTTGCAGTTCGTGCCTGCACTTACAGTTAGGGAAGAGCGTGAACTCTTCTCGCGTGAAGAATCGCATGGCAATAAGGAGGGTAGGGGGCCGTCACGGGGAGCAGTCCTCTGTCTGTCAACCACGCGGATTCCGTATGCAATATTGACTATAGCGGTCGTTCGTAGCACAACCACCAAACAAAACAAAAAAATACGATCCCCAGCCTCGCCCAGATTCACAGTAGTACGTAGTGCATGGTATGCATTTACTCCGAGTTTCGTATGAACAGGAATAGAGGTTCTTGAGTGCGGGTGTAAACTGCTGTAGCTCTTGAATAGAGCCAGCACTTATTATTCTGTTCTGCTGTTCCGAAAATGAAGACGACGAGAAAAAGAACGGAAAGAACAAAAATGAGGAGGGACTGGCCTGCGGCGGTACTGCCTGTACCAGAGCTACACAGAGTAAACAATCGCGCAGTAGATAGAGCCAGTGCCTACACAACAGATCCGATCACATCACATATGCGCTGCTTGCAGGAGGTAGGAAGGACAAGGAGCCCAAAGGGAGAGCGACGCTACTGGTGGCCTATAAAGTAGCACCAGGGGGGGCGTATCACGAGTACACTGCAAGAAGAAGACGGGGGGAGCGAGATATGTCCGAGGAAGCATCTTCGCCTGGTGTGTACTCCGACCACGATTTCGACTACGAGTATGACTCCGATTGTGACTACACCGACGGACAGAGGTCAGATGTCGCGGGCTCGAATACAGGACAGGTGAATGGGGTTTGCCTCGCCCGGAGTTGTCTATGCCTTCGCAGCAATAAAGCTAGTCTACAGGTCTACGACACAGTAGTACATGCACTGAAGCAGGCGAGCAGGCCGAGGTGTATGCGTGCGGTGGAGTTTGGTGGAGTGTGGAAACATGTTCTGCTAACGGCCAGGTATCCGTATCGCGTACAAGAATTTCCAGCGGGTCAGCATACACATGTTTCGCATCCCCGGATATTCTGTCGAGCTGCCCCCTCCGTTACCACCGCACTGTCTTGCATAGAGTTTATTGTGCAGCTGCCATGAATCCATTTAGTCTATCTTGTTTGGGTAGCATCGGGAAAGAAGAGACGTCAGCGTCGTCTCGTCTACTCAATTCTGGCCTCTGTCTGGTCCAACATATGCCGCACACCATCCTTGTCCAAGTCTCCCGGTCAGTCGGGCAGAACTTGAGTTCTCACTTTTTTGCGGGGATAAACTATTGCGTTCTATGCATGCTGTAGTCTATGCATACCAACCACAACAGATCGTCTCCACGTCCAACATTGATTGACGCTTTGGAGTCATTGTTCATTTTCGCAATCTCCTCGGCGACTGTGTACATACAATATATATAGATATATATAGTCTATCTCCGTTTGCATTGGCTCCACTACAATGCATGTATGTATAGTATGCATACATTGCATATTCCGGGGCTTGCAACGAAGTTTTGCAACGAAGGTATGCAACGACGTAGGTGCGACGAAGCCAGAGAGTAGTTGCCAGCTTGGTCTTTTACCCGGTTCGAAAGGAGAGGAGGCAGAAAAGCCCACTCGGTGTGTAATTGGTGACAAGTTGTGGCGGAAAAGCTGTGCCTCTCAGCATATTAAGCAGTATGAATCCTTTGTCTGGTTCAGCGTGTCAAATATGTACGGTTGGTGCCTGGAGAGGTTCTATGTGCATTTTCGAACGATTGCAAGGAACTTTCCATGGAACGTTCCATGAAACATTCCATTGAAGTCCCTGAAAATTTCATTACCGACCGTCCATGGACTTCCACGAACTTCCATGGAATTCCATGGAAGGCCGATCGAAGTCCACGTGATTCCATGGACGTCCATGACATTTTTCACGAACATTCGTGAATAGTTCCTGGATGCTCATGGTATTTTTGTCATGAAACTCCCGATGGTTGAAATTATTCACTGCGTGTCGTCCAACATGAAAACATTTCATGGAATCATTACATGCACATTCACGACATCCACTGAACTTCTCGCGCGGGCGTTGCGCTCTCGTCAACCGGTTGCGTCCCGGGACGTTCTGTGCATCATTGCTGCTTGCGATGTGAAGAGCATGGTTGGATGGCAGGTTCATTGGACGTCGTTCGAAACCTTTTCGATGTACCGCTGGACGAAGTACGGATGTTTCGTTGGCGCCGTACATGCTCGACGAGGCTTTCATATTCTTATGGGGATTTCCATTTCCAATAAACTATTATTGGGTTCTACAGGGATACACACAACCTGCTTGGAAGAAAATGTGCGGGGAGATAGCCTTGTGTTGCCGTATATATCATACATTCTCACCCATTCGCGGGGGAGTTTGACTGTGTGATGTGCCATAGAAGTAAACGACGGGTTGCAGTTCAGGGTTGGGCACGTGGGTATCGTACATCGCTGCACGGCCGCCATGTTCGAATGGGTGCAAGGTGTACCTTTGGTAATGAAATGAACGGGGATCGAGAGGCAAGGAATGACTATTGAGCATCGAGTCTTCGGCAGATCTTGGTAGACTTGCGTGAGAGATGGAGGAGTGAATACCCTTTATTGAATGGTAGCTATATGCCGGTTTGATGGCAACACTGTAGGCGGTATCGCCGAATGAAGTCGGGAAGGCATTGCGGCTCTCGCCGTTGTCTAAACGACACTTGCATTCCTGATTACCCGTCCACCCTGAAACTCATTCTTTCGAATAATTACACTTGTGGACAATCGCCATTGTAATGGTGGGATGCTGAAAGGCATCCCGTCGTATAATGATTTCAAAAGAGGACGTAAGGTGACAGCAACAGCATTAATGTTGACACGACTCTTGGTCGCGTCTATACTTCATTGGATAAGCCAGAGAGTCCGCGAAATAGGGTGGTTGGTGTTTGGAATATTGATGTGGATGTGGCAGCACTGGAGGATATCCAATCCGAACAACGTGTGGACACGAAGGAGAATGAAAACCTGGATCGTTGGTCTGGTGGGTGTGATCGTAGTGAGGTCAAATAGGGATACACACATATCAGGGAAATATGAAATTAATACGTACTACATGTTTTTTGCTTTCGCATGTGCACAACTGTCATATCACCAATAGACGTCGGCGTTGGGTGTGTAGAGTGAACAAGAGATTGATGTGTAATCGAGTTTGAGCCAAACACATACCAATTTTACCGTAAAACCTTCATGAGATTAACTCCACGTGAAGAATTCAACTACTGTATTTGAACAAAACTAACGGTAACACCCAAAATTCGTTGCCCCTCTCACATATCAATAGGATCTCGCAAACGGTGATGCATTGGCGATCAATGAAAGCCTTGACGGTGTCGCGGTGAGTGTTCAAGCTCGCTCAACGTACCAGCTTCGATTGTGGGTCGCCGTTCAGCCGTGGAGACTGTACAATCATCTCAGCTCTAGGACGGTGGAGGCGCTCGGTCTGGATCCCATGAAGGGAGTGATGGTACGGGGCTCGGTGTTTCAGTGAAACATTCCTTCGCTGGTTCCATGTACGGGGCTTCCACTTGGGGGGCAAGGACTCAGCTAGAGGTTCGGCGTGGCATACCACGAAAATTCAGAATTGGATGCCTCCCACACTTCCGTCATCTGGTACAATGTTGTTTGTGGATCTGCCTGTAGCCATTGACGATGGCTGAGTACGAGTGTACTTCTTGGAACGCGACTGGTGGCGCAGGTATTCGCGACGGAGAATTCGTGTGACTGAAGCCGACCTGTTTGCAATCGTTTTGTCGTGCTGGCAGGTCATGCTAACGACCGATCAACACTACACGCTGTCTACCGTTCGCCCGGAAGTGAAGTGGGTGAGACAGGTCCACCCTGACAAGATGGAAGAGAGTATGCGCTGCGATGGCAGGTAAAGGAGCATATATAAGCTGAGTAATTTCTGCCCTTCATTGCCGGTCGCTATCAGTTGTTCGGGGGCTTTCCGCTGTGCGAAATTGAAAGCGTTGTGATCGTGAAACCTTAGATATCACTGAAACCCGATCGTCCCGTGTGCCATCGACGGGACCTGCGGACACCCTCCCGTGTCGTCATGTCTCAAACGCGTAGCGTCGGCGACACCTTCTCGCTCGAATGGATGCTTCGAAAGAGGCTGGAAGAAGACCTGTCTCGGAACTGGCCCCCAGCTCCACGATGTGCCAGAAGCCCTGACGACAAACGTGATCCGGGGACAAGTGCAAGAGAGGAGGGTCTGGTCTGCAAGAACGATGAAGGGAAGTGCTCCAAGGATACCGTACGGAGGATGTGCGAATGTACTGGCGTCGTGGAAGAGCTTGCCGTGTACGCTCTGCAGGTTTCTAAGGTGCCGGCTCTGTGTGCAGCGATGAAGAGTCACGTGGCATGGCTCCCGTGTGTTTGGTTTTCGGTCGTTGTGTGGTGTTATGTGTACTGTAGTCTATGCATCTCGATTGGTTTGATGTCTAATGCGTTGTCTGCTCGTCCACGCACCAAGTCCAACGAAGGTTGTGATTACCACACGTTGTCCAGAGTGATTCCGCCACGCTCTTTTCAGGAGGAAGCGTGGTGCATAGGCGTATATCACCGTTCCGTGAGCTTGTCCACGCCGACCGCGACGGCCTGGTGCTGCAATTGACGGCTTTGGTTCCCGTATCGTGCCATCCAACTCAAGGGTCCTGTTCTCGTGCATAACCACACAATCGGACACGGCGGAACTCCATACGTAATGGAGTACTTAACACCGTCTCCATCTGCTCTCCCCCTCCGTCGTAGGACGATGAGCAGCGGGCTCATAACCTCCTTCTCGACATGGCGGAACTGCAGAACATATTTGAAGTTGTGGAGCAGGTGAGATTGATGTGGTCAATACTGTCAGAATGAATATTTGTTTTTGCGGAGACATCACAAAAGGGTTAGCGAGAAAACCATGGCCAATCGCATCTTCAATCAGTGAAGGCGCGATAATACCTCTATCTTCCCTTCGGAGAGCTATCACCGGCACGAAAGCCCTTGGGGTGAGTCTCCATTGACAATTCCCACGTATCAGCTTCAAGACCTCAACTCGGCGTGCCCTCTTGCGTGGCTTTCATCAGATGGTACTCCTTCACGCCGCTGCGGCCCATCCGAGAAACAAAGAGCTACAGTGCGACTTTGTCTGCCAAGTTGAGACCGGGGAGAGGCCGTCGTCCTGGACTATCCCGTCGCCTCTGCCATTGACGACGGAGGGTGAAGGAGGAGAGCGGCTGGGCCGAACAGTCGAGCTTGAGAATGCTGCGGAGACGACCGGGAACCTCTTGGTAGGAGACGTTGTGTATAGTGACAGTGTTGTTGGTTGCGATGTTCCTTTGATTTTGATGCGTGCGGCTGCCCATGGGTGATATCCAAACAGCATTCCAACTAACATGTATCGTGTCCTGCTTTTCGTGCATATCCCATGCTTCCGATACGATCTCCATACACGAGGTGCCTAACAACTCGCGCAGCGATTGTTGGATTCATCTTTCCGAGCTCTGCGCAGAACCTTCACACGTGGGTACGACTGACACGGACACCTTGAGTGACCACAGAAAAAATATTAAACCAATTCGAAGGGAAACGATAGCTTCACCCCCTTGCCGTCCTCATCCCCACCAACGAATATAGCTGCGCTTGGCGCTGACAATGATAGCCAAGATTCGGAACGCGAACAAGATCTGCTTGGTCTGTGGAGATGCCATTGAGGGCTACCTCCCGGCAGTTCCCATCGTGTGCCCAAAGGTAGAGGATTGCAGGGTAAGATAAGCTTGACGAAAGGGCAGGGAAGACGACTTCCGATGGAAAATCGAGAACGACGAGGGTGCGTGGGAGAAAAGTGGTAGATTCGGCCGGTTGTTCGAACATGGCTGGGCGTTGTTTCTCCAGGGATAACCAAGTCGCCCAACGGATAGTTCTTTCTCGCCGCTCATCGTAAGTATGGGAAGTCGAAGTTTTTCCAGCCGCCTTTTTTTTACTATACGGTGTTCTCTCCTTTGTCCAAGTGCCATCGAACGGCCGTGCACCACTTACTACCGCTGAAGAGAAGGTAATTTTTCGGCCCCATTGTGCAACTTTGATGATTCAGGCAAACGTCTTCAACGAGCTACATTTCTTCATTTGCTAGCTTACTTCTTCCCACACGGTAACATTCTCCTCTTTCGCAATCCCACAGGAACTATGTGTCATGAGCTCGGAGGAGATGGGATGCGGCACAGATGTCCATTCACAGGTTGTAAACTCCAGCGGTGCAGGCGTACCCATGATAAACACACCCTGAAGAAAGTAGGATAGAGGAGTGCGAACTTGAACTCAACTTCCGGTGCTTCTACTGAATCCTATATGGTAGTATAGACATGACCTGTGCTCAATCGTTTAGACATATATCATACTCCTTGTTCCGTGCACCTGGTTTCGGCGGGCGGCATCCACTTGAGAGTCTCCTGAACCTATGACCGCACTTCGGTTCGTTGGGGGTGAATGCTTGCCGCATCCCAAAGTGATACGCCAGAGGGTCAACACATACTGGATCGTAGAGTGCTGAAAGCGATTTTTTTCTGCTGCTCACGTGATTTTGAGACACGTGATCAAGGTGATGGTGGCCCGATATCAACCATACGCGCTTAACACACAATGGTGGGTGACCCCGACAGCAACGGCCTCCTCATAAACTTGGAACAACCTTCGAAGGCTTCCACATGAAAATAAATATCGTTCGTGAAGACTGTTTGTGGAAAATGTGTTGTCGATACGTCGAAGCAGGTGGAGAAGAAAGGGGAGACCGTCGATCTGCTTATTGATCTGTTCTATATGGCAATGCATGGTCGCCGGCCGGAGCTTGCGTTTCCTAGCACGGTGAGATACGTGCTACGGAGTCTTATTGTGAGAATTTTCTACATCTGACTTTGGCATGTCACTCATCATATCCTTCATGTTCCTCGCACCTCTCACGCGTGGACACCTGTCGCGTCGCATCAATGTGATGGTTGCTGCAAAGGCGCACCAGAGTGTTGGGGATTCATAATAACTCGTTCTACCGGGGGCACTTGGAGATATGTGCATCGCTGTCCCAATTATTTGGTGGCAGTGACCAAAGGGTTGCGAGCGCGGTATCTACATGTAAGGAGTTCTGTGTATCACGCCCGTGAGACCGCGCGGTTCCATCTCGCATTGCGAGCAAGACTCGTCTTTGAAGCGAGAGGGAGCAGCAGCACGTTACACGAGCAAACCCCTTTGTAGCGACTCTTCGACAAGTGTTAACGTCCATCTACATGGCATTCTACTCTGCCACAGGTTCAGCTGGGTGCCATGGAAAGCGGCAAAAGCGACGAACAGAAGGTGGGCTGAATGACAGCCAGTAGTGACGGATATCATGGCGAGACCCCTTCTCATGCCTTCTTAGCAAGCCCCAAGACGTTGTTCTGGTAGTCCCACATGCCACCATTCGGGCTTCACTACAAGAGCTCCTTGATGACGAGCTGCAGTTGGCACCCTATTCAAATGCAGCGATCCACGTTTCGGCCAGGTGCGTGAAATACTCGCTACCTTCCCAACTGTGGAAGACATGAGGCGGAGTGTCAAGAGGATTGCCGAAAAACGGAAAGTCGGTAGTCCTTCCTCCAGCTCCAACTCCAGCTCCAGCTCCAGCTCCGGCTGGGGTGAACAAGCCAACGTCGCAGACGGGAACATGGGCGACATTGAAGGCGTCAATCCGAGTTCTTTTGGCGCTGCTTCGGTTGCCGCTGTCGTTGATGCTGCGGTTGCCGACAATATTGACGAGGGCGACACTGAGGATGCAGCTGAAGCTGTTGCGAAGGCAGAGGCCATCGCCGCTGTCGAAGCTGTCGCTACTGCAGAAGCCATTGCTGCTGCTGAAGAAGCTGCTGCAGCCGAAGCTCTTGCTGCAAAGGAGGCCGCCGCTGACGCTGCCATGGGAGGCGTAGTTGCTGGTTCTCTACTTGGTATCGCCGGAGCCGAGGGACACGACGATGCAGAGGCTAACGATGGCGGGAAGGGGAGGGAGGAGTGGAACCCGCTGTCGTATGCGTACCCACTGCTGCGATGGCTACTATCAGCGTGAGTAGTACCGTAGCAGTTGGCGTTCGTCCGTCGGTGGCCTTGATCCCACATTTGATAAGTTTTGTGGTGGTGTGGTTAAAAAAACAGCCGGCTTGAGACATGCTATGTGGTTCGAACATGTGACTTGAAGACGCTGGGTTCGAGTCGCTCTTCAAAATTGTGTCAGTTCCCTATCTCCAAACGACGAATGAACCGAATGAATCTTGGTTTGTCGTTGCAGGACCCGGGCTCATCTCCGTCCGTTGCGCGAAGACGAGATCATTCGTGAGATACCATGCGCGAAGCAGTTCATGCTCGTCACAGGTTGGTGGGGGCACCGGAAAGAAGCTAGGGTTCAGGGGGGTGGATGGTGAAGCGCCCCATTTTCAGCACGAGAGTAAAATCTTGATTCCGCTGATGTATGCGGTTCCCTCACTACAACAGTTCTTTTCCTGTCGACTGTCAGCTTTATTGCATAGCACGAATTGAACGGGGTGGGCGTATTCAGGCAAAGAAACGTTGTTGGCGACTTATCTCTAGGAGCAAGCGTATATAGCGTGTTTCGAGACAAGCGGTCGTTTCAATTCGAATGATTCATGAAAAAAACAGGCCCCGCCCGATATGAACAGCGACCGATGCCCACTGAATATTGTCAATCGTCTACCCCGTTTTCAAAATGACGTCGAGGACGAGACGCCTGAGTTTTGGTGGTCACCGGTTAGTTCGTATGACGCCTTCCATAAACTTAAATGGCAGCGGATAGTCCAAACCTATCGGAACCCCATTGGCGACGACAGCGAAGAAATGGCTGGACTCGCCGCCGACCGCTCGGTTCTACGGACCGCCGACATTATTCTTGTCTTGTAAACAAGAACGCATTCGTGGATAGTGAGGGTGATGCGGAGATGACCGTTGAAAAGGGTTGCATCTCCGCAAGTCGCGTCTCCTTACCCCGCTCAGCGATTTCGCTCCTGCGTTCAATCTGTATCGAACAACCCACGCGTGGTTTTTCGTGCCTGTCTCAGGCACAGCGGAGCGCGAGGCAAACTTTCAGAGGATGAAGAGGGAGGCGGCTTCGAATGGGCGGACGGGCTCGTTTTTCGCCTTTCACGGTAGCAAACCCGATAACTGGCACGCTATCCTCCAGTTGGGCCTCAAGAACATGTCCGGTATTTACGACCCCCCGTGTCATCAAAACGACTGCTGGTTAGAGAGTGGTTCGGGAGGGTTGCTGAAAAATATTCGGACTTGGTGAACTTTATGGTGTTGATGCGCTTTGGACCCACACTCACGTGATTCCTTCATTTGCAGTTCACCCCGGTGGTTGACACTCTCGTCCGCAGAGCCCCCCCGCCCCGATACACACACCTAGTGTTGCTAACGTTCATGTCAGGCGATATTTTTTTCGCCTCATTCTGTTGGTGGTTTGGTACAAACAACGTGGCTTGTGGAACCAACTTGCACTGAAGATCTGTGGATGCAAGTTGTGGTATTGTTTAACTACCGGTGGCACAAAATGATCAGCCGCGTGTAGTCTGTACGTCGTTTGTACGATAAATGGTGAAGAGCTACGGCGTGGCAGGAAAGTACCCATTATAGTGCCAAGGCAGGAAAACAAACGGCTTGAAAAGGATCATGTCAATGTACGTTCCTTGCTCCACACTCCGATTACGGATAAAATCAAGGCTCCAAGTACATGTCCAGCGGTGCGGCTTATGGCAAGGGCGTTTACATGGCCGATATGCTCTCTGTCTCACTCGGATATGCGGCGAGCGATGGCACGGAGCACTGGCCGCTTGGTAAAACAAGTGGAATGGCTGTCATCGTGGCAGTCTGCGAAGTGGTTGACAGGCAAGGGACTGCCACGATCGAATGTGTCGACTGCTTAAAAGGAGAATAATATGCGCTGCATCCGGCCAGATTCGGCACCTAAGAGGCCCGCTGTGGCGGGTCTCCCACGCTTTCAATAATATTGCCAAACAGCCCATGGGGCACCCATGGGCTTCCCATGGGCACCGAAGTACCCATGGACGCAGTGTACCCATGGGCGCGGTGGTACCCATGGGCTGCCCATTGGGGATGCCCACGGACAAACCCATGGGCCGTCAATGAGTGCCCTTCAACCGGAACCAGTGTACTCCAATACCCTGCAGACTATCTGCTTTGGAAGGGACGTACAGTAGTAACGGCTAAAACCCTAACGGAACCCTATCCCTAACTCCAATCCGACACGTACGCGATGTGGCTCTGGGTGGCTAAGTTCTAGATTGATGTGCCGGTGGCTAATTTCTACTGTAGGTTGATATGCCGGTATCGATTTTCTACGTTTTGAAGTGCCCACGGTAGGCACTTCGTGGGCAGTTCATGGGCTGCCCAGGGGTGCCCCATGGGCGGTTTTGCAAAACTGCCAGTAGTGTGGGGAATTGGATGCGGCTAATTGCTTGCAAGACGCCATAGAGACTTGTCCACTGCTCACACACCCCGCGTGATCCTCCCTCAGGCGGACCTACAGTAGTATCTCCCTGCTTGTTTTTCACCGTTCCTGAATTTAGCAGGCCGCACTACAAGAAAGCTAATGGATACTTCGTGGTTCCCGACGACGAATGCGTGGCCACCAGGCGAGTGGCCTCTTCAATGGTGCTCGCAATACCCACGAAATGCATCGGCCGGCTAACAATCGAACCAAGACTTCCATGCCAATATTTTCCCTAATACCTCCGTGCCCGTGTTCGCTGAACGCGTCGTGCGTTTGACCAACAGGTTTCTATTGGTAGACCCTTCACCAACCGGAGGAGGCGCAATCTCTGCTAGCAAGCTAGCGCTCAATCTACAGGTGTAACAATTCTGCGAAGATATATCACCGTTGTCGATGGCACGAGTGTGTAGTCGAAGGTGGTCTGGATACGTCTCATTCGTTTCGGCCTCTGTGACGAGCACGAGGGACCTTCCGAATAAATTCAAGGGGGGCGACAGCTACAGTAAACGCACTGTGGTTCGCGTTCTTTGCGTACATTCCCGGTGTTCGTCCTGTGGGGAGGGTGCCTCTCTGCTCCAAAAGCAATAAAATAGTTTCAAGCAGACGGCAGGCCGGTACTCTCGGCTTATGCCGTTGCAGGCCACAGCGTCGGAAGGATGCAAGCATTGAATTGCGTCAGACTGATGAGTGACTTAGTTGGGTTAGCCCGTGATCGTGATCATAAAACTCATGACAAGACCATTATCGCGGGTCATGACCGGATCATGATCGGGTAATTATCTAGGTCTTGACCCGGTTCGTGACCCGATCTTGAGCAAATACATAGAACGAAAATCGATTGGTTGCCGGTTGAAGGGTAGAAGACGATGCTGTCGTAGAGCAGGGCAGGGATTCGACACTACCCTTTCTTTCCTGCTTGGGGTGTTTTCGGCTGTGTCGGCGGGAATATTTGCACACGCGACAAGGTCATAGCCCCGTCGCTATGGGTCATGGCCGAGTATTGGGCAAGTCATGATCGAGTCATGACCGAGCCATGACCGAGTCATGCCCTAGTCCTGACCGAGCCATCGAGTCATGGGCGTGTCATGATCGAGTCATGGACAAGTCACGACCGGTTCTTGAACTGGCCAACCCGGTCACGGCCGAGTCATGACCAAGGGATGACCACTGCATGACTTCGGTCGTGATCGAGATCGTAATCGAGTCACGACTCTATCTCGATGACTCGGTCATGACATGATCATGACCAAGACTCGGTCACGACCGTGGCAATGACTCAGCTATCGCCGAGTGAGGACCGAACCATGAACGAGGCATGACTTCGGCCACGACGGAGGTCATGAGACGTATCAGCCATGAAGGAGGACCACGCGTTCCGCCGAAGTGCCGAGGAGCAGTGTTCTGGTGAAGGAGTTAGCCCCGGCCCCCTTCACCGCGGGTGATTCGGCGCGGGGAGCCAAAGTCCTCGCTGATGCGAGAAAATGGGCTTTGGTGCCGGGTTTGAAATTCCAAATGTGCGGAGGATCCCCTCTTACCCCTCAAGCCCACCATGAACGCAATATCGTCTGTACCGAGATGCTTCGACAATGGCATGCCTGGCAAATTTCAGGTACGTACACCATTTCAGTTGATACTGCGCACGTGTTTGGTCAATTTTTTGTCAAGAGGCCACAGGAACTTTGTGCTAGCCGTCTTATCCCTAGCGAAGGTGGCTACGGCGAGTGCTTGCCACAGACCTCATGATTCTTCTGCAGATGCAGCTGTTCCACGCACGCGAGGTGTATGATACTCATCATCTGCATTTCAGATCGTCCGAGGCATCACTTCCGTGATCGTATGCGTAGCGCCAGTGAATGCGCCGGAAGTCGACGTTGCACAAACGCTTGTCTGTATGGAGGAGCCACTCTGTACTCCTAGTGGCGAGGTGTCCAAGTTAGGCCGTAGCCTGAATCGGTTGAAGAAGATTTCGCGGACAGGCATCAAATCGCGCGCTCGTTTGCTATAATGCGCGCTCCTAGTGTTGGTATGGTGGGCCCTTCACGCCATCGCTCCATAGTTCCTGTGTGCAACACTCTCGTTGACAAACGCGGGGATTGTCCCTCTACCACCTTTTTAACTACGGGAGCGATAATGCCATCGCACCAGCTACAGCTCCCAGTCGTCGTCAGCAGCATTGTTCGCTTGTCCGCCAGCTGCGTTGCTCTTGACCACATCTTGGCCTTCATACATATCCAGAATCTGGGCCAAGGCCCAAAGACATGACGAGTGCAAGCAACAGCCACACAGCGACAGCAACAAATCAGCAGCAAGAACAACAACAGCAACGACGAAGGCAGGAGCACCAACAACTCCCTCGAGATAGACAGGGAACTTTGTCGAGGAAAAAAAGCACAAGAAGAGAAGGAATGCTGACGCTTTTCATTCGATCCCAGTCGGGAAAGATGGGGCAGGAGCACATTTTGTTCGAAAACCAGCCTACAACCTGTGAAGGATTTACCGAGGGTTTGGGAAAAAGCATGCCTCCAACGTGAGCATTGGTGGGGGAAGACGACCAGAATCCACGTTTGGACGTTGCGATACGGGGCAATGAAGGAAGATTACACAAAAAACGGGTTTCAAATACAAGCGCCGAGCGGGGCCGCCCGTGAAACTTGCACGTCGATTCACTCTTCCCCAAACAAACAGCACCGTCCAAAGCCTTTCCCTGGGGCCTTCACTCTCATGATCATCGGAGTGTAGGACGCAAAAGCCAAAACGAAGCCACGGCCGTACCAAGCCCCATCCTCAGCTAGGCGCCGTGTCGCATGCCGCAGCGCGATTTTCCCTCTCACCTGGTCCGACGTAGTGGCCTGCTCCGGGTCCTTGTCTTCCCGCTCCCGCAACAGACGGGGGAAGCGGATACTGATGCCGCGGTCGGGCTCCTGCGCGATTTTTCCGATGGCGGCCTTGTGGACGGGAGACTTGGACAGGTCGGCGCACTTAACCTCCCACACCTGTGTCATCCAGAATCGTATCGGGTCGGGACAAATCGCGGGTGATGTCGTCTACACGAGGGCAAGCGGAGAGCGGCCTCGGGCGTCCAGCAGGTGTATCGCAAGAAAGGTAGACCTTGCAAGAAAACATGGCTTCTATCACGCCGGACGACCGACGGACGAAACCAGATTCGAGCGTGCGACCAACAGCCATGAATCGATTTCCCTGTTAGTATGCGAAAAAAAACAGGGTACACCTCGGTACTAGTTTTTTAGGCGGATTCAGGCGGGGCGGTACTTCAATGTGGCGGTAATTTTTTGGCGGTAGGCGGTATTCGTTTTCCGGCGGTACCGCCTGTGGCGGTTCCCGGTACTGCCAATTATGGCGGTAATTTTCTGGCGGTACTGCAATATGGCGGTTCTTTGTAGGCGTTTCCCGGTACTTCGTTTTTTGGCGGTACTTCTTCGCCGGTACTGCAATATGGCAGTATTTTTTAGGCGGTAGGCGGTATTTCGTTTTTCGGCGGTACCGCCTTCGGCGGTTCCCGGTACCACCGAATGTGCGGTAATTACCGCCAGTACCGGGACCGCTCATCACGGCGGGAGAAAAATGGCGGGAATTTTCCCGAGGTGTACCCTGAACAAAATAAAAAATAACTAAGAAAAAATAAAGTATAAAGAAAAATTTAGAAAAAAATAAATGCATATATATATGACAATAGAGAAAAAAGAAAAAGAAAAAAGATGAACGAAGATGCAGGCCAGCTAGACTCGAACCGCTGTTCTACACGGAAAATCGCCCTTCGTACACTCTTCTTGCCTACTTCTCTCCCAGGTGCGACAACCTCACAGGCTCGTGCGACATGGCGGTAGTTTTACCGCGGTACTGTAGTATGGCGGTACTTCTACGGCGGTACTGCAGTATGGCGGTACTATTTTGGCGGTACTGCAGTACGGTGGTACTTTTTCGGCGGTACTGCAATATGGTGGTTCTTTTTAGGCGGTTCCCGGTAATTCGTTTTTTGGCGGTACTTCTTCGCCGGTACTTCAATATGGCGGTACTTTTTAGGTGGTAGGCGGTATTTCGTTTTTCGGCGGTACCGCCTTCGGCGGTTCCCGGTACCACCGAATGTGGCGGTAATTACCGCCAGTACCGGGACCGCCCACCACGGCGGGAGAAAAACGGCGGGAATTTTCCCGAGGTGTACCCTGAAAAAAACACCTCGTACGTACCTTGTGAGGTGCAAGCCAGACGTCCGGCGAGAGGCTGTCCGCCACGTTATAGTACCTGCGTGCCACCCGGGCCGGACACACAAAAAACATAAATACCACAAACCCGAAACACAACGGGACCGGGAAATCATGTGAGGCAAACACATCAGCGAGTGAAACCGCTACCGGTGTTGTCCAAAAAAGCAGTAACCACCGAACGTCAAAACCATTGTTCGTCTCTGACAGGTGCGGCCCTGCGGCGTCACGCACCCGCGGAGTACACTAAGCGGGCAACCTGAGTGCCGCGAGGCACTGGCAAAAAAAACGCCTCGGGAGAAGGAGCGCCTTGGGGAGATCACCACCGTGGTGACCTCTTAACAATACATTCGTAGTGCCGAACGACGAAAACCACCATCAATATATACATGTCGACAACGAGCAGGCGAAAGACATGACCCCAGGCGAATTCTCCAACATGAAGTGTGTAGGCCCTGCTCGAGCTTCTGCTACGAACAGGGCGAGTTGGGAAAGCGCGAATATCTCCACCGTCAAGCCGGCAAGAAGCACCGGGTTTGGGCCCATCGACATCATAAAAAAAAACGCGTTCCGTACGCGCCGTATGGTTGCTGCAGTCGTTGCTGACGCAACGTGATAATTTCGTCGTGCTGGTCAGTCGTGCGGCTCACCTCGGACGCTGCTCCACCGTGTGCTCCTTAAGCTCCTCCCAGAAAGAATTGAGAATCTCGTCGGTGAAACCGGTGCCGATCTTGCAGACCGATTGATACTCCTCTCGGTCGGGCTCGTAGCAAGCCAACAAGTACGCCCCGTACTTGCCTGACGAAACGGACGCAAGAACAAAACGAGCAGTTTCGGGTGGCATCCCAGGAGAGGCGTCAGACAGAGAGATCGAGGGGCGTCTCTGCATGATCAGCTTTTTCCTGAACCCTGGTTCGGACGTGGGCCGCCACAGTTTTGATCGGAAGCTCAAGCATTCTCCAGGGGGTTTTCGTCACCCGGGTTCTCCTCGGTGACCCATCACTCCAAACAAATGTGCAAGCTTTGGTCTGTCGCCGCTGATCTGTTCAAGAAGGAAAAATAAAACGCGGTAGGTGTCTTAAACCGCTTTTATGTTGCCAGCTGCCCATCGGCATCAAGACAACCAACTCATATGGAGGCAAAGAGGTGGAACGAAGCTAACGCCCCACGTCGTCACTCTACGGGCTCTTGGAGAGCGACGGGGCTGCGGGTCGCGGGTTGCGTCAGTACCCTCGCCAGCTGTGCGCGCTCAAGACCACAAGCCGCGGTACCGCCCCCATCTTGACGCCATTACCTGTGGACGCGCCTCCCATCCCCCATATAAAGCTCCGAAACAAAGAAAAAAACGGACACCCAATGGCAGTGCTTCCAACTTTACACTACATGCAGCTGTTGCTGATGCTGCTGCTGCTGCTGCTGCTGCTGCATCACATCAGGATCAAAGGCGTACCCGTGCGTTTCCCCTTCCCAAAGAAGGCGCCGATGGGGACGAGGTCAAGCGAGTCTCCCACGCCCCCACCGTCGGCCTGGAGGTAGTCCTTCTTGAGCTTGAGCCAGTTGAGGGACCTCTTGGACGGCTCGTAGGAAGAGTTTGCCTGGCACCAGGGATAAAAAAAAACAGAAGGAGTCGTGAAGCATACTTTGCAGTAGCAAAAGCAGCAGCAGCAGCAGCAGCAGCAGCAGCAGGCGGGACATGCTACACAGTCGAAGCGCCGTCGTGGGACGGTTGGGTGTTCTTGGCGCCGCGCTGAAGAATAAGGTCGGCATCGTACGACGGGCCAACGACTCTTGTGCCCGTCTCGCGATCGGGGGATTCAATGGACGGACACACGATGTTCGTGAGGGGTTCCTTGCCGGCACAACTACGAGGAAGCAGTGAGTTCGGTATCCGGTGGGCAGTGTTTGCGAAGTCGGACGTGCTGGAAGCGGTGGAAACAAGGGCGGATCTGTGGTTGTCTGTTGGGGGGGGAGCAACTGCCCACCACTGTTATGGGGGGGCAACCGCCTACCAAGCTCCCTCACCAACATGGTGCGGTCGGAAGGAGGAAGACAGCGAGAATCGAGACCAGCAGAGTAGTGCATTTGCCACAGAGTAGGGGCCTGCACTGCTCGGGTGCAATGCATACGGCAATGCATACGGTGCGTAGATAAAAACACCGAACGAAACGGTGCGAGGCTCACAACCCTAAACCCTAAGAGGCCTCCAAATTCGAGGGAAAACTCTTGAGTGCCTTTCTCACCGTAAGCGTCTTGACCATAAGCCCCTCGCAGTTCCCCTTGACAGCTTCTGACAAGAACTCTTCGATGGGCCCGGTGTCACCGTCCTCCTGGTTCGGGGAAAGAACAGCGGGCAATAGTCGGATGCCAGTCTGGTAAAAACAAGAGCGGCATCACTTCCAAGCAAAACCGTCAATCCGTGACAAATCACAGCCATGGCATGACCTGCCGTGAAGACAGGTAGTGATAGGAACACGTTGTTCGCAGATAAGCAAGTGTTCGACGAACACCCCCCCTCTCTCTCTATTCGTATTCCTCCTGACCTTGTGATCCATGAAGGTGGCGAATCGAAAGCGTCCGTCCACCTCCTTGAAAGTGCTGCGCAGGAGCCTCCTTCTTTGCTTCAACGGCTTCTGCAGCAGCGACTGCCGATCACAAAAAAAAAGACACGAACGGCAACAAACGCACGCACAGAGCGAAAGACAAAAAAAAAGAAACACTCTTGCCTGAGCGTCATCGTGCTGGAGTTGCCTCCTCCCTGAAGCCTGTCGCGTCTGGCTCGTTTGTTCTCGCTTCTTTCTTTCTTTCAGGGTAGAACGGGGGGGGGGTTACCGGGGTTTGGTGTGGTAGCATCACCATCAGCTGCTTCGAGTGGAATCAGCGACTACTGCAGACTCGAAACGATCTGTGCGTGATCGTGTGGCGCGGTCGAAAGACCCCCCTCGCGCCCCTTACCAGTCGTCAAAACAGCAAAAAAAGGGTGCTGCAGGGCTTACGGTCTGTTTCGTATCCATGGCAGCCGCATCCCAACTCTCAACTATTTTTCGCTCCAAAAGGAGCGAGGACTTGCCGGTGCAAGTCTCGGCGAAACGCTCCAAAAACGTGCCAACAGAAACGAGAGCAGGTGCCGGTCGCGGAATTCATACACACATGAGACTTTTATTGCTTCAAACCAAGGACTGACGCCTGATCGTTGGTCAGCCAGTTAGCGCGGTCGATGACGACGGGAAACATACACGCGCAAACACACGTGGTAGAGAGGGTCCTAGAAAGAGTGCAGGGGTGCAAATCATGAAACCAAGCAGCAATCGCCACCGCGAAAAGAGAAGCCGGAGACCATCTCACAAAGCGTGATGCTAGTTAGCATAGGGGAAACAGATAATGCGACAGCAATCCCTGCTTGGGGGTGCTCAGTCTTCTCCTTGTACTCTGGTGGCAGAGGACAAAGTTTGTCCAACTCCTGCGCCCGCCTGTCGGGAGAACCCCGTAAGACTGTTCGTTAGTTAGCCGGTATGGGGTGGAAGCGAATCTAAAGAAACGCACACCCCACACACCTGGCCGTTAAGGTAGAGCATGTCGAATGCTTCCACGATGACCTTGACCTTCACGTCCTCCGCGTCCACATCCTTCCGGCCGCGGGTAGACAGCATCTGGCGGGGGGGGTGAGGGAACGGGCATACGGTTCGGCTCGGCCATGGGTTTGATGTTTGGTTCGGTGGCCCCGTTGCGATCGAACTGGCTTGTCTTGGTCGTCGTGTGGGTCGGGTCGGGTCAGCTCGGGTCGGTTTGGTTCGGTTCCATTCGGGTCGGGTCGGGTCGGGTCAGGTCGGATCGGTTATGTTCTCGTCTCTCATCTTTGCACCATGCGCTTGTTGTTCGGTCAGCCCAACGAACACCAATACCGCCAAAGTCAGTTGGAGGCACACTCAACCCACCGCCCTGACCGCCCTGGGCAAAACAACAACAAAACGAACAACACCCTGCACGAGTGGGTGAAAACAATCTCAATCATTGTTGTACCTGGAACGGAAGGAGGTTCCCGGTTTCCCGGTCGTAGGCCACCACCTCCGTGTCGATGACGTACGACGACACCCCCTCTTTCACGCAGTCCTGGGAAATGGCACACACAACAACATTGGGCGCAGAAACGGGGTCACGGACGATGTACCAAGCACCAACGCCTCATGATAATCTTCGCCCCGCCGCCCTTGCCAAAACGGCAACCGTCATCAGCGACACTCTCGCTCCGCTGTCCTTGCCAATACGGCATTCATCCATGCACCCGATCCCTCCATCTAGAAAAAAAACACACGGAATACACCGCAAACCGAACCCGCAACCGTGGTGACCAAAAAACAACCCGAGAGCACGACACTGACAGGAAGCAGGCCCCCCCATCGAAAGCGACACTGTACTAATGGTTCTCACGGCAGCACGAAATCGAGCAAGCGCAGCAAGAGCTTGTGGACTGCTGTCAGTTGTTCGGACTGAAAGGCTTCGGCTGCGAGGCCTGTCTTCAGGCAGTCAACACACGGGCGCAGTAGAGGCGTTCACATGCCGATCTCGATCTTGGGCTTTGGCTGAAAGCTTGGCTATCGTCGCCCAGATCAGGGATCGGGGCGCGGCACAGAGCAGAATGTTCAGCTAACTTGCTTTTTCGGCTGTTGCGCATATTGAAACGCCGGCGGTGAAGGCACAACATCGGGAAGCATGAAGCACGGCGATGTGTTTGTCCGATGCAACTTCGACTGCCGAGAGGATACCTTCATGACCGGGATGAGGTCGGGGAGTTCGGACGAGCTGTCCTTGCTGTTGCGGCTGAAGAACCGCAGGCTCCCGTCCTCCTTGTGGTGGACCTGCGCTCGCACGCCGTCGTACCTGGGGATGGGAAATTAAAAAATAGGCACTAGTAAGCAACCGTTATCGCCCCACGACAACAACAACAACAACAACAGCAACAACCGACGACGTTGGCGTCACCATTATCACCATCACCATCAACGCGCAAAAATAAAAAAGCGAGACGACGACGACGACGGCCACAAGAAGGAAGCGCACATGAGACGTGATGAGATGAGAGCAAGGAAGCAAAGAAGGAAAGAGGCCGAGAAGGAGGCAAACGAAGCAGAGAAAGAGAGGTAGAGCCAATTAGCAGGGCAACGCCAAGCAGGACCTCTTTCTTGCTGGCTGCGGCCTGTCATAGCTTCGACGGGTTGTTGTTCGAAGGGCTTCTGCGACATGTTAACTCGGAACCATTGTCGACGACGTCGTAAAATATGGCACCAGCCAGTAGCACACCATCTATTGCCAGCAATATTGTATTCACAAAAGAACGGCCGCATTGATCACCAGTCTCCCTCGTTGCAAGCCCCTGTCTCTCCATTATCCTCCTCCGCCCAATTCCCAACCCTTACCGTATACTCCTACCGTGCAACCTCGCCCTGCACTCACTTGTACTCGCAAGTGAACTCCTGGCCGGACAGCCTCTGCAGCACCTCCCCGATGGATTTGGTGGGCTTGGCGAGCATTGGGAGCACAGGCACGCCTGGCGTCAACCTGCATGCCTGCTGGAGCCTGGAGGGGGTGCGGATGGGATTGGTGCGGTTTAACGGGGGGGGGAGGGGGGGACGCAGAATGAACGGAAAGGGGTGCGGCTAAGGATCCAGGGCGGTCCAACCGACTGAACGGGGCGTCGGAAATGGCAACTCGTTCGGCTCTGCATTTTTCGATTTTCTGGGGGAAGAGGGCAGAGGAGCAGCAGCGCTTGAGGAAAATTGGCACCCAAAGACGCGAAGAGACTACACCGAATAGAAAAATCCACGCCAGAGAGACTGGTGTTTCGAGGGCCGTGCCAACGGCAGAGCTGTGGCGGAATCACGACAAGGGGCTTGCTCACTGACACTTTCGTGGTGAGAGAAAGAGTGAGGCAAGAGGTACGGCTAGGGAAGCGAAGGGGCACGGTTGCACAGCTGTCGTGGAGCACGACAAGAGACCAAGACCCTCAAAAACACGACAAGAGACCAAGACCCTACACGAACAACAACAACAACAACAACAACAGTAGCTGCAGCATCAGCAGGACGAGCAATAGCAGCAGCACTAGCAGGAGCAGCAAGGAGAAGGAATGGTTGTTCACACCGAAGTCTGGAACCGCCTTGACAGCCTGGCGCAAACGTCATCACCGCCGTGCCCGCGAAGCGAAGCGGGGGCGGCTAGGGAACGATTGCCTTCAACGAGGAAGGACCTGGTCTCAACTCGGGCGACCTCGAAACACAAAACCAATCTCCGCGACACCCTACAAAAAGGCATCACCCCCGGGTGATATCTGTCTCCACGTACGGTACGGGCCACGCAGACCTAGCCCACGCGAGGGACGCACCTGTACAGCGGGGTCGAAAGGATGGCCTTGATGATCTGGTCAAGGTTGCGGCATTCCGAGTACGCCTGCTTGACCAACTGGCAGGCCAGTTCCAATCTCTGTTCCAAGTGGCTCGCCGGGGTGTCACGGAGCGCTCGCGCAACAGGGATAAGACCTGTCGAGCGAACATATTTGCCGCCGTCGCCACACGGGGTCACCGACCACGCGGTATCTTAGCGGAAAATTGGATGCAGGCAGTCTTGCTTCTCCCGCCGACGTTCGTGACATTGGGGTTCACGCCGGAAAAACTAGTCCGCTGCCCCCCACACACAAAGAAGAACAGCAACGAGTATGCCGAGAAATGGGCCTGCCCCCACTGCCCACAGCAAAATGTGTTGTTATGGAAGGTTATTCCGCATACACGCGAGCTGATTCAACCCAACCCCCAAAACATACTCTCTCACGCACCGTCGATTTCCTCCTCCTGCGAAGCATCCTCTTCCTCCCCGCCGCCGCCATCTTTTCCATCACCGGACTTGTCCGCCACCGCCGCCGGCTCCCCTGCCACCCCCTCTTTCCCATCGTCGGAGCCCCCCGCTTTCTCCTCGCCGGTGGCATCGACTGGTCGTTCGTCCCCTTCGCCCTTCCCGCCGCCGCCGCCGCCGCCGCAGTCGTCGTCCGCCTTCCCTCCCTCGCGCTCCTGGTCCGCAAGAACTTTCTCCGCTTCTTCTGCGGCCAGCACGGCCTCGGACGGGCACGTCACTGCGGCGTGGGAGAGAGAGACTGCCGAAAAGGAGGGGGTAGGGAAGGGGGGGGGGGGGGGGTCGCATCACTCGGAGCGTTCCGAGCAGCCGGTGTGATGGTCTTCACCCCAATGCGGTCAGACAGGGGGGCCAGTACCCAGCGTCCCGGAAGAACACAAGACAGTGTCCAATGCCTACAAGACCGGTGTCGTGGGCGAACAATCGCAACAGGTCCAATTCCACCAACACCTCAGCCGTAGCCCCCCTCATAGCCGAAGTCCAGGGCCGCCTTCAAGCACACAAAACACACTTTTGAGTGTTCTGTACAACTGCCGAGGGTGCGACGGCCAGACGAACAAACGGCCAGCCCCGATCCCAGAAAAAGCCGTCCACGCCGACACATATAGCGTCAGAAACGACAAAAATACTCCCAAAACTCAGGAAACGACGCTTGAGTCCAGAATTACCGAGCACCGTTCATTATCTCCGGCACTCGAAAGACCAATGCGCGTCATTTTTAACAAGATAATACATAAAAAAACAGGCAGGCAGACTACTACACCCGTTCGACATAAAACCACAGGCCTTTGGCAGAGAGAAACGATCAGTCGGTTGGACGACAGAGAGCCAGTCTCACCCATGACGGTGGTGTCGGTGAGGCCGACGCGCATCTTCCCCTGGAGCCCCCGGATGATGTACTTGGCCTGGAGGCCCTTGCAGGACACCAGCATCTGCCAGAGACAATGGCGTCCCGTCAGTACCGTTCTTCTCGTCTCCACCAACAATTGGCATAGGCAGCGGCACTCGGTGCCGCAGGACGAGCGCCAAGACAACAATACACTACCACAGACACAGGGACACCTCCACATACTCAGGGAAGAGGAAGAGCCCCGCCATACCGCACGGCTCGCGTACAACCCGCCTGCGCCTTGCACCAGGCAAGCACAGTGGCCGAGGTGCTGCAAGGCGACACGAACAACGTATGAAAAATAAATGAAGGCAGGATGCGGCCGCGACCTGCACCTTCTTGATGCGGTTGATCTTGTCTTCCCCCGAGGAGTTGCCCTTGACACGAGCGATGGCTCGGTACCTCTCCAATCCCTGGAGCGGCGGCGGGGGGGGGGGGGAGAGGTCGAAGGGGATTCAAACACCGCCAAAACCCGGTCAGGTGAGTAAGTGCACGCCGTCTCCCTAACGAAAGTATCAAATGTCATCACCAACTTTTTACAACGACAACGACGACGAGGTTGACGACGACAACCAATGGCAACAACAACAGAGGCGACAGCGACAACTGGAACGCCGACGACAACGACAACAACAACAACAACAACAACAACGCTTACATCTCTCGCGGAGAGGGCCTTGATGGTCTGCCCGAACGAGAGCGTCCCCTGCGACTTGGTGGAGTGCTGCGCCACCTCCCCCAGGTCCCCGGCCTTCTGCGCGGCCGCTTTGATCTGCAATGGCCAGCAAAAGCAAGGGGGACGCAACAGCAGCCAGTCCCCTAAGCATGATGGGTTTTCGGTTTCGACCTGTTAATGCTACCGCCGTCTCGACATACAAGCAATCAGCATCGCCGACCACGGGGGATTTAAGCACGTAGGAGGTGCGGGAGGGCAATCGAAATGCTCGGATTTGAGAATGAGACGAGCACATCACTCGCGAGGCCCTTCTACATGACGTTTTGAAAACTCAGCAAGGAATCCAAGAGGGTGCCCCGCCTTACAATAATGCCGTAAACGCAATGCACCTCAACACAAGTCGTGCAACCAGCTTTTGCGGTTGGAGATGTCTCACCATCCCCTCCTTGCCGCCAAGAACACACCGCATATAACTGTCTGCCATTCCTTCGCATGGCAGCGGCCCCTCGGGTTCAGGATGGGTTCCCCCCTTCCCGCACCACCTCGCGCCACCAACCCCACCCCCTTAAGCCTACACAAGGGGGGAACCCCCGCGTCTAATCCTCACGTCTTTCGCCGAACGTCCTGTAGCCCCCTGGATAGACTTCTGCAGCACCATATCTCCGATGCCGAGCTCCATGCCTTCGTAGGAAGGCGCGAGCTACCAGAGGTTTCGCCGCATCGCACGCCGTACCGTACCATACCGTACCGTACCATGCCGTACCATGCCGTACCATGCCGTACCACGAAGCCCAGAATGCGAGACATCCAAGCGCAAAGGCGAGAGGGGGGACGGAACAGGACAAGCGGGACCGAAAGGTTTGGTGTTCTTCGCGTGCGTGGAAGAAGAAAAAAAAGATGAAAAAAGAAAAGAATCGGACGGTGGTGAGGTAGGTTCCGGGAGCGACGATAATGTCGTTCAGACTCTACAACCAAATGAGCTCACATGTGAATTTTGTTTTCACCGCACCATAATAACCATCATCTCGCATCTGCAGTTAGGACTTAGGCGGCGGCCCCAGCCAGGCGGCAAGAACAAGCAAAAAAAGAGAAGAGCGCGGCGGGCTAGACGAGCGGTGCGAGTGGAAAATACCTGGTTGCATGCAAGGTAGACGCACGGAACCAGGTCCTCCGGGGTGAGGGCTATGACCGTACACAAGAAGCCGCGAAGAATCTCTTGGATTTCCAACCTGCAAGGAAAAGATACACGGATCGAAGAAGCGAACCGTCATCGTCACCCACACCATCCAAATACAAAAAAAGAAAAAAGAAAAAACTGTGGTCAGCCAACCGTATTTCTAGTAATGGTCAGGCAATCGGATTCCTATTGTCGCCATGTCGGGGGGAGAGGGGGGGGGGTTGAAGTGTCCGCTCCTATTTTTACGGTTAGGGTCAAGGTTGGGAATAGGTAGTCTGCTTGTAGATACGGTATACGAACACACGCAGTCCTGGGTGCCTAACTATCGTACGCTAAAACAAAGCTGGACGAGGGCGAGCACCATGGAACGGCGTTGAACAAGAAGGGACAACGACACGCGCAACCAGGGGGGGGAACGAACAAACAGTCGCGAAAAACAACGGGACGAAAAAAGCAACCGGTAAAAATACGGGAAACCACGCAAAATGGGACACAGGACACTAGGCCCAGCCGAAACAGCCCGCTGGCAAAAAAAGGCAAGGCGGGACAACAACGTGAGCGGCGCTCTCGGGGAGGTGGGGCATCGCGTGGTGTGGGACAAGACCAGGTTGTGACGGAGAGCCTAACCTCTTTGACGTCTGCTCGACGCGGTCGAACATCTCGGCAACCGCAGAGAAAGGAACAGGCTGGCCCTTCTTCCAGGACGCCTTGGCAAGGAGGTCTTCCGTTTTGGCTATCACGAGGCTGGCCGCCGTGCTGCCCTGCACGCCACCAATGAGCAGTTTGTAACCGACCGCGACATCAAGGGGGGCATGGAGAGGCAAGGCCATGCTGAAACGCGCACGCCTTGTGCTTTTGAGCCTCGGAAACCGACAGCGCGCAGTCAAACGGTGTTGTATTGCATCGTTTTCGCTTGCATGACCTCCGCACACGCGAGGCACCGCAAACTGTACTCGCGAGACACGAGACACGAGTGGGATAACAGCACCGCGGGCTGGCTTCCCTACAAGACAAAAATAAGCTCCCGAGCTCCACAAATAGCGCCAACAGAAGCGGCCTCCCAAGTGTCGCCAGCACAACCACCACCCAAGCCGCTGAACGACAATTTTGCACACTAGTTGGCCTCAACGCACCGTTGCGGCGCGTAGGCAGAAGCGGCCCGTCTGCGGGAAGCAACAAAGCTTGTGTGAAGGGGCGGCAACTTGCCTTGACTTTTTTCTTGGGCGGGGGCGCGCCACTGGCCCTCTTGGCGCCCGCCATGAGCGCGCTCGCCACGGTGCCGCTCGCCCCCTTCGTCTTCTTCGCCCCCTCCCCTTCCACCTCGCCCGCATCCTCCTCATCCTCATCCTCTTCCTCTTCCCCCGCCTCCTCCTCCTCTTCCTCCTCCTCCTCCTCCTCTCCGGCAGTGTGCGGTTCTGCTTCTTCTTCTGCTTCTTCTTCTCCTGATCCGTCGTCGTCGTCGTTGCCTAGCTCCACCACGTCCATGGCGGCGCTTTTCTTTTCGCCCTTGGCAGTCTCTTCCCCTACCGCCGCTCCTGCTCCGAACATGTCGTCGTCGCTGAGCCCGCGGTCGGTTTGCGGCAGACGCCGGCGGCGGCAGGTTAGAATGGGCACCACCAAGGATCGCCTTCGCAAGAAATTTTGATTATTAAGGGTGAAATATAACTGGGAGGGGGTACGCAGGCCCTATGCCTAACCCATTACCATAGCTCAAGTCCCCCGAATGCATAGTTTTCCAACATGTTTACCCAACAGCAAAAAAAAAACGCCAAGGCTACTGAAATTTTTCGGGCATAACAACAATAAACAGATACACCAGCAACAGCAACAATAACACCACCACCCACCACCAACAACAACAACGACGACAACAACAACGACAACAACAGCAAAAACAACAAAAACAGAGCAGCACCAATAGCAGTACCCGAAGAGTAAACCCACACCGTGGTCCCGACACCGCCGCAAGACGGAGCGAGGTTGTGGGACGGGCGACCAACACGCCACACCGCATCTCGAGCATCGCATCGCATGGGAGAAGACCTCCCAGCGAGTGCCATGCGTAGCAACGTTCCCAACGGAATCGTACCAAAGGCCGTGTACACACGTGTTGTGCCGCACGCACGTGTCGAGGCTGGGTCCCCCCGTCTACGTGTCTCGTGCAACAACAACAACAACAACTTCGGTAAGCTTTTCTGGCGGTAGGCAGGCGTAAGACCGACCCACCTGTCCTCCGCAGCGGCGTTGGCCTTCTTCTCGGCGAGGCGACGCAACCTCCTAGGCTTCTTTTGGGCCGGCGCATCCTCCCCCCCCTCCAGCTCGTCGTCCCCGGCCTTCCCACCTCGGGGTGCCGCCGCCGCTGCCGTCTCCTCCTCCTCGGCGGCGCCCTCTCCCGCGGCCTGCTTCCGCTTTCCGGCGGCTACCGCCGTATTCTTCTCCGGGGAAAGGCTCTCCCCGTTGCCCTTCTCCTCGGCATTGCTGGTCCCCGCCGGGGAAGGAGACGCCGGCTTCGCCTCATCCTCGCCGTCGCCGTCGACAACGCGCCTCGGTTTCGGTTTCTTGGTAGCGGCGGGCTCGGGGGCTTTCTTGGCTGCCTTCGGCTTTGGCTTGGGAGAGGGTTTGGCAGAAGGCGGGCGCGGCTTGGGGGGGGAAGGCGGGTCTGCTGCCCCGTCTTTCGGCCCTCCGAAAAATGAGCTTCGTGCAGGGATAGGCGTTGGGCACCGGCAGCGGGGGGGGGACAACCGGGAAGTGGAATGTCTTCCGACGGGCACGAATGCGGGACGCGTTGACATGCGATTGCTGTCTCGGCTACAAAACTGCTGTTGTTGGGTACCATTCCCTGCGTTTAGATAAAGGTACCATAACTGCCACACCGAGGGGTTATGACAGCACCCATTGCTCTACATCGCTCTACCGCGGCACGCTCCACGTTATTGGTGCTACAATAACCGCTTCTTGAACCTTCGCAGTCTATTTCTCAGTACAAACATGACCGCGAATTCGCACAACTCCCAGAGTTCCATACGAACTCATTTCCCCGCGCCAATATGTCAACGTCTTAAGCTCTCTCCCCGCTGCGATAAAAGCAGTAATGGAATTCCTCTATGACCCAAAGTGGTCCAACTATCCTCGACTACAGCACCGGGACTGGTACGTGTGAGCTCTCACTCTATCTCTGTCCTCGGCGGTCGGACTTCCCAATAAGGAGCGGCAAAGTTTGAACTTTTCAAAAAACAAATAACCGCTCGTGCTTGGAACCGCAGTTCGGTCTGGTAGCGCGAGCACGTTGGCGATCCTGGCATGGGAACCATGTACAGCCAACACGTGGTACGATAGAGTGGCGCTAATCTTGTCGAGCGAAGGGGACGGGAGAGGGGACAACCCGTCGATCACACGGGAGGAGAACGAAAGACAGGCTGCTGCAACATGCCAAATTTCAAATTCAAGAAAAGAGGGATCCACCATCAAAGCTCACGTGATTGACTTCTGCATGGGTTGCTCGTCTTTCTTGAATGCAGGCGGATTCCGTCTTAATTCCCTTTCACAAGCCACTCGGCTGGGAGATCTGGCCAGCCTTCTCCAGGTGCTGCGGTACGTCTCTCGTCCGTGCCGTTGTGCTGTGTGCTGGTGGCGCTCGACTCTTTGCTGGGGGGTACAGGGACGAGAATTTAGGCCCGCCTATCATCCATCAAGTAGGCTCCGTGTATCATCAACATCCCGAACCGAGGCCGGTTGCCCCGCAGCACCGGCGTCACCTGGGCCAGAGGCAGGAGATAAACAACACCAACACACGCCGCTAGTGCACACCCAAGTCTTTCCGCTACCCCAACCCCTCTGTGACTGTGGGAACACTTTTATTTCCACTTCGGCGCACCAGCAGCGAACAACCATCGAGAGAGCAGCGATACCGCCGCTGACGACGGCCCATTCCCGTGCTCCAGCCTAGCGTGTGCTAGACCAGATGCCGTGCTTGTCGGGTTGCCTCTTCGAGTCCACGCTGCTATCTATTCGACGGGAGATATGCTGTTCCTGAGAGTAGACGAACAGCAAGGCGAAGGTAAGGGAGGTAAGGTAGAAACATGCAGAGTTTTACAGAGTTTCTTTGATTTGTTCTCACCGCCTCCGCCGGCGCCAAAATCCCGACGAGTGATCAAGCCTCTCGACTGCCAAGCCGGCACGGGTGTTAGAAGGGACTCAGCAGAGACCGGAACGGTTTTTGATATGCAGGGAAAAACAAAACAACAACAACGATAACAACAACGAGCCAGGTGCACGTAAAGTCGGTGCCGCAGCATCAGCGTCGGCAATATATTGCACAGCATCTTTCATCTTACTGGCATGTAATGCTTGTGTTGTAGTAGATGTCGACACCGATGTTGGATCTCTGTCGTGTTGCCCTCCTCCTTGTTGCAGGGGGAAAAGCCCACCTCGAGGGGCTGCTGCGGACAGACGGCTGCAGCGGAGCGGTGGAGACGTTGAGGGCGTTCTCGGTCTGCGGGACCTTGGTCGAGCCCATCTCGGGGTATGTGTGAATAGTAAATCATTGCCGGTGGTTGTCTCTCGCAGCAGAGGTCCCAGTTGCAGCAATGCGAAGCAGACAAGCGTCCTTGAACTCAAAGCAGGTGCTGGCATGGCCGAGGACTGCGCTATCAACGAGGTCCATATGCGCGCTTCTTTGTTTGTATGAAGTTTTCCGCACCAAAAGCTGGCGCATGCTGAAACCCCACTGCTGTACACGGTTTGGTAGCATGCCCACGCCCTTGCACGCGGGAAAATTCTTTGAGGCACGATTTGGCATACTTTGTTTTGGCACATGTCAACCAAACTTGACGCATGCTGAAACCCCACCGTAGTTTGGTAGCATTGCCACGCCGTTATTGGGAAGAGCATACACGACCTTACGACCTGAAGTACTCCGTAGGCCGGCGCCAACAGGAACATGATGAGTGGCAAGAAACCGTACGCACACCGTGCCTACCACTCTGTATTTCCGTGCACGATACAACGCTTGAAGCGCGCCCACGTCAAAAATTTCCCCCGTCTCTTCCCCCCGTCTTCTCTCCTCGTGTCGATCGAAACGGACAACAGAGTTCCGCATCTGATTCGGCGCGACACTGATGAGGCAGCAGCTGGTGGGCCGACGCGGAGCAAGGCTAGCGAGAGCTTGGAGAGGAAAGAGAGGGAAACCCCGACCACCCAGGAACTGGCGAGTTACCGTCCGTCACGCGAACGACGACGAAACCCGCAAAGCTGCGCCGATTGATGTTGGTTGATGAAGTTGTGGTAACCCCCTTGCCATGCTAAAAAGTTCAACTGATCTTTGATTCGCCGATGGGCCACGGCTCGCAGTCACTTTGTCCGACAGCTTCATTCGGCTTGGGTAGTTTCTCATGACACTTTCATGCACGTGGTCCGCACTTGCCTGTTTCTCTTGGAGAGGCACCGCACGGTATGCGCTCGCGTCAGCACCATCGCATTCGCCACGAGGTTTGATTTTCTCGGCACTGCTGCCGGCATCTCACATTGCCCTTGCGAAAAAAAAAAATCGTTTTTGCTTCTGGTCGCAGGCGACCACTTCGCTAGTTTACCTTCCGGCTATCCCCTCGTGGCTACCGCTGTGGAGCTTGCTCTCTCCGTCCGACGCCATCAGCAGCAGCAGGGGCGGCGAATATGGCAGCAGCAGCGGAAGTGGTGGCGTTGCGCATCTTTCCGAGACACGAACGACCGGTGCAGACAAGACTCCGCCACACGAGCCTGCGGCCACCAGCGCCTCCAGCGGAGATGAACCAAACGTCTCCGTCCTCAACCCGGCTCTCGACGGACTAGCTGCCGTTGGAAGCGGGGACAGTGTTGGCGGCGGCGGCAGCGGCGGCGGTAGAGGGGCCGTACGGCTCGTGCAAACCGTAGCCACGAGCCAGGCGCCGTACCGGTACGCCGTCGTCTTGCACTTCTGGGACGTGGTGAGCTAGAGGAAGGGAGGATGGGACGCCAAAAACGAGGGATAATGGTCAGACGTACATTGTGTTTTTATAATAGCATGGGCGGGAGGTCGTTGTGAATATTGACGAGTTGCGCCGACCGACACCCAACGGGGGGTCGGCTTAGACACCGTCTGTCGCCAGGTATAGACAGGGGCGGTGTGTTGGGACTTTCCCCCCCCCGCGTGCTGAGAACGGCTAACTACTCATCGATGCGGGGTCTTCTTGTTTTGGCTCCTCGCTTGGCGCCAGTGGCAACAGCGTATCGTAGAGTTTGACGTGCGGTGTGTGAAGGATCTCCTCCGGTCTTGCAAGGTACAGCTTCACGCATACGCCCCAGTCCCGCGCGTTTATCGTGTCGTCGCTGAAGTTGCTGCGCTCCAGTACGTCGAACCCCGCCTTAAAATCATCACGTCCACCAAGGGTAACTAACATGAGAAGAACCACCAACAACAATATGCAGCCAACATCGGCCATTGCGCTGGATGGAATAACGACGACTAATCGAAGAAATCAACCGTACGATGTGCCTCATAGGCCTCATCCGATGGTCCTTATCGCATACCCCCCCCGCCGTACCCTCCCTTGTTTTTTCCATTCCGCGGAGCTCTGTTTTCCAACCCGTTTCTCTCCCTGTGGCTCCTTCCGGTGTACGCCTGGCGCCGACTGGATTGCGCTGTCGCTGCTGTCTCTGTCTTTTTTTTCTTTTTGGCAGGCTGACGCGGTCTCTTTCGTGGAGAGGGTCAACGGACTCTCCTTGCCGGGCCGCGGCGTGGTGAAAGCTCTGTTTCTATCGGGAGCGGAGGTTATCCCAGCTCCAGGGAGTGGTGCTGGTGGTGGCGACGGTGGGGGCGCCGACGGGGCCGATGCGGTAAGGGTGGTGGTGGTGGTGGTGGTGGAGGCCATGGGAACAGGAAGCACGAAGTGCAATGCCGAGGGTAGGGCTCACACAGCCAGGTTGGAAAGAAAGGAGGAGACTCCCACGGTCGAGGGAAGGCCGCCCCGTCACGCTATCGCTATTGGTAGAGGGTGAGATTCATACGTGCTGAAAGTGGGACTACAGAAAAATGGGAAGCTGTCGTCGTTTTGCGGTCTGTTTTTTTCTTTGTTGTTGTGGTCGAGACCGCCTCCCTCCGGCCTTGTTCTAGTGTCACACTGCTTTGTTGGGACGAGATAAACGCACAATAAACATTTTTTCACATACTTAGTTTTTTTGGCTACCGCTATAGTTGCCGTGCTGGAGCCGCGCGCTTCTTTTTTTGCGATTTTGCTGTGGAACAACACCCGCAACAATCACAACCGCCTAGCTTACACCGCCCAACGTGGTAGCAGTACACCTGCGGATCCATTTCCCCTAGATTTTTCGCCACCCCGTGGTACATCCCCCCTTCTCTCAACACTGCCATTCGCACGTTCATTCCACGGTACCTTTTTTTGCACTACCCCCCCCCCCCCTTTGCCCTCCCCGGTGTTTGCCTTCGGGGTTGGGTTGTCGTCGCTTGGCAACGACGTTGTAAAGCAAGCCGATTCACTTCGTGAGCTCGTCAACCAGGTTAACGCTTTTTTTTTACTTTTCTTTTTTTTGCAGTAACCATAATAGTGGTCGAGTAGATCATGTTGTACGGGGTCGAGAACCATCACTCCGCGCAAGGGGGATGATCGCACCACGTTTTGTTAAAATTGTCAAGCATCCTCCAGGCATTTTTACAGTGCTTATAACTGTCTCTGGAAGTGAAAGCACCAGAAAATAAATTAAGTCATACGCAGCAGTCATCCGTACGCAAGGAAGTACCCGAACACCCTTCGCAGGATTCAGCGCACCCTTCATGCGACTCGCCGAATACCTCACGGTGCTTTCGCGCTTGGTGATGTAAGAGTCTGGTCCGGTGAAAACCCGGCGTGCTCCGTCCCGGCTTTGTAGGGATGCGGGGTCAATGGTCTAACGACTACAGCATGCACGACTATGAGTACACCCCCCCCGCCTGCATTCATCGCTTCTATCAAGCACCCCGGAACCCCTCACTTCCCCCCGTACGTGTCCTGTCGCGTCCTCCCCTTTCCGTTCCCTTAAATCACGCCGCCCTGTACTCCGTCTCTCAAAGATTTCGTTCCGACAACGGCGAAGGCGATCTCTAAGCGAAGGAGTGGCGCCATCGTCCTCCTCCTCTTCGGGGGCAAAGGACGGGGCAACACTGCAGGGCAGCGGCAGCGAGGAGTCCAAGTCCAGCTGGTCAGGCCGCGCCGGGCAAGCGGGTCGGTCCAGCTGCAGCCCCCCCCGAGATCGCGACAGCAGTCGCGCCCGATTATTGGCCGGTGCAACCGCCGGGAGTTCCCCGCGAGGGAGGCTGGCGGGGAGGGCGAGAGCAGGGGACGGCGGGGCTCCGGGAGGTGAGGGGCGGGCTACCTACGCCCGCCCAGGACCGGCGTCGGCGTCGCCCCCCCCAGTGGGGAGAGAAACGGAGGCCGAAGAGCGCAAGGGCCGCGGCTGCGGGGAGGGGGGGAGTGATGGAGGGAGCGGCTCGGTTTCGCCCCCGCCGGTTTGGCAGCAGGGGGGTGAGATGTTCTTGGCGTTGAGCGGCGGGGGTGGGGGGGCGCGGCGCCGCGTGGCTTGGGGGCGGGGGGGGGCAGGAGCAGTTGCCCATCGCAATCCCAATGGCGACGGACGTGATGGCGGCGGCGGCGGCAGGGGCGGCAAGGGCAGCAGAACCGAGCTCCCGCCATGTCCCGTCTGTATTGACCGTCTCGACCCGGCGGTCTCCGGTATACCGTTGGCGAGGAGCGGCAGCAAGAGCAGCAGCAACGGCGGGGGGGAGGGGGGTAGCGGCGGCGGCGGCATCACGGGGGCGATTCTCGGCAGCTGTCGCCACCGAGAATGCAACTCTAGAGGGGGGAAAGCGGGAGAGGCTTCAGCGGCATCAGCTGCCGCCGCCGCCGCCGCCGCCGCCGCGGGATCCTCGCCAGGCCCGAAATGCAGTGTCAGCGATGATGATTCAGCCGGGCATGACCCTGGCTGCGAGAAGAAGGAAGCCAGCCCAACGGGACAGGCGTTGGGCGGGGACAAGCACAGGGGCAGGGGGCCCCGGTGGGAAGGAGAGAGGACTAGGCAGGGGGGGGGGTCGGGGGCGACACCGATGGACGCGCTGCGGCCGGGGGGGGAGGAAGGATTGCGCGGCGAAGGGCGAGAAGGCGCCGGCGGTGGTGGTGGTCCCGCCCTGAACGTGACGATGTGGAAAGGGTCGAACTGCCGAGTCTGCCGCTCGCTTAACGTGGCGTTGAACGGGGCTCCGGGTGAGGTGGGTCATCGCTTGCTTTCATACGGCGGCGGCGGTTTCTTTAAGTGTGCGGCGGCTGAGACGCCGCATATTCACAGAACGGGCACACCGTCGTTTTGTTTGCACTCGCAGGAATGCCATTCGATCCACACGACGTACTTGTGTTTGTGCCTACTTCGCAGCACAGCCGGCCGGGGAGTGTTGCTTGCTGCAGGCAGACTGCCAGTTTCGCGTGTTTGTTTTTATGGTTCGAGCGTGTAGGCTTGAAATTGTTGATGTTGTTGACAAATTGCAAACGAATACCAGCTGCATTGTGCTTCTCCAGCCGAACCTCCTTGCACCCAGGGCTGCAAACAGGGCTGTCGTTCTATTTTGTGTCAGGGAAAGCCTCCTCAACTTGACAACTGTCTTCTACTTTACGCCCCGCCCCTCTCTTTCCCACACGTGTGTGTGTTTCTCATGTGTGCGTGCTCTTCCCCGGCCGCCCTAAGCTGTGTTGCGAGACTTGCCGCATCGCACATAACCTCTGGATCTGCATGGTGTGCGGGCACATAGGATGCGGCCGCTACACGGGAGAGCATGCGAGCCGCCACTTCCGTCTCTCGGGCCATACCTACAGGTAAAGCTATCATGTACATAGCTCAGGACAGAATTGTTTTTCTGTTGTCTGCAGGACAGAGAGAGAACATTCGTTGAGTGAGGAGGCGTCTTTAAGCTGCTAGAATTTGTCAGGATTTTTCCGCAGGTTGCTCGCTGTTAGCCGCCCTTCGCTTTTTCTTGCGTCAGCAGCCCGGCTTGTGAGTGTCGAGCAACACGGTCATGCAAAGGAGGCACGATTGGCGCTCCGCACAGGCTATTGGCGAAAGTCAAGCGAAATCGCCACCGACTTGGTTCCGGCGGCCGAATCCTGCTCGTGTAGGTAACGAGCTCAACGTGGGGGAGAGACGTGAAAGAAGGGTCGCGCTCGATCACCTGTTTTTGCATTTCGGCATGGAGATTTTGATATTCATACAATATACAATACGTGGGGAGGTGTTTATTTTGTTTTGTGTATATTTTAGTTAATTATTTTTCAGGTTTGGGGATTACATAATATGCATATATACAACATGTGGGGGGTGTTTAAGTCTATATTTGCGTATTTTTATTATTAATAATTATTTTTCAGGTTTGGGGATTACATATTGTTCGGCACGGATTCAGCGCAAGGGGAAGACACGACAACAGTGCACGTTCGATTCGCTTCTTGTTGTTTTGTTGGGGCTAGCTCTCTGAGCCCACGTGGCACAGACGCAAAAAAAAGCTCCCCTTCTGCCCTCGTCCGTGCAACCGTTTTCGGCAGCCTCGAGCTCAGCACTGGGCGCGTGTGGGACTACATCGGTGACTGCTACGCACACCGCGCGCTCCGCGGGCACCTCGCACCCTCTCATGACAGGGCGGGGCGGCAAGGCCAAGGGCAAAGGGGGGATGGGGCGCGCTGGGGGCGAGGTAGCTCCGGAGGCGGTCGGGGTGCCGAATTGGGCTCAACTGGTGGAGGAGGAGGGGGCGGGGGGGAGGGGGGACGGGATGGATCCCCTCCGTTGTATTCTGAGGTAAGGCCCAACGCGTACGTGTTTTGTCACGTAGCGGCTAACTTCCCGAACAAAGCAAGGAAAACGTAGCTCCGATGCTGGTAGGAACGCCTCTTTTTTTTTCTGTCTGCAGCCGCCCGTTGCGAAGGCGAGAACTCCTCCAGCGTCTGTTGTAGGCTTGGGTTTAGTTCTTCATGTTCTTTCGCTGAGAGCCTTTCTCTCGGGCACCTGTGTTCTGCCCACATGGGCAAGCAGAGGCGCGCGACTAGTGCACCGCCCCCCCCAAGTTCGCAGCGGCCTTCTTTTTTCGTTCGCGAAATAGGAGGGTTGCCAAACAGACCTGTCTGTTTTGTGTGTCGTTTAGAAGCTCTTGCGTGTTCTCCATCCTCAACGCTGGCATCTTCGTCCCCAGTTGCGAGAACGTCCGGCTATTGATGACGGTTCCCCGGGTATGCATTCGTGCGTGGGCATCAGACTAAGGAAAATAGAAAGTCGTGTTCCGGAGGAGGGCGGGGGGGGGGGCGGGGGGGGGGTCCGCCAAGCAACTC
>FN649743.1:196821-209556 GCA_000310025.1 Ectocarpus siliculosus | reverse complement strand
AGGAAAAAGGAAACATGGTGTTCCAATGAAGAGCGGGGGGGGGGGGGGGGGGGGGGGCGGTCAAGCTACGCTCTATTGGTGGTATTCATTTTCCCGACGTTGCTGCCGTGCTACCCACGTGCCTCTGCTGTTTTCGGCGGATGGACGTAGTTTCGTGAACAAGACTGTTCTGCGTTTGGAGGGGAGAGTTTGCGTGTACACTGGCATTTTCTTGTCCTTCGCTCTGGTAACTCCGCCGATTACGTCCCGTCCGACACGTTGTCTGCGATCGCAGGGGGGCTTTGATGACCAAGGAGGCGCCAGCTCTCTCAAGATGGCGGTGGTTTCGAGGGAGTACGAGGCCCTTGTCGCGAGGCAGCTGCAGGAGCAGCAAAGGTGATCGAATGAGTTTGCGTGCATCCTCGATCGGACCTGACGTTTAGGACGCGTTGTTTCTTCTTCACTTTCTTCATTTTCGTTCTGTTTCACGTTTGTTTGGTCTCGGCGGAGGTTGCTTTCCCTTCCCTTCTGGTCTTGGTCCCACGGAAATAGACCGCTGTTGACAGTGGTTGCGCCGCCCTCTTCAACAAAGAAGGGTATGTCGTCGGAGACAAGACAAAGCTGACGTTTGAATGTGAACCGGGAGAACTAGACCTACGATGGTCGTACCGCCGTCAAGGTCGGTTCGTTCGAATCTCTTGGCTCGGTTTCTGGGGTCCCGGAGGGGTGGGTCTCACACATGGATGTTCTGGTAATGTTGGCATAAGAGGCTGCTTTGTGGCAACCACCCGTGACGACGTCGAAGCGGTCGAAGTGGTCGAAGCCGTCAGGTTGGAAGAGGGAGGAGAGTTTCGACCCGACCAGGGAGGAGAGTTTCGACCAGCAGTGGTATGGACTCCTTTTTTTGAGTGACTGTCGAAGGGACACGAAGGCCGCGCCTTTGACAGGACGTTGCAAGGTTTATGAAACGACGTCAGGACTAGCTGAATTGGTTGAAGACACAGGAGCAACGAAAACGTTGGGAGCTTGTTTATCGTGACGCCCTTTCGAGCCTCGGCTTGTAACACCGGCGCGGCATCGTGAAAGGTACTGCTGCTGTCGTCGTCGCTCCCTTCGGAAAAAAGGTACTTCGAGGATCTCATCGCCACTGCAGTGGCCGTCGACGCTGAGGCGAACGCGCCCGTGGAAGAGGTTCTCACGGACGAGGAACGGGCCGAGGTGGGCAAACTGAGGCAGGCGATAGACGAGTTGTCCGGCAAGTACGAGGGGATTCTGGACAGCCTCAGGACTGACGAGGTGCGTCGCTGCTCCGCGTGTTGCTTTTGTTGTTGTTGTAGTCGTTGTTGTTTTTGTTGTTCTGCCGTTACTGGTGGTGGTGGTGGTGGTGGTGGTGGTGGTGGTGCTGCTGCTGCTGCTGCTGTTGTTGTTGTTGTGTCAGGCTTGGCATTGGTGATGTTGGTGCATGTGTCGTGTCTCGAGTTAACACCTGAGAGAACGCCGAGTGTGAGCCTTATCACCATGGGTCAGGGAGAACGAGCCATGTAACTACAATAGCATCTCAAGCCGTGTTGTCATACGCCGATGCCCCACCAGGAAACGGCCCGTAGGGTTCGGTCGGAGAACCGCGGCCTGGTCTCGGAGCAGCGCAGCCAGAAGCGGGAGGAGGGCCGCTTGGCCGAGGAGGCCAGGCAGACAAGGCGGCAGTGCGAGCAGCAGATGTCGGAGCTAGAAGGGCAGATGCAAGACTTACTCTTCTTCCTGAAGACACAGGAGAAGGTCAGTCTGTTAGGCGGACCGTTGAAGGTTCTTGTTTTTTTGTTGTCGGAGAATGGCGCGCGCTTGTACGGAAAGGCGTTGTTATTCTGTTGTGTGCCTCGCGTCTTGGCGTTTCGTGACGCTCGTTCAGAACGAGTTTGTGCTTCAAACATGTTTGCGGAGGAACTCTTGCTTTCGAGCTTTCATGAACAGCAACGACGTTGGCTTTCAGCTGTTTGGCCCTTCCAACTGACTCCTTTTTTAGTTGTTGTTTCTCGGCCTATTGGGAGTCACCGTCTGTGGTCACAGGAATTAATTTCTCGTCAATTTTTGGTGTTGATATCTACGGCCATCGAGATAAGTTTACGTAGGCAATATTGGGGTTTTGTTCGGGGGTCAGCCTCAGCAACCACATTTCCAAGGCAACGGCGACAGCGGCATACCACTAACAGAGCATGAAGACAACCAACATTTACAACAACGACCTGAAGTCTAAACAACACCAGCACAATCACCGACAGGATAGCATCTTGTTCGCACGTTTTCGCAGGTAAAATCCAGCCCCCGTCGCCAGGAAATAGTAGGGGGTTCCGTGGTGATGGAAGAAGGTTCGGCCGGGGCGGCCGGTGGTGGGAACGGGAGGGGAGGCGCGAAGGAGACGGAACGGGAGAGGCTCGCTCGCAGGCTCAAGGAACGGAGTCACTCGAGGAGGGCAGGGAGCGGGGGGGCGAAGCCAAACCGTTGACATTCATCAGCACAATGCGCGACATGGAGTGCTACACGGGAGTGGCCGTAGCCACCATGGAGAAGCAGATCATGCAAACTATCCGACGGAGGTTGCGTTAGAATTAGGAGCAAAGTGGGTGCTGGGGCCGCATTAAAGGGTGGCGGTGGTGAAGAGCGAGGTAGGGTCTTAATTATATCTTTTGTGCCATAGCAAGCAGCGGATGGTGCTGTCCTACCTTTCAAGGTCAGGCAGAAGGGGGATTACCTGTAGACTGCTGTGCTACTGCGTTACCCTAGCAACGCACGAGATGGGCGATAGGGTTGCTGTGGACAGGGCAAAGGCGGGGATGGGGGGTTGTCGACCCAAGCGTTCAGATACCATTGCTAAAGTCTAGCAGCCTGAAGATTTGCCGTGGTGGCCTTTCGCTGGCTTGCAGTGGAGGTGCTCTGTCCCGATCCGGAGACTGGTGGCAATGCGAGGGCCACAGTACCGATGCAGTAGGGACCCTGATGTGGGACGAGGAACATGGATGGGGTCGGCAACTTGGTGGCAAAGAGCGTCTAATTGATTACTATCCTGCAGAGCACATGGGAAGTGCAAGTTTCGCTCCGCATCCCGCGCATGACGGCTTGGCGCCAGGATGAATGGGAGCGCGTGGGGCGGGCTGTGATGCTCGCTAATTTCTCCATGTATGTATGTGTGCCTCTGGAAGCGGGGAAGCAGCGTGGATGTACCCTGCGAATGCTTTTTCGCCCAGGGTCAGGGGTACACCGCCGTACCAAGGGGGAAAACTCTCGATGGCCTGCTCCTCGTGTTACCAGACGATGTCTTGCATTCCAAAAGTAGGCATTCCATCCGCACATTGATGCAGTCAACTCTCTCTCCGACATGCGACAAGAAGCACCGGCGACAGCAGTTACGGTTAACGTGGGGGGTAGGGGAGTTTCGTGCGCCTCACTGGACGAGAGACAATCACACAATGCCCCAAGCGAGTGGACCGGTATATGGCCTGGAGTACTGTACAACGGTTTGGGTGGGGCAAGGCGTCTCGAGGGGGAGTACGCACTTGCTGAGTGGTCGAACAGTTTGTCCTCTTGTGCAATAGAGCTAAGTGTCTACGGGCGAAGAGAGGGGCACACCAGTGTGTCGACGAAGCAAATAACGAATTTCCTCGAGGGGGGACAACACATTGCCTGCGCGTGAACCGCCTTCGAGTACATGCGAGTCTACCCGCGCTGTGACCGCACACTGCACCGCGCCCGAAACCCCGTGAAGTGCCTTCGAGCGAAGCGAGTGACGACGCCAATCGCATTCACTTCCAACCGATTACATCAACAACACACCAAACGAGTCTGTCTCATGATTTGTTGTTGGGTGGGAGCAACCTACCGTGTGCCATGTGCCGAGTGTGTTCAGGCGACGGCCAAAAATTTCTCATCCATGGGAGATCGGCGAAATTTCGAGATAGGCGGGTGACGGGTTGATGGGTGATGTCGCTTGTCAACCACGACACCAAACCAACACACACACAACTGATGATCTAAAATGTGTACAGTACGGGCCCGCAATAAAGAAAAATTCTTTTAAGAAAAATAGGCTCAAATTTTAGGAAAAATATGAAAAAAAGGGCTGAGAAACACAGCTCAATCTCGACCACAGCACAAGACACGTCCCAATAAGAAACATGATGGTGCGATACCCCCAAGATATAAGACACAATACAAGGGTAGCTGGAGGAGCGTGCCCACTAAAAAACGTCCCACTGCTGCTCTTTCCGTGTTCCCACCCCCCTACCTAGCTGCCCCCCCCCCCGGTGTTTGCCATTGGGGTTGGATTTTCGTCGCTTGGCAACGACGTTGTAAAACATGCCGCCCCTCCCGGTGTTTGCCATCGGGGTTGGGTTTTCGTCGCTTGGCAACGACGTTGTAAAACAAGCCCCCCCCTCGGTGTTTACCATCGGGATTGGGTTTTCGTCGCTTGGCAACGACGTTGTAAAACAAGCCAATTCACTTCGTGAACTCGGCAACCAGGTTAACGCTTTTTTTTTTTACCTCTGGTTTGTTTTTGGCGGTAACCATAATGGTGGTCGAGTAGATCATGTTGTGCGGGGTGGAGAACCCTCGCTCCGCGCAAGGGGGATGATCGCACCACGTTGTGTTAAAATGGTCAAGCATCCTCGAGGCAGTTTCACAGTGCTTACAACTGTCTCTGGAAGTGAAAGCACCGGAAAATAAATTAAGTCATACGCAGCGGTCATCCGTACGCAAGGAAGTACGCACAAGATGCCGAACACCCTTAGCAGGATGCAGCTCACCCTTCATGCGACTCGCCGAATACCTCAGGGCGCTTCGCGCTTGGTGATGTGAGAGGCTGGTCCGGTGAGAACCCGGCGTGCTCCGTCCCGGCTTTGTAGGGATGCGAGGTCAATGGTCTAACGACTACGGCATGCACGACTATGAGTATGAGTACACCCCCCCCTACCTAGCTGCACGGTGCATTTTTTTGGTAGCGGGGAGAGAGAGTGGTTATTTCGCACACCATCAATGGCCACACCGAGCTTTATTTCTGGTTAAGCGGCATGATGATCGTTTGTTGTTGTGTTGTATTCAATAAATACGAAATAAGAGGATTGGGAGGATGCGGCGTTCCAAAGGAATATGAAATGCCTTCAAAGAAAACGGATGACTTCGGCTGGTCCGTGCACCCAAAATAAGGGATGGAGGCTCGACCCGAATTTGACGTTTCTTATCTGCGGGCCTATACTGCTGTTTTCATCGGAGATGAACTTCGGCCACGTATTTGGCTAATTCGACTGTCTCTCGGTTCTCCGGTCACTCACTGTCGAAAATCGAAGAAATCGAATCCCCGTTCATTGTTGATGTGGATGGTACGCTTTGAAGCGTCGGGCAATTGTGGACGCAAAACTTCGCGCGTTTTCCCGTCAATTCCGCCAAGATATGCGTAGAACTTCCAACAGGGAGATGCGTTCGTATCCACAGCAGCAGCTGGCTGTGTGGTCTACAGCAGTCTGGAAAGAGATGGTACTGAACAGTGTTCAGTGAACAGGTTGGCACTCGTCGTGCGTATTCCATGAGATGCAATTTCCAATAGGGAGATGAACCCTACTACTGTAAAAAAGCAGTGGCTGTGGTCCATAGCAGTCTGGAAGAAGGATACACCACATTGTGCAAACGCCAGCTTTCTTGTTGTGCAGCCTTTTCATACTGTGTGAAAGGTGAAAGGTGGAAAAAGGATATGCACCCCGGGGGACGAATGCACGCCATGCACCCACACCCTTCACAGGCAAAAATACAAATATGCCACGGAAAAAACAAGGACAACCGTCTCAGCAAGTCTCAGCCGATTCCTACATGTAACACTACTTGCAGGCATGCAAAGCACGCAACCACTTACAGGACCGCTTTTTTTAGGTGAGGCTCGACGCTTATTGGTTGACTCAAACCAAGCCCATGTTCATATCTCAAGTTCTTCTGTAGCGCATAGGATGAACGGGGTTCTTGTTCTTATAGTACTGTAGTTCTACGCCGAACGCCCCATGCAGAACACACGAGCACACAGGTCTTTCTGGGTGGATTTCAACGCGACACTGAGAGTACAACAGCGTGGTCAACACCAGCCTCACCAGTAAACTTCAGTTCAGACCTGATGGACCCAAAATTATTGGAACAAACTTGACCCACGGATCATCCTGGCGGCGAGGATCGGGACAAGCCGATATTGCTGTGAAACGGCACGGCTAAAAACCCCACCGGCGGGGTAATTTCTTCATCACCCCACCGGTGGGACGGTTAACGCGTAAACACCCCACCACCTGTAGCTCGCTCTACAAGACTCCAATCAGCACCGGACTTCGACGAATGTGTTTCGGGCCTTGCGGGGCGATCATTGGACCCATCGTGAGGCCGAAACGGCACCGTTTTGGTGGTGTCACGGTTGGTGGGGAACATGCGCCGCTACCCCACTGGTGGGGTAGATAACGTTATGAACCCCACCAGTTGGATCTCCCTCTAATGCCGCACTTCCGTATGAAGAGGTTTCGACAGGACAGCTTGAGCTCCAAAGACTTGGTAGTGCGGGCCAAATTCATTTCGGCCGCATGTTGGCGGTGTTAACGGTTCCACGCCAGGGTTTTCGCCCCCGCTTTTTCTCTCAACTACCTTCCCAGCCTCCATGAGATAAAGTCCTGGAAGAGTGGGAGTCAAATCATAGCCAAATCATCAGATGTGACCAGTTTAGTCCATGACTGACCAACAGTTTTGTCAAGCTTGTCTTTGGTGATGATATCCTCTAGCTTCATAAGGTTATCAATCAGAGCCAACCCTGTTGGTAGCTGTGCATGTCGGGGCAGACATTGCTCAGTGGTGCGTCCTGTCGATGCTTGCACTGATTTGAAGAACACCAGTGCTTGACATGCTACAAAGGCTGATTCTCTAACGAAGACGTTGTTCGTGATCCCGAGTCCCCCTTCACGTATGGGCAGGTGTATCTGCGCCCTAGCTGTCCCTTTGAAGTAGTCCACCTCGCTCTTCGTCGGGTATGCGCATGCTTCTCTGCAGTCGGTATTCCCACATTGTCGGCCATCTTGTCGAGGACGATCTTACCCATTGCCCACATTATCATGTTGTCATGGCTTCTTGAAGCAGAGTTAATGATCGAAGGTGCAATCGTTCTCAGTAGGTGGAACATACGTGGCACACCAGATAAACGTAGCAGGTGATAGCTGGCTTGAGAGTCGTCGAGCGTTGCTAAGCGGAGTATCAACTCCGCAGGGTCACCACGGGCGAAGTTGGGTACGAAATTCCTCTGGACATCTTCTGTCGCTACTGGGACTCCGACGACTGGCATGCCACCTTCAGCGACTGAGCTCACTGCCTTTTTGGGAGAGACGTACCTGATTCCAATTCGTTGCAGTGGCAATGGCCTGCATGTTCCTAGCCAAACCTGGTGGGAAATGCGCTTGAAGGTCGTCGACGTATCCGATGAGTTTGACTCCTGGCACTGGCGGCTTGTTGTGAGCTCTTTCATGATATCAAGGAGTCCTACGCAGAACCAAACCCAGCCTTGTTCAACTCCACGCTGTGAGAGAACAACTTTGATCGACCCATCTTCCATTTTGAACAGAAATTTCGCCTTGGTTCGAGCGTAGATGTTCCCGAAGTATTTCACCAAGTGTGGGTGTGAGTGGCCACTGCTGGTAGGATAGAAGATCGGCGCATGCTGTTGTAAAAGTTTTCCCCATCAAAATATAGAATGGTGCTGCCTTGCTGGTGACTGAGGGCTGCTGCTGTGGAAGCCACCATTTCTACTCTTCCTGGAACGCCACCTCCAGACTGGTTTGCTGCTTCAAAGATGTTGGCAATCCCCTTGCTTGTACTGGCGGCAGAATCAGCCACTGATGATGCGACGTAGAACTCTTCCAACTGCAATTGGTCGTTTTTTCTCTCCCAACGCTGAAAGGTTGGCACTGGCGTGGAGGTTCCAAAAGAAGTCCAGCAGCTCGTCGCCGTAATAGAACGCTTTGAAGCTGAAGTCGGCCAAGGTTTCAGAGGAACAATCGCTCATGCCACCAGCTTGAAGATATGCAAACCGTACACCATCAGACCCTGGAGCACTCTGTGGATTGGCCTTGTTTACTGCCTGTTTGTTAAACTTGATTTCGAACGGTTCGTCAGCTTCGGCGATGGAGTCAATCTTGTGCGCTCCTTCAGTATCTTCCGCAGTTTTGATGCTAGAATCCCACGCACAATATCTTCGTTAGGGTGTCGGTTGCGAAGATGCTCCAGCGTGGCGCTGTTGCGCGGTGAAGGTGCTGGGGAGATTTAGGCACTGGCAGCTTTAGTGATGCCTCTTCTTTCATGCACCAGTCTTGTAGCTCTTCTTTGGCATTGTCTTCAATATCCGCATAGTACTGAAGTCGACGATTCTTCTCATCCTGCATGAGCCAGGCAATAGGCTCACGCAGGTCACCGTTTTCGAAGCGGTTATGCGGGATACCCTGTTCATCCTTCTATCAGTCGATCCGTTGCTTGGACAAGTTGGAGCTGTCGTTCAACGCGTGCTGAGTATATACCTATCCGCTGCAAGAGGAGACAGATCGCAGGTATCCGACTCCTACTGGTCGATGTGTACAGCTCCAAATGCTTGCACGAAGAGGATGAGGACATGTTGGAAGTGTATGTAAAATATTTTCGCCAACTGCGGATCGACGTGTTTGACTGTAGGAAAAATGGACGTTTCAAGAGTATCTTGTCGAACCCGATCCAGGGCACTGCTGGCATCGTTGAGGTCCCACGGCAATAGGAGATGCCGCCTGTCGTCATCTTCCTCTTGCGATGGTTGCAACGACCTGCAGAGCGATGGAGACGATGTAATACCTGATTAGCAACAATGCTTGGTGGGTGTGGAGACACAGGGTCGCCGCATGTGCCAGATGCGGCGTAATTAGGTGCTTGGCTGCTTGAGCGTAAGGATTCAGGAGGAGACAAACTGAGAAGTAGCTCCTTTCCTCGACCTTTATGCTCACGATGTTGAGCGCGGGTTGGGTGGGCGCGTCCCCGCAACACGTGGATGATGACGCCATGACGCCATGACGGCGATGACGGCGATGACGGCGTCGCAAAAAATTGCCGTTACAAGAAATGCGGCGGAATAACAGCCATTTTTGAAACGGAGGGCGGCCGTTTGCTTGCCCAGCGCCCACCTGCGCTCTCACTCCAAAGCGCGCTCCCCTCGCTCAAGATGGCCGGGGCTTCCTCCCTGCAGGATGACATCCTGGCGTTGGTGAAGAAGCACAGCGACACGTGCCTTCCAGAGGATTTGCTCGCTCGGGTGTCGGAGGATGCCAGGCTCCTGGCGGCCAAGATGAAAATCAGGTGTGTGGGGGGAGAAAGGTGTGGGGGGAGAAAGGGATGAGTGACAGAAGATGGATGGCGCGCTTCGGTGCCACCTCCCTACCTGCCTACCTGCCTTCATGAGGACGACATGTCTACAGTCAGCAGCTCATAGAGAACAAAGCAGTGCGTGATGGTCCTCTATGCCGGCGGGGGGGTCGTTAGTATCCGAGCCGGTTTGCTTTTCTCCCCCTGCTGCGTGTTACAGCAACAGCAGCAGCAGCGTTCAGCCCGGACTTGCGGAGCAGCGGACCACAACGGTCAGCGTGTCAGAGTACAATGCAGAGACAGAGTTATTCCGACCGAGTGCACGCACCGTATTCAACTGCCTGTACGTGCGGGTCGCACTCTCCCTCTCCCTCTCTCCCCCTTCTTGTTTTCCCGCTGCCGCGCGCTCGCGGTTCCGTTCGATGTGACGGTATATAGTACCGGTACCCACACACCGTTACACACTACGGTTGTTGTGCGTTTTCTCGAGACAGGCTTGACGCTGCTGAACCGTAGGTGACATACGACCTCACACACACCCTGGACTGATCTTCAAGGCTCGATTATTCCACAGCAGAGGAGGGCAGCAGTGCCGTAAATCGGGGGGCACTGGAACCGTCTCATCGGGAGCCCCCCGTTTAACTGCCGTCACGGAGTAGCTGATCTTCGAAAACCGGTACAGGGGGTATGGTATCTTGCGTCACGTGCGGTAGGCTGCAGCACGTTCTCAATCCTCTCACTGCCGAACCACGCAACGACGCAGAGCAGGGCTGGCAATGGCGGCGGGAGAGCGGCAGCCATGGCAGGAATAAAAACAACCCCCCGCAAACTCACGCTCACACAAGGTCTCACAGCGCTCTTGCCGGCACGAAACAGCAGTTGAAATTGGACGTCACATCCGGACATGGTCACCTCTGTTGTCCTCCCTACGGAAATATCGAAACGTCCAATATTCGAAGCGTATATATATATTTTTTTCAACGCAATTGATCCTACAGCAGAAGCGAACCCCCGATGGCTTGCTTCTCCATAGGAAAACCCGCTGTTCTTGTTTGGGCTCCACAAGGAATGTAGCAACATCAGTGTCCCCTGGGTCCCAGGCTACCGCAGCAGTTACATGTAGACTAAATCCTCGCCAAGTGCTGGCTCCTTCAGCCCACTCACGAGGTTGTCAGATAGACACAGATTTCGGTCGGGTAGCCAAATCTCCTGTGTTTTTTAAACGCACGGAGGCAGACGCATACGATGATGCTGATGACGACGATGATGCTGATGCTGATGCTGATGCTGCTGCTGCTGCTGCTGCTGCTGACGATATTGGTGATGATGACAACGACGATGATGATCATGATGTTGAGTCATGACGATCGTGATGATGGTGATGATGCAGGTCTCTTCACGAGGAAGACCCGTTTGGACTCTTTTCGGACGGCCGCGACGAGGAGGGAGCGGAGAACGGCGGCGGCGGCGAGGGGGCGAGGAAGGTTCCCTCCACCGATGAGCTGCCGGACAACGTCCTGCGCATGCTCGAGGGCATGAAGATAAACCGCCTGGACAAGGTAGGCGTTGTGGCAACGAGGGCGGTATTGCAGATATAGAAAAAATGAGGCCTCCCCCTCCTGCTGGGTGCCGTACTTCGGCCCATCCTCGACTGACGATGCATTTTTTCAAGCATACGTATCTGCGCACGTGATGTCTTTTGGCGCCGATGTGCCTGTCAGACGAGTAGGCTTTAATGTTGTGCTGTACAGTAGTTTCCTGCGCTGCAACAGCGAGGGCGTTACTCTCTGGAGGTATCGACGTATCGCCGTTGGTTTTGTGCCGCGGTGATGAGCACGGTGTACGGGGAGTGCGAACTGCTGTGTGGTAGACAACAGGGCTTGAAAAGCTACGCACTTGTAAGCGAGACCATTTCCAGCGCCTCTTTTTTTGCTAGGCGATCGTTCTGTTGCCAGTGTTTTCGTCATCTTTGTCCTGGTGTGGTCTGGTAAATGATGAGGGGTGGGGGGCCGGGGTATGATGTTCAATGTACGACAAGAAAGGATGGAAGGTCAGGCTATCAAAGTGGAACCGGTCCCAGGTCCCAGTGGTTTGTGTCCATCTCCTGTTTTGATAACCCTCAAGTTTGGATAGGTGCCACCCGCTGCCCCCACGCCCACTATAGCAATACGCGTGTTCTATGGTCCCACCAGTCGAGTATCAAGGGCGAGAAGGTGCCTGACTCGTCCAATCTTGTTCCACGTTCCCAGGTAGCTGCTTTAAACGGTTTCACGACGATAGACGCTGAGGTGGAGTTCTCGCGAACCGGCACAGATTCCACCGCTACTGCCGCGGCCAGCGCGGGCACCGATGGCCCTGCCCTCACGTCTGCTGCTGCAACACGAGGCAAGCCGACGCTGTCCGAGGGAACGGTGGCCGCGGCAGCGCGGGCGGCGGCTGCGGCGGGAGGGAAAGCGACAACAGGCGAAGAAGATAAAGGAACCTCTTCGGACGAGGACGATGACGACGACCATGACGATGATGCAGAATCACCCGTGTTCCTCACCTTCCGCTTCCGGAGAGAGCCTCTGCGGAGCGGCCCCGCCGAACCCTCGCGCGGGGAGGGGGGACGCGCTGTGGGCGGTGGCGACGCCCGCGACCACGACCACCAAGAGGCGGGGGAGGTGATCGACCTGGCGCTCGACGACGACGAGGACGACGACGAAGAAGAAGAACCTTCGGCGGTGATATCGACGACCCCGAAGGGCGACAACGAAGGCGGTTCTTTGTTCGAGAAGAAGGGTTCGGCGACAGCCGTCCCCGCCAAGATCGCCGCCGGCAAAGACGTCTCCTGCGACGGCGGCGGCGGCGGCGGCGGTGATAGCCACGGCAAGGAGGGGCGGAAGAGGGCCGGGTCGAGGGGCCGGGAGAGCGAGGAGGGCCGGGGCGGCAACGACAAGGGTAGGAAGCGACCCAAAGGCGGCGAGGAGGAGGAGGTGGGTGAGGAGGAGGATGAGGGTGCCGATGACGAGGAGGGAGGGAAGCAGGGGGTGAACGGAGACGCGAAGCAGTGCGAAGAGGACGACGAGGTGAGGCGTTGTTGCCGTCCCGTCCTATTTTTTTCCCGTGTCCTTCTGATGTTAGGCCGCCCTCCCTTGTCGCGGCCGTGTTTTTTTCCGGGCGAAACTCACCGCTTGCCCGCTTGCCCGCTTGCCCGCTTGCCCCTCCTCATTCCTCCGCGTGGAAAGAGAATATCGGCACCTCCAGGCGGAAAGTGGCCTGAGCCGCGGCGGGTCGGCCTCGCGGTTTTCTCCTGCCTCCCCGCGTCGCACATGCATGTGCCCCCCTCCCCCCCTTTCCTCGTCGTCTCGCTGTTAAATACGGGGCCCGCCCCCT
>FN649743.1:168437-196721 GCA_000310025.1 Ectocarpus siliculosus | reverse complement strand
GAATCGACACGGTCCCTCCCTCCCTCCCCGACATTCTACATCAATCGGTATTCCTCCGCAAGTCCGACCCTCTGTCGGCCAGGCTCGACGCCGTGACACATCCCTCCTCCCGTGTGTGCCGACTGTCTGTGCGTTTTTGCGGAGTACCAGGGGCTGGATTACGAGCCCCGGACGCTGGTGTCGTACTCCATCAGCGGAGGGATCGGGTACGACGCGCCGGCAACTCTGCTGCAGGCGTTGGTGTACGCGAGAGGAGACGGCCCTGCCTGCGTGATGCCCCCCCCCAAACCGAAGAAGGGAGACGACGACGTCGACGACAACGACAACGACGATGAGGAGGAGGGGGAGGAGGAGGGAGGTGAGACTGGCAAGCTCTTTCCCGCAGCTCCTATGTCACGGGCAGCAGGCACGGCATGGTCCAACACGAGCCAGGCCGCCCAACTGGTAGATGCCGAGCACGTTGCTAAATAGTATCTCTCTTTTTCTCTCTCTCTCTCTCTCTCCCTCTCTCCCTCTCTCCCTCTCTCTCTCTCTCTGACTTGAATCTGCCTGTCTCGATGTTCTCTGTAGTGGCACCCTTCGGTGTTTCGCATCGACCCTACGGAAGTTTCTTGGTGTGAAACGGAAGCCGACAACCCTAGCAACCTTTTTGCAACGCGGCTGTGGAAATTGACAGTTCTGTTCTTTCTTTTTTTTTTCTTCCAGGAAGCGCGTGTAACGACCAAGAGGACGTGTTCGACTGCGACGTGAACGGACCGGCGTTGGCGGCTCTTGGAAGGGCGCTAGGCCTCCACACCGAAGACCCCCCTACGTCGGACTCGGACTCCGACTCCGCTTCCGATGACGGTGGGGACGTCCGAATGAAGGACTCAGGCGCGCGACCATCGGCGTCAGCAAAGGGCCCCGAGAAGGAGCCGGACACTGCAGATGGCGAGCCTGGGAAGGGGATTGGGAGCATGACCCAGTCGGATCTCGTCTGGTGGTGAGATGCACGATATGGCTTGACGGACGCCGGTTGGCTCCTTTCAGCCTATCAAATTGCTCCTGTGTGCTGTCGAGATCCCCCTTCGGAGAGGGTGCAACCTCCCCCCCTGTCTGTGGAGTACGGCTCACTGTTTTCGCAACAGCAGTAGAACATGTTTCTTTGGATGTCCGGCTCGGCGCTGCCGCGGCCCCAGCCGTCTCTCGAATCGCATCCGAGTGATAGTAAGAGCGCGGTGTGTTCACGAGCCACGCTGTGTCCACTTGGCTTTTTGGCGCCGGCAGAGGTTTTGTTTTCTTCGGGCCATTACGATGAATGTTGAGCCAAGCATGTGGTCGCGTCTGGCTGCGATTTCCAGTCGACTGCTATCTCCGTGCGTTTCAAAGCGTTGTGCTGTGATACAAACAAAGGCTCGTATAGTATTGTATACTATCTGTCAACACACGCACGTTCTACAGTATCTACGCTCTGTTCCTGAATTTTGTTACCCGGCGGCAGGCTGCTGCTGTTCCCGTTCTTCGAGAAAGAATTCGACGTGGTAGAAGTCGTGGCGTCGAGCGTTTTCGGGGAGGACGATTTGGACGACTCGGACGACGGGGGAGGGGAAGCAAGCGATCCGGAAGCGTGACTGACGAATATGGCGACCGTCCGGGGGTGATAGCGTCGGTTTTCTGTTCTGGACGCGAAGATGTCCAACTGGCGGTGCTGATGTCGCTCAGATGTACGAGCATGTGTTTTTGTTGTGTTTCTGTGGGTTGTGTTGCTTGTTTTGTGTCGCGGGGTTGTACCCTGTTTCGTCGACCGACGCCTGTTGCCGTCGGCTACACGGGTCGCCCGCTGAAATGGCGACCGCATGTGCCTTTGGTGTTCCCTGTTTTTGTGGGTCAGGGCGTGTCGCATGTATCATGTACGACGGTGCTGCTGCTTGAAAGGCGACGGCACATGTCTTTGGTTTTCCCTGTTTTTTTTATCGAGGCGTGCCGCATGCATCAAGTACGACGGTGCTGCTCTTGGGGGGGGTTGTTTGAGAAGCACGCGGAATGCAATGGTGGCTCTTTCGCCGTCGACGCGAGCTGCAGCGACAATGCTGCGTGACGAGCCCCGGGCGTTGCGCACTAACAACGAGGAAATGTTGACGATGGTGGCGATGGTTGGTTGTGGCTTTGCGGTTCAGGGGAAGTTTCGCCACCGAAGGCGAAAACCAAACCACCGGTAGGTGAAGCCCGACGACAATCGCCATTCTTGCCCAGGTGCCAAGCATGGTGCCCTCGTTCTTCCGCCGTTGTAACTCACTCCACCATTGAGTGATTGGTTTGAGAAGTTCAATTTTATTGGTGGACTTTGCTACTGTACGGCCGAGAGAAACGGCCGTAGACGAGCGTTCCCATCACCAAAGAACGTGAGAGTCAACAAGACTATGGTTGACCTAAGCATCAATGAAGCTCAGTACGTGATATCGCTATGTTACGAGTCCCACACTTAAAACCAACACAGCTGTTGTTGGGTTAAAATATCCCTCTAGAGAAAGTACAAGCCAAGACTGCGGCATTTGTTGAGTTCCGTATGTGATTTGCGGCACCCGCCGTCTTGATGTTTTTGCATCTAGGGAAGAAATGGGAAGGTTTTACCCGTATTGACGGATGTCGGCTTGCTGGTGTAGGAATAATCCCCTTTCGGTTATGCCGTTCAGCCAGTCCTGAGCCGGGATTACCGAAGGTTTCCCAGCGGCGTTGGCGTGTCATGTTCACAGCTACTTGTTTGCTTCGTAGAGCAACTGCCATGTCCTTCTATGGTGTAAATTGTGATTTCCACGGAGATGGACTAGGACTGAGTCGGGCTAGTTGGACCGATACAGCAGTCACTGTAGTTTGTCGGCGTTGAGTTCGGGCATAGACAAGGAGTAAGTCGGGCTACAGTTACTGCTGCAGTTCGTCGGCGACGCGTTTGGCACGCGCGAAGCTTAGTCCCCTGGAAACCGGGGTTGGGCAGGTGATGGAGCACGGCGTCATGTGAAACCTGCAGAAATCCCGAGCAGAGAGAGGTTGTCCTTGTGTCCTTGTTCCTTTGCCCTGGAATATACGTTTTTCTTTGTTTCTCCGTCACGTCGTGGAACTTGAAACTGCCAGAATAAATCGTCGAGGATTTCGGGAGAATAGATTCCCCATCTTGGCCGTGATGTCCCTGGAGGCGTAGATACCAGAATCTTGCTTCGCACGTCCATGGTGCACTTGGGAAATCTTAGGTTTTTTTTTTTATAATGTACATGTTGTTGCTTGTGAAGATTGTCTTGATTTGCCGACACACGTTGTCTTTGGGAGACCTACGCTTGAGCCGCGAAATGTTTCTCACGCTCGGTGCGCTCTGGTGTGTGCCAGATCTGCACTGCGAGTCATGGACACACACACCGATAGAACCAAGCTTGTAGGGATTCCTTCAAACCCTGTCGCTAAGGTACAACAATTTGGCCTGCACGCCGCTGTGTCATTTCCTTCACGAAGGAATGAATCAGAAGAAGCATACAAGCCGGTACCAGGTATGCAACAGTGCGTTTTCGATGGAAGTAGTGAAGTACTCGTGCGGTGTCCCGCCCTCAGCATATCAAACCCTGAATGCAGTTTGACGACGTTGGTGGCACAGCACCACGTACAAAAGCTCACGACCCGCCTGTTCGATGTCCGTGAGCACTGCGGATTGTGCTCCACGGCTGCAATCCGTATTTCCCTGTGGTGCGTTCTTCTTCCATAGGACGAGAATGAAATATGGGCGGCGGGGAGCGACCCAGCTAGACTCCACTACACTGCACACTAAAATACTAGTTAGCCAGCAACTAAAACAAACACCTCTTGTACTGCAACACACCTGCCTACGTATGCGCCACCATGATTTCCTCATACTGGTGGCACTATAAAACGGTGCTACGACCGAGCACAAAAATTCGGCACAGCACGCGGCCACCCTGCACGCCTGCGCGCGAAGGTGCTGTGCGACCGCCGAACGCTATCTATCCGCCCTATCCTGTTGTGCTATTCTTCCGTGAGAAGAACGAAAACGGCGGCGGAGAGCGACACGCCACAGACACCTTAGACCCAACTACCCGCCGCACTACTACTGTGAGACAAGTATACCCATTTTTTAGCTAACAGAGTCTGGTGCGTTAGACTAGAACTGCTGCACAACAGCAGGCGACTCCTATGAAGCGGCTTTATATTTTGCGCTACCGACGGACCTAAAAAGGTGGTGCTCAGCGAACACACATCTACTGTGTCTGCAACCCTTGCGCGACTCCGCGTCGACGCAAACACCCAGCAGGTATCTACGGAGACCGAAGAAGCGCCGTCCATGTCTAACAAGACAGACAGACCACGAACATGAGCACAGAGAGAACACAAAACACTAAACCAATTTTCACGACCATAGACCATGTATCTACAACCGTTGGCCGTTTACACAACAGGGGTGATGAACTTAACGCGTACCATCGACATTTTACTCAGCTGAAGTCGCCCTGTCGTAACAAAAAAAACGAGTTTCGTGTAAACATGTCAATACCAAACCTCAAAAATTGACCAAGGTATGTATCAATATCAACCATGTCAAGATTTCCGTCGCTACGGCGGCACTCGCTCTGATATTTTTTCTTTCGTGTTTCTTTACAAAGAACACAACAAAAATCACTCTCTTCCACAAACAAGAGTCCGAGGTAGATAGCAATGAAATGTCACCAATGCCCAAAGGTGCCACGGCAAGAGCGGCCAAGGTCAAGAAGCGACCAGAGCCAGTCATGAAGGTCGGGCAGGGAGGAGGCGGTAGGATCGAGCCGCAGCCGGGCCTGATCGCCGGACTTCCAGGATGTACGTCCCGCAGTTGGGGATCTTTCCCATGTTGGTCATCTGGTCCATGCCGAGGCCCGTGAGGGATAGCATCAGGATCCGCAGCGTCCTACGTTGTGTGCACATGGTACGGGTAAACGACACACGGCCACGGGATATGAGATGCGGAACGGAAACAATTGCTCCGTCCTTGATGCCTGGCAAACAAAATGTGCACACAGAAATACAAGATCCAACACTCGAGGGATCGCGACGGAGCACGGGCTGAAGCTTGGTTAACGCTCTTGCGGCCATGATGCACCGGGAGAAACTATCGCCCAAAAGAACCACCCATAAAGCCCGAAAAAAGCAAAGTTGTCTCGACGCCGATCGCGATATTCTCACCTGCCGTGGCTAACGACGAGGTTCAGCTCCTTCCCCCTGTCTAGAATGGTTTCCACGGCCGCTCTGGCTCGAGCCTGCACCTCCACCAAGTTCTCCCCGCCCTCGGCAGCTCTGTGCACGCACGAAGGCGAAAATCATACTTCTATAAGAATCGTCGCGCGGGTAAAAGCATCAAGTGGATGGGACAAGCGGCGCCAGTTTTGTCCCGTAGAGGGCAAGCTTCATAAAACACTCTTTGCTAGTCTTCACACTGCACAGTAGGCCGGTCGAGACGTTGTTCAAGAACAAAAGAGGAAACCCTTTACACACAAATCGGGGCCGGGTGCATAAAACGGCGGAGTCTGACCAAGAGCGCCCGCTGGTTGCAAGTGGTAGGCAAGGCGGACACCACCCACCGATCAAACACGCCTTCGTCCCAGGCCTCCTTCAGCGCAGCGAGGCATCCTTTGAACGGCTCCAGCTTGGAGTCTTCCCCCTCGAGCTCGCCCCAAGAAAGCTCATCAAGGCCCTCCAACCTTCGCACGCGCACCTGTGAAAGTCAAACCGACGTGAGTGAAACATTCCCTTCGACTGTGGTACAGTATTCTCCCGAACGGGTGGTCTTTCTGTGTTTGTTTCATTTCCTTCACTTCGAATCGGCGCTCACAGCACTATTGCCGTGTACTCCAACCCGTGGTCACACAGAAGGGTTCCTCTCCCTGATTGCAGGCATAATTTTCAAAAAAGGTCTCCATCTTCTTCAGTTATAAGATGTCCCGTCGTGTCTTCGTCCGATCCGTTGCCCAGTTTGTATCTGAGAATAGAGAAGGGTGTAAAAACTGCAAATAGCCATGCATGTAGAATGACTCATGTTGATCCTATGACCTTTAGATTCCTCGATTCCGGGTTTGAGCACAAAGCACAACGCGGGGTTGCCGTTTCTTGGGGACAACCTGTTCGAGCAATTAATCTGCACGCGGGGCTCTCGGAATCTTGACGCGGCCAAATGAAAGGAGACGGAGGAGATCGTGCGTAGCCGTAGATATACCTATTTTCCATGTCTTCGGTGAGGCTGGAGCTGTCAGGCGCCGCACCGAGCGTCGCAGGGGTATATACGCGGCGGCTTCCCGCACTCTCATCGCTCGCTCCATTCAGACCGCAATTCGGGTTAGTCTGAACACCAGACACAATCTGTTGTGGTTGAAACCACAACACTGGAAACATCTCACGCCACATTACTACGCGCGTCGCCGGAGTCATCATCGCCTCCCCACTGCGGGGACACGATTCTCAAGTCTTCCAGCACCAAAAAACAACAGCAACATGTGCTTCCACATGCTGGACTCTTCGAACCACGTACAGGCGAGCGCAAGGTACGGAGCCAGGGAAACCTGTCTTCAACCACCGTCGAGCGAGACATCTACGACATCTACGGCATCCACGGTGAATACCTGAGCCTTGTCGCCGCAGCAGAAGTCGGCGGGCGTGGTCTTCTCTCCCTCTTGCTCCTTCGTCGATGTCGATGGGGGAACAGGAGGAACCGGGTCATTCTCCTGCGCCAGTTTCAGGCACATCTCGTTGTTCTCCGCGATTCGCATCGCCGTCTGCCGAACCACAAGCATAATGCCGTCGGAGGCGAAAGTTTTGTATTTTTTTGTTATATCACAAAAAAGTTAATACATGATGTGTGCGGATTGCCACTGGAGGTAGAACTAGGTTCACGTAGCTCTCTTGATCGTTGAAAGTCATGAAGAAAGCCATCAATAAGGCATCCCGGGTTCGTGAGCATCCAGGTAGAAGGTGTTTCGACAACGAGGCGACGAGGCAAGACCGGCACCGCCTGCGGAACACTTCCACATGGGACTAATATTTGCCATTCTAGTACACCTCTGAGGCAAATCGTTCATGCTCTATGGTTCCAGAAAGAGAGGGAGAGAGAGGGAGTTGTATGAGGCAGGAAGAGAGAGGAGGGGAAGGGGGGAGGTGGGGAAACCACAACAATCAAATGTAGGACATACGTGTAGATCTGCCAGCCCCAAGTCAAGCAGCTGCGACTTCAGCAGACCAAATAAACATGGCACCGAAACCATCGCTAACAACTATTTCAAAGCACGTAGATATCAGTGTCGGTTTATCAAAACCGGGCACAGACCCCTGCTGTCTACCGCGTTCACTAGACTGCAGGTACCTGCCATCTACGGCTGTGACGGGAGGGGGGGCTTGCGAACCCATTTTCTCTATCACTACTCCCGGCTCCCAAAATCGACCGATCAAAAGGCACCCATCGGCACATCTACTGCTGCGTGTCACACCTCGTGTGCCCGGAGCAGCGAGCTGGAGGTGACCGTGTCGAACGGAACGTTTCGGACAAACCGCCCCAGGCCCTGCGCTTGATCCAGGCCGGCGCCGTTGAGGGGCGCGTTCACGCCGCGCCCCTGCAACCTCCCGGCCTTGTTCATGTCCGTCTCCCCGTGGCGAACGAGGAACAGCAGCTGCGAGGTCGGGGCCGCTCCCGGTCTGCATTCGGCGCCACCGCCGCCGCCGCGGAGCCGAGACGTCGGTGGTATCCCCCCCGCAGCCGGTGTAGGCGAGCGGGTGGTGGTGGTGGTGGTGTTGCCGGCGGCGGCGTTGCCTGAGTTGTCGGTGAGGCACTTCATTGCGTTGTTGTTGTTGTTGGTCGTGGGGTCTTGGGGAGGGCAGCACGAGGTTGCCGCGGAAGAGGAGGGGAGAGATGGGGAGCACCACGTGCTGGCGAGCTTTCGGTTGAGAGTCTCGAAGGTGTACGCGTTCGCGGCGTCGAGGATGCTTCCGCCCCCGCTGGCAGCGCCGCTGCTGCTAGGGTTCACCGGTGGGTAGTGGCGGTACAGAGCCTCGTCCGCCAAATTCACCTTGTTAGTAGTGTCCGTCGACACAACTTGTCCGCAAGTCATGACTGGGTCGAAAAGCTGGTGTTCTTCGGCGTTTCGATCCGCGGCCATTACCGAGCCCTGCTGCTGTGGACGCGAAGTGCGGAAGGGATGGCAGCAGGATATTGGTACACTCTAGAGTGTGATGAGGAAGTTTGGATCCGAAGCAAGCGTGGAACTTCGGTAAAGTGCAGGTCCGTAGCAGTTCAGTACGTACAGCAGTGTCGTGTGACCAACTGGAGCAACACACAAAATGCCCTGGGCCCCTTGACCCGTGACCATATGCTTGGGTCAAGCCCACATCTGACAAAGCTACCGCGAAGGTTGTGCGGTGTACCTCTTTTCATCACCGCTGCTTGCGGTGTGTCTTGACCGGGACGTTGACATTTCAACAAACCGAACACAAGTTTGTATCAGCACCAATGTTCACCTTTGCGTCCATCCGCTTGGTAACCCGGTACGACTTGGAAACTGCTGTAAACGCCTCTCTAGGCCCGTCGTGCTTTGCTTATTCCTTGCGCGGCGTGTGCGTGTGCGCGTGTGTGCTGTCCGCCCGTGAGCGAGAGAGAATCCAGGAACAAAAGTTGTGCATACGTGCATACCCCTCCGTGACCTGCTTCACCTGCCTGCTGGCTGAGGAGAAGTGCCATGCATGCACGTCAGCACCTTGGTCAATCTCTATTGGCTGATACTGACATTCCTGAAAATCCCCGCATCCCTAGGGTGTTCCACGGAAGCTGGAATGTAATTTCGTTTTTTGGTGGCTCCGCGGATAAAAAATTATGGTAATTTCCTATGAAGGGGGGTTGCAGGTCCTCGCTGGTTTCTGCGCCAGCCCAGCTGCACCAGCTCTCCACTCTCTCGTGTTGCTCTCCGGTGTCTCGGCCCTCTCTACTCGCTGTCGTAGGCTCAACGAACAAACAAGATGTCGACAACGGAAGTACCCTCGACTCTTCCCGGAAACGTGTCCCTGGCCGACCATGATCCGGCTATGTTCGACCTCATCGAGAAGGAGAAGGTGTGCTTTCAAAGGCAGCAGCTTGCGGCGTTGGGCACGTCCATGAGTCGCGTGTGTGCAACTCTGGCCTTAGACATGTTTGTGGGTTTAGGTTCCCATTGATGGTACAAGCAAGACGGGAGGAAAGGGGGACAGCAGCGGTGGAGGCGCGTGCTTCCATCCGTCATCAACACCCGGTCGTGTTTGCACAGCTTTAGTCAGAGTTGAACACGCATGCATGCTGCTGTTTGATCCTTTTCTCATACACACACATCCGAGACAGAGTCACCTCGGGCAGCGAACCACCATAAACACCTGTCTAAGGATCATAAGCTGATCATTGTATCTACCCGCCGCACACAGCAGCTTGGAATTTGTCCGGCTTGGACGGGTTGATGTTTTCATACCTTCTGCGGTGAAGAGATCCTTCTCCCCGACGTGGCATTTAGAATTTTGCTGCCAAAGGGGTTTGAATTATTCGTGGGCCATGCTCGGTGCTGATTGGTTGACGGCGCGCGTCGGCACATTCCCCGGTTTGCTTGGCTGCTGTGATCGGGCGTGTGTACACCAGAGATCCAAGGGAGAGGCCGCGAGATAATTTGAAACAAGGCCCGCAAGTCGTGTAGAGTCGTAATCGTTTGAGCTCTTTGCGGGTAGCTGCATGTGGCAGTGCATGTGTCGCAGACCGCGAGGCCGAAGAGGTCCGTGCACCGTGTCATGTTCGTTTTTTGCAACGTGCCGATCTCCTACTAAGTGCTAAACAAATCTCACCGACATTGGTTCCGTCTTGCTGCTGATGATGCTACATTGTTAGCCTGTTGGAGCTGAGCTACGAGGCTTTTGTCTATGTGGGATCGACACTCCCCAAAAATGGCAGTCAACAATGGCAACGTTTGAGCACGCAGCGAAACTTGGCCGATGTAGTGAAGTTGCTCACTTGCTCAAGAGTATTCGGATTGGCGGATCACCAGCTGGTACCAGCTGGTGATCACCACAAGGGTGCTGGGTGATGTGTACGGGGTGTCGCATATGGCGTGTTGTCTGTCTCTCTGTCTGCCTCTCTCCCTTTCCCTGCTCCTCATGATCCGCGAGCTATACTCCTTTCTTGTGTCCTCTTGGACACCCTCGTTTTTTCGATCTGCAAGTACGTTAGTTATGGATGGCAACGCGAGCCCTGCTGTGTACTTCTACAACACATGATTTTCCAGCGAAACATCCAGGAGCCCTATACAATATACTCGACACGTAAAGAACCTCACTCGTTGTGTGGATGATTTAACTGACCTGTACATCGTACCACTACCGCCTACGCCTCCGGATAACCCCCGGCGGCTGATCTCACGTTCATCCGATCCATATCTATTTATGGTGTAAACCTGATGATACTTGATGACTCTGAATTCCCCGTTGAGATAGATGGGGGGATCACTAGGGTAGCGAATGCAGTAGGTGTTCGATCTTAAAACGCGCATGAGCGCTGGTCATTCTTGCCGGGGAGAACCATGCATATACTACGTGCAAACTGAAAAAACGTGGCGTAGAAAGCAAGGGCCTGTACAAGGCTTGCTATCGTGATGCGACGGATCCCATAGCGTCCTGATCACCACAGCAGTCCTCTCTAAATAGGAGCAACAGTTTTGGGTGCAACGCTGCGCACAAGAGCAAAGCAATACAGTCGATCAGGATGCATGCAACCAAGGGGTTGATTGTGTTGAAGTTTGGCAGGCCACGCCGATACATGAGCTTTCCGATATTAACATCGTCGTTGCCGTGCGTTCCAGACCCGGCAATGGTCCAGCTTGGAGCTGATCGCCAGCGAGAACTTCACGTCCAGGGCTGTGATGGACTGCCTGGGCTCGGCTCTCACCAACAAGGTGCGGGGCGTGATGTGCAATTCAATGCATGCACAAGGTTGCGGAGGCATCGCACCGCATGGCACAAATCATGCGGATTGTTTTTCTGGTGGACGGTGAAGCTCATGTTTGCAGTTTTGAAGTACGTTCAGGTTTTTGAGACGATCGCGTTCAACCTGCGTAGAACCACGGGCGAACCGACCAATCGGTGCCATGTCCTTACCGGCATTCTTGTCTGGGAAAAATTGTAGTCTTGTATGGTTGTGCAAAACGATTCGCTATCGCAATGGTTGAACCACCCGCGCCACGTTCTCAGGTAGATGGAATTCCTCACAAACAGCCAAATGTTGCCGTCAAGTCTGTTTCCTTGGTGCTTTCGGTTTCTACACCTGGTGAAGCCAGCACAACTGCCCCCAAGTACCACAGCGACGACCACACTCTCCCCTACAGCTTCCGCTTGTGCTTGTTGAGAGATCACGACTCCATCGTCGTCACTCGTAGCATGTGTGAATCCGGTATGCGAGAGCAGTGGCGGTGGTCGGCAGTCCGCCCTATCTCTTCTCTTGGAGCTGTTCAGCTAACGGTGAGTATCTCACCCCTCCCTTTTTTCTTTTTTTTTTGTGGTTGCCGATTTGATGTGGCAGTACGCGGAGGGAGTCCCGGGGGCGCGGTACTACGGCGGCAACCAGGTTGTGGACCAGATCGAGGGCCTATGCCAGTCGCGCGCTCTCGAGGCGTACGGCTTGGACCCGGAGAAGTGGGGGGTCAACGTGCAGCCCTACAGGTTCAGTACAGCATGCGTTGGGTTTTTCGTGCTGTTTTTTTTTGGCGTGGGTGTTTGCTTTTGCCGTTTCGTGATGATTTTCAGTTGGTCCCCTACCTCGTTCATGCACACCTCGGGCGTGGTGGTCTCAAGCCGGAGAGTCTCGGGGATGAGGGGGAGTTCATATTAGTAGTTTATCGTCGTGTGCTTTTCGACGGCGTTTTCTTCCTCGTGCGGCGCGCTCGGCTCGAGATATGTTTGATTCACCCTTGGCGAGCCGGAGTTTTGAATGGGTTCTTGGACCGATCAGTGTGAGATAGCAACGCATGTGTTGTTGCCCGAATGAATTTGCCGGGGTCGATGGCAGTAAGCGCATCATCCCTGCCACAAACGTGGGCGACACCGCATGGCGTGCACATTTAAGAACCGAGGGTAAATAGATGTGTGACAGCACTAATTGTAACAAGTGCTCTTCACCCTCTTCGCTTGGAAATCCTGCTCATGTCAGTCAGGGCGTCGTCTCTGTATCGATTCTGTATGTGGCCGCAACGAACACGAATCGTATTCATCCGACGTACGTGCTTGCGGTGTTTTTATTTTTTTCGTGCTACTGCTGTTGAATCTCGTGTTGAGTATTTTCCGCGCGTGCTCGTGTGCACGGGTTCGCTCTGACAAAAAAAAACGATGACAAAAAACATCCAACAGCGGCTCTCCGGCGAACTTCGCCGCGTACACGGCCCTCCTGAGGCCGCACGACCGCATCATGGGGCTCGACCTGCCCTCGGGCGGACACCTGACTCACGGGTTCTACACCTACTCCAAGAAGGAGGGCACCAGGAAGGCAGTGTCCGCGACCTCGGTGTACTTCGAGTCGTTGCCCTACCGGTGAGAGGCGTTTTGTTGTACAGTTTGTTTGTTATTTTTTTTGTCATGTTTTGGCTGTGTGTAGGGTTGATCGGGTGAAGAGGGGCGGGAAGGGAGGTCCTGTTGTGGGGTCATCTTCGCCCCGAGGGCCGAGAATCTGACGTGCTTGGTTGGGGTGTTGCGGGGATTCGCTGCGTGGGCCACCCACCCGTTTTGAGTCGTTTACTCTTCGCCTTGAAGGCGGTGGACACCGCTGCAAGGAAGGAGAGGCAGCGGTAAAGGGGGTGCGGTAGCTGCGTGGGCTTAGGGCGGCACAGCAGTCCCGTCCATGACTTCAATTTGCAGGGACCCCGAAGTTGCGTTTGATGGAAAATGTTGCCCCGCTCCGCCCTTCGCGCGTTTTTTTTTTACTGATGTTGTTGTTTGTCTCCAGCGTTCACCCGGACACGGGTCTGATCGACCACGACGACCTGGCCCGCCTGGCCGGCCTGTTCAAGCCCGCCATGGTGATCTGCGGCGGGTCTGCGTACCCCCGCGAGTGGGACTACGCCAAGTTCAGGGAGATTGCTGACGCCAACGGGGCTCTCCTGCTGTGGTGAGAGACTGAAACATGGATAGATGGGAAGAGCTGGACGACTTGATGTGGTTTTGGCTTGGGAGGGTTCTGATGATATTTTATTTTCCTTCTCGCGGTCGTGAAAAGAGAGCGGGCTGTGGGGTAGGATTTCGGTTGCGACCCGTTATGATGTAACCGGGTGCCTTTTTTACGGTATTCGATTGGGTGTCCAAGAAGCACCACCCCTTCAATGGCCGCAGTTACGCGGTGACCATGTCTGACCTGCCGCCGCGAGGTTTGCAGCCAGAGTGGGTGTCGGGGCTATTCTTCGTAGATACAGTGTGGTAGATAAATGTAGCTCGCCTCTAGCCTTGCAACTTCTGAGTATCGCCTGTGAACGGTGTTCCACAGCGTGTGGCGTTGGTGTATTAGATCGACGTTACAGTAACTTTTCCAACACGGGAGTCTTAAGTCTTGTTTTGCTTACAACAGTGCTTGTTTCGTCTCACGCCATCGCCCACCCGTCGTTTTGCAGCGACATGGCCCACATCTCTGGGCTTGTGGTTACGAAGGAGGCGGCCAGCCCCTTCGACCACTGTGACGTCGTCACTACCACCACGCACAAGTCTCTTCGCGGGCCTCGCGCTGGCCTTATCTTCTACCGCAAGGTGGGTTGCTGCTGTTGGCTGCTGGCGGAGAGGCCCGGGGAGTTGCCTAGCCGGGTGGCCGGGTGATGCATGGCATGTCTCACCGAAACAGAAGCAGAGTCCGCCCTTTGGGTGTGGAAAATATTGCCACGCGTGGAGATCAGGTTGTGCGTGGGTGTCTTTGGTGCACAATTCGCGTGGACGGCGCTATCGACTGGCCAATGGAACGGCATCAGTCGCAGCCGGATTCAAAGCCCTAGAGCCAGCTCTGCCTATCCTGCGGGGTCACCTCCCCCCCCACCCCCCCAGAAACTGTACACGGGGCCTCCGAGAGACGGTGTGTGTGTGTCCTCGCAATATGCCCCGGGCGCAGAGGTAGTGCTCAAGTCTTGGAGCCTTGGCTCTCGTGACCTTTTCGTTCGCTGTCAGGAAGGTGGACATGTTGACAGTGGCGTCAAGTGTTCCATCCTGACCATCTGATCTGCATCAAATAACACGCCTCCGACCGGCGTCGGGTCCCTCCAGGGTATTTTGTACACTACAATGCTGTGGTCCTGATTTGGGCGCATGGAGTGTCGCGTGCACGCCATAGATGGGCGCAGAAGCGGTCGTGTGTCGGACGACCTTCCCTATGTTTTTGTTTTGTTTTTCGTTCCCGCCAAGCAACCGCATTTGCATCTCACGTCGTGTTTTGCGTTTTTCTTCTTTCTTCGATGTGATGGAACAAGGTCGGCATGGACTTGAAAAACATAAATTTACGCATTGACCTGTACAGTACTTTGTCCTCTGTCAAGACCCTGGGCGCTAATCCGACTTTCATAACTCTGTCGCGTTTTCGATAACAACGATCAGGACGAGCGTGGGTTCGAGTCTAAGATCAACCAGGCGGTCTTCCCGGCGCTCCAGGGGGGCCCGCACGAGCACCAGATCGCCGGGGTGGCGACCCAGCTCAAGGAGGCCATGACCCCGGAGTTCAAGGAATACATCATCCAGGCGCGTTGTTATGATAGGCCGACTTGTTGTCCTCCAAGAGCCCAAAAATATTGAATAAGATTCATGAACTTGAGTACTATAAAAACTCCGAAGTATCGTCGATGGTGAACCTCACCTCCGTGTTGCCGCCGCTCTCATCCGAGTGATGCAATGCGAAAGAAGCTTGTTATTTCACTCTTCCGGTTATTTGCCGACACAGCGATTGTGTTTGTTTGAGTGCACAGCTGTGTGGCGCTCCGAGCCCTTCGTCGAAATTCTTCCAACTGACTTTTCTTTTGTTGCAATTGCTTGCCCGCGTGTCCGCGTTTTTCCAGGTGAAGAAAAACGCCTCCGCCTGCGCGGACGAGCTGGTGAAGCTAGGTTACACCATCTGCACCGGAGGAACCGAGAACCACCTCCTCCTCTGGTAAGGGCCTGGTTAAGGTACCGTTTTTTTTTTTTTTCGCCTGTGGTTATGTTGTAATACTGTAGGCGATGCCACTGCTGTAGCTCATGTTTTTGTGTTGGTTTGTGTCACTCATGCCGGTCGTCGTCCTCTTCCACCACTCAAGACCGAATAAACTCTCCTATTTTTGGTAATTTTTTACTTTCTCATGTTGCGGTGTTGGTTTGGGGTTGTGTGCAGGGACCTTCGCCCCAAGGCATTGACGGGGTCGAAGATGGAGAAGATCTGCGACAAGGTCCACATCACCCTCAACAAGAACGCGGTCCAGGTCAGTGGAAAGAAGCCAATAAAAATGTAGCGATGCTATGAATGCGAGAACCGGCTTGCCTGCATTCGCGACTATCGTTCCTGCCATCAACAGCAGTCTAGTCACCTTCCCGAAAGAAAACCGTTCATCCAGCAGTTGGAGGGACGAAGCAGCTCAAACAGCGATGGAATGATGATGGCGACCAATTGTTGGTACACCCTCTTGGCCAGGGAATGTCGCAAGCCCCCCCCCCCCCCCGTTTCTTGCAGGAGCATTTCAAGCGTTCGCCGCTCTCAAGGGCGTTGAGTTTCCGAAATCGCTTGTACTGCGAAACAGCTCGTTACTCAGGGGGATTGCTGCAGCGCGAACATCAACTCGTTGCTTTCATCCAGTTACTCGTTGCCCACCATCCATCCACCCGTTGACTGATCCCCTCTTCATTCTACGCTCAATCATGTGTAATTTCAGCGCCCGTTAACTGATGTCCTAATCGTTTAACGATCAATCAAAATCTTCTTCCTGTGGCGTGACTGTTGTCCCCAAATTTCAGGGGGACAGGTCGGCCATGTCACCGGGAGGCGTCCGGATCGGGGCCCCCGCCCTCACGACGAGGGGCATGAAAGAGCCCGAGTTCCGCCAGATCGCGGCGTTTATGGACCGGGCCGCCCAGCTGGCCATCAAGATCCAGCAGGGGTCTGGAAAGATGCTCAAGGATTTCGCGATCGCCCTCGAGGTGCGTGAGCTCTTTGTTGGTCGAGCCCGATCCCCCGTTGGAGTCGGTAACATGTGTTGCAGCTGTCGTAGTTATTTTGTTGCTTTGGTTTGGAGGTTTGACGTCATTGGCGTTCGGGTATTATTATTTCCTCGCTCTCGGGTTCCGGACGGTACGGAACGTTGGGCGGGACAACGTTGCGAGACTGTCACTCCCATTGGGTTCGCAAGGAAATGTACGTGGATTTGATCGACATGGACGAGTAGTTTCTATTCCCTGCGCCTGTCGTTCTAATTTGTTTTTTGCTTGGACAGTTTTTTGGAGGACGTCATGGTATTTGCGTTGTGGCGTGGTATACCAATCATGTGCCAGGGATTTGAGAGTTCATTATTAGAATCAGCGCGCCCTCGCCGATAGTTGAGAAAATCCTGGCTGCCATCGTCGTCTGAGCGACGCACGGGTCTTGACCGGCGGCAATGAATACCTGGATTGTTTTGCTCTTTCGTACCCCAAACCCTTTGCCGCCCGCTGTCGCCGCTGTCACTCTTGTTCCTCTGTCTGTCTGTCTGTTTGTCTGTCTGCTTGCATTTCTCTGTCTCCCTCTGTCTCTCCTTACCCTTCTTCCTCCGCTCTTCCTCTTTGCAGAGCGACGAGGAGGTGAAGGCCCTTGGCGATGACGTCAAGGCGTTCGCCCGCCGGTGGCCCATGCCCGGCTTCGAGGCGTCGGAGCTCAAGTTCAAGGAAATGGACCACTAGATGAACCACGACGCCGCAGCAGCTGCTGCTGCTGCTGTGAACAACACACCAGTATGCTGGCAGCATGTGTTGATGGCGTGTTTTTGGTAGCGGCTTGCTTGTCGCGAAAGGGGGCTTCGCCCGGCACCGCGTGAAAGGCAAAGCTCCCTGTTCGGGCGGCCCAGGATGCCACGCTCGTGGCCGAAATTTTATGTTGGATTATCCCCCCCCCCCTGTCTCCGAGTTCGAACATTGGACGGTGGTTTCGCGTGAGAGGGGCAGGGGGAGCAGGCTGGCGGCTGGGTTGGAGGTTGTCGCCGGCTTTGCGCGAAGGCACCAAGCGTGCGTCGGGTCCTTTGTCGTTTCGACGACGTTCCTTGTCTACGTCTAAATCAGAAAACCCCACATCATTGTGACTTTGCAAATACTTGTTGGGGTGGTGGTCGGTGTTCGAACTGACTCAGTTCGACATGGGCTGTTGCGTATATCCACCTCTCTCTGCCGTTACCCGCTCGGGGTCAATAATTCCGGAGAAGATCGTTGATTGCGGTCGAGAGCGATGTGCCACGCTGAGGAGTACTTGACCGATCATTCCCAATTTTACTCGGGCTTGTCATTTTCATTCGGGATGGTCACCTTTTTTGTGACTCGTCGCGGCGGTGTCTACCTTCCGTCCTCAAGCCGAGGACACAACCACTCTGGCAACAAACGTTGAGGTGGGCCATGAAGCCCAGGAGACGATCGCTGCCCTTGAGCACGGAAAGAGCACAGAGGTGCAAGGACTAGACTATACATGCAGATGGCCGGACCTGTTTTTCACCTGAAAAGAAGTTAGAAGCTGATGGTCTGAACATGTGCCCAAAACCCTATACCGCAAAGTAGATAGCATGACGCACACATCTCCACATACCGCGGATGAAACACCTGTGCTTGTTGTTGCTCCCTCCTAAATTTGGACATGCGTGATGAAAAGTCAGGTAAGCGAAGAAGGATCTGGCTTGTCGTTTCTGGCAGTCTATCCCGTTTCTATATTGGCTTACAGTAGTACCCTCCAACAGACAGGGCACGGAGTTCGCAATAGACAGGGCACGGAGTCCAAGAGCATGGCCCAGGACCACAGGTGGCCAATTTTACCCGATGAGTGAGGCAGACCGCGTATAACCCAGCAGCACACATAAGTTTCCGTCCGCCGCGGTTAGTGAGTGCTGGAGCGCGAGGGCTACTGTGCAGACCTCTGTATCTTTTTGGTGCAGTGTGATGCCGACGGACAAGCGGGAGCCAGAGCCTCGAAACGCTGTTGGAAGCATTTCGTTCGATGTACTTCTACATCTTTGATTGCTGCTGCTGGCAACGAGACGACGACGATTTCACGGCGGGGACAACGATTCTAAGCAGCACCGGCTTGTCGGTAGAGATGAGCAGCAGGGCCCTACCGTAGCCTCCTTCGAGACCGCCGCAAACTCTCTCTCAGTCCGGGCCGCCGTCCTAACGGGGTTGTTTGTCATGGGTCCTTGGAAGGCGAAGTGCTCGGCCTTGGAATGCTTCGAGCACGCGGAAAGGAGAGGGCGTCAACGCGCCACTTGTCCACATTGGCATGGCTTCCGACCGACATGTCCCGTACAGCCGTAGTATGATCGAGATGCGGAACGTGGTAGGAGAATGAACGTTACCCGCGGCCGCGGCTTTGTTCCCAAATAGATCGTGAGCTTATAAGATGGAGATGTGGCGACATATGAGTACCTCTCTCGCGCGTATCCTCGTCGATTTCATGGCCCGACTCGGTCGGCTTTCTGGGAAGGTTCCTATTGAAGGATTCCCTGAACAAGTGAAGGTTTGACGACGAAACGGTGACGTTTTTGATTGTTTCGCTCGTTGCTTTGCTCAAGGAAAGAAGTCAAGAAGTGCCTTCCATGACTTCCGTGCCTACAAAGCTTCAAAGGCCTCCTCTAGGACCTCGAAGTCCATGCCGCTCACAGTCACGGCCACCACGAGCAGGAGCGCACCCAGAAGTGCGAGGTTGCGTTTCTCCTGAGCGCCGAACGAAAAGGGGACGAAGACAGGAACTTGCGTGTGAATTTTCACACCACAAAACACAAAGCGTAATGAACGGTGCCCCAACCACAGGCGCCGAATCAATCACGATGACACAGACGAACCGGGGAGGATTATGTACACAAGGCGGCGGGGCGTCTAACAAGAAAATATTTGTACAATCGCGCACGCCGGCAAGGTCCGTCCGATCCGCGAACAAAGTGGACCCGCGTGGTCACGCTGCATCGTCCAGAGACTTTCGGCACAACATGATGTTCGTACATGTACATGCCGTGAAAAAACCTCGAGGAAAACTGGAAGTAGCCAAACCAGACCAACACCCGGATTTTGCTACGTTCGTCACCAGAAACATGCTTCACCCACAAAATCCCACAAGTGCGGGAGTAACCCTTCGTGTCACACTGATGACATGGTGTTGTTTGGAAAAATACACATACTTTCCTCGTCTTTTTAATGAGCGAGGTCATGTTTGAGATGGTATGCATAGGAGAGGAATCGAATTCCGTTCTCCAGCCCGAACCTCGGAAGTGCTGGAAAATAATATATATATATATATGTTCCCGTCACTCGTCACTTTTGTCGATGAGACTGGAACCATACTCGGCCACAAAAACTACTTACACACTCGTGAGTTGGTTCTATTTCTGATTGGCCACCCGGGGTTTCCCGGTCGTTTCCTCCGGGTTGGCATTCAATGGCGCTCTTCGGAATATCGGTGAAGGTGACTTGAGTATCATGTCAGGTTTTGCCGCATACCCGTGGGAGAGCTGGGCCCTATCAGTCGTTGAAATCTCACCAAGAGAGAACACACATTCACGGTGTCAATTTGCATCCACCTGGCTCACACAGGAAAACGAGGAAAAGGCTTCGTCAAGCACATGGTCACGATGGGAAGTAAACATTAACATTCCACACCATGAAGATCCATCCTGTGTCTGCTTTTGAGGGACCCGTCCTGTTTCTCACCACCATTCCAAGCGGAGGGCCGGCCTTCCTAGCCTTGTGCAGCTCCGGGTCGAAGAGCTTGACGCACAATCGGTCCACCGCTAGCGGAGCCAGCAGCGACACAAGCATCGACCCCAGAATGGAGAGCTTCGCAGCAATGCTGGGGAATGGCTTCAGTTCCAGGACCTGCGGTTCGTTGAAGTTTTGGTTGTTGGCGTGGCTGTTCTCTTCACCAAAACCAACAACACGAAGTCTTCGCCAAGTTACCCTGCGTAGAGATCATTCGACAAAAACCTAACATCTTGGCACATCCTAACAAACGCGGCGTGGTTAGCGAGCTTCTGTTGCCACGGCCTCGAAAAGCGAAGTAACGTCCGGCGGGGGCGAAGTCAGAGTCCGATGTGGGGGTCGGCACAAGCATGATAACAGAGGGTTTATTCCCGACCACGGAGCAACCCATGCGAACACGAAGACAGATATTTAATCTGCAATAACTGATAGTCCGACAAACTTACGAGCCAGAGGATGTCACTGACGCAAACGAAACAACCAATATATGATCGTGACAACAAAATAATGCCACAAAAAAAAGGGGTTGTTTTTAACGGGTGTAGACACATGCACTGCTGTCATGGATATCGGAACACAAGAAGTGCAAAAAAGGTGTTTGTACACACGCGAGACCAGACGAAAACAGCGCTGAAAACGAACTACACGCAGGCAAAAACGCCGTTGGGTTGAAGATAGAGAGTCGGAAGTACAAACGGGGCAGGTACAACGCATGCCCGTCTACATCGGAAGCTTCGGAAGCCCAACACAGTGTCGTCGAGTAGAGCAAACCTAGCCACAGCTCGTACCCACACGTGCCCGTCCTCCCCAGAGCGCGCTCCAAACAAATGGCGAAGACACGCACGAAACACGAACAAGTTAGTTGGACGCAATCCCCTACCGCGTTCATGGGCGGGACGATCTCCAGCACCAGGGCGAAGCAGAAGGCCACGATCGAGACCGCCGGCAAAAAAATAGCGGAGTTTTCCAAGATGCCTACCGGAGGTGAAAGAGAGGGTTGGAGATGAAATGGACCGAATTGGTGTCCTTGGCAAAAGCTGGTGTTTGGTGGATTGGTGCACTGGCAACCAACCCAGAGTAAGGTTGGGGGTGTGGGGCCAACACAGATACCGGGAAGTGCGTGTGGGCAAATCCGCTGGTTGACCTGGCTGAAAGGACAGGGACAACGGGAAACTCCCCACGACCACATCAACAAAGTTGTTCCTACGCACCCATAAACACAACCCAAAAATTGCCCGCCATTTATGCCGCTTCAAGGCTGGCGCCTGTTCATTGTCGAGCGCCATAAATCGCAGCCGATGACACCCACAACTAGCGCGCGTCCGACCAACTGAATCAAAATTCAAGAGAGAGATAAAGAAGGGGGTGGTACACCAAGGGCAACGGAGACAACCGTAGCGCCCACAAACATATGTGCATAACTCAACGCCCGGCAACCACCGAAAACACGCGTGCCCCTCCAAGAGCGATAAGTAACCGTACCGCAGACAACGTGACACTTGCATCTCACCTGACATGAATGGACGCCCCTTGAAGTTTACGATCGACACCGAAATGCTCTGGATAGTAGCCAGCAGGAAGACGGCGTTGCTAACCAGGTTCGGCACAAACTTGGGGCCAAGCAAACCCTTCACTTCGGCCACCGGCAGGGACTTCGAGGAGCATGAGCAGAAAATAAGGAACAAGATGAAGACGAAAAATAAAACAGCAACACCGTTGCTGCTACTACTAATGGTACTCCTGCTGTTACCACACGCAAATTCACAGAAAATACCAACCAATACCAGTATTACTACGACAATAGACTGTAGCAAACCAACCACGACCAAAAGCTACGGGGTGAGGAGGAGGGGGTGCGTTAAGGCAAGCACGAGGAGAGAAACGTTCCGAAACAAGGTCATGCGCGCGCAAGCCAAAGGACAACAAACGACAAGCAAAACATAAAACACACACACACAGCCACACACAGCCAAGACGACCAAAAGAAGAAACAAGTCGAGACACCAGTCATGAAAAACATAACGCTGACATGGTGGGCTCAAAAGAAAAGAAGCCAAACGCGTGGGAGATCTGCCGGAAAAGCTCACCTCCGAGGGGGAGTGCGCCTTGGCCGCCCAGACGGCAAACGCCATGCTGCCCACGTGAATGCCCGCCTGCCCCAAGAGGGACAAGAAGGTCGACTTGTGAAAGACGGAGCTCGGCGGGCGTATCGGGGACATGTCTTCCGGTGTCCCCGGGCAGGCTAGAGCGACGCTCAGCGGCGCGAACATCAACGAGCTCACGACCAGCGGTCGCTGCGGCCACCTGGGGGGGGGTGGGGGTCGAGGTACCAACATACGCAGCTTTCTTTGAATGGTGGCGCTTTCGCGTATTCGAGCGCGCCTGTTCGGTTTCTCTCTTGAAACTGCAGGGGTGGAGGGAGGGGGCACGCAGAAGATATTGCTTGCGGGTTGCTTGCGGGAAAGTCGGCACAAGGGTACGCAAGACGAGCCGGAATTGCACCGAGGGAGGCCCGCAAGCGGTGGTACGCGGTTGCCGCTCGCGAAGTAGACCTGCGGGACACAGCCTCTTCCAAGACGGCGTAGCGCTTTTTAGGCCTGGCAGATATCTTACTTTATGGCGTACGAACGACGCTCGATGGAACGGATCCGGACGTTTCCTGAGGGTCCCGCAAAACCACGCCTCCCGGCAATCAAACAAACCGAACTGCACTATGATGGGGGAAGGTGGGGCTAGAAAAGCGGGCCTGGCGTAAGGCTTCACTGCAGGAACTGCTTCGACAACACTTGACAGCCGCAGGCAGGTTACGGTTGGTCGGGCAGCCATAAGAGCCCAATGGCCTCAGCACGCGCCCGTACCTGACTTTCATGAGGTACAGGACGGAGCTGGTGTAGGAGCTGAAGAGAGCGTGCAGAGCCACCATCTGGTAGGTGTGAAGCACGGCCGCCAGCGTGCACCTGAAGATTGGTTGGGTAAGGGGGCGGGGGGGCAGCAATGACGATGCGTTGGGAGGGCGGGTGGGGGGTATTGTTGAATTGATCACGTGAGGTCCGGTACCACGATTCCCTTCTTGAGGGAAAGCTCCCGGAAAGATGACGTCAAACTGGACACGCACGAAGTGCAATAAGAGTATGCTGGGCGACAAGACATGAAACCGGCTTCTTGCAGCCTGAACACGCAAGAGGAAGTGCCCTCCGCGGGTCGACACAACAAACAGCAGTTAGTTGTTGTCGCTGCTGTGTACTTGCTGTCATGATTGTCTTTGCATACGAATAACATCCTGATCAGTGGTTTCCGTGCCAAAAAACAAGTTTTGACAAAACACTAAGGTGTGTAGCGTGACTGAGAGAAGTACGGCTAATCGAGAGCACGTAGTGTCTGCCCCACTAGAAAAACCCCAAGCGCAAAAGTGAGGGGCCCTAACACTCGTTAGACCGAAAAGGGGAGTAATCAACTCCGGTGCAGCACACCAACGCCAACAGCTGGGCAACATGCGCTATTGCATTAGCATGACCACGCGAGACCACAGAACACATTACTGGCGGTGACAACGACAACCAGCACAGCTGGTGGCTTCGTCACGCACCGGGGCACCCAAAACCCTCGTGGGAACGACAAGCAAGCGGGCAGTAGTACCACCGACGCGGCGCTTTTACGACACCGAAGTCAAACGGAAACCGCAGCCAGCGGCAAACAACAAAGTGCAGTTGGCCCTCGCACCTTCCTTGCCGCACAGCGTCCACCACGGCTACGATGCTGGGCTTCTTCGAGGTAAACGGGGCCGCGAGGGAAGCATCCCCGGTTTTCACCTGGCACAAAAGGCGTTTTCGGAGTTCGGTCCCATCGGCAAAATACGCCGGCAACGCAGCACAATCAACGTGTGTGTGATCGTGTTGAAGCACTTGAAAGGGTGGGTGGTGCAAGGAATGTGCTCCTCTGTCTGAGGAAGGGACGCCCTGTGAGTGTCTGTCTGGATTCCTTCGCTAGTTCGCCGTGATACTTGCATACCCCGTCGCTCGCAGACTCATAGGCACCTGCCGTGCGGTCTCACCTCTCACTCAAACTAAAGTTCTCCGACCGTGCGTTGCCCTAAGTGTGGTTGTTGTTGCTGTGACAAAAAAAAAAAATACCGCTGCCAAACAGAAGCACGAAACAATAACCTGCCAGAAGAGCGAGAGATAGAGGCTGACCCCGCAACTGAACTTCCCCGGAAGCCGAAACAAACTCGCCTCCTCCCTCCAATACCCTCCCACATTCAGCAAATGAGACACCAAACGCGAAAATTTTCAGAGAGGGCGCGCGAAGGTAGCACAAATAACGCCGGTAAATAGGGAATCCCCTACTACTTACCACCCCGTCGGCACCCTCCTGCTCGTCCGTATCGGTGTCCTTGAACATGGCCACCGCCGATGCGGCGAAATCACCGTGCGAGGCTTTCTTCTGCTGGATGTCCCTCATGCTCCGCTTCTTGTTGGCTGCCGAGGAGGCCTTCCACATGGCCTTGGCGGGGTTGACGCCCTCGCTGCGCAACCGGTCGAACTCCTCCGTGATGTCGGCCTGAGAAAAAAACGAAAGTCAGTCGCACGTCCGTGCATGGAAACACGGATATAGGTCGCTGTTTCCGGTGCGAGTTCACGTTTCGAACGCGAGAGTGGTGCCGAGTGCAAAGAAGGGAGCAACAACACGGAAGCAAAAGTGGGGGTAAGCGGAGAATCAACACTCAATTCGGGCTGGGAGAAAAAAAGGAAAGGTAAAACATAAAGAGGTACGGCTCGAACCACACAGCAGCAGTTGGGACTCTAGTGGGACGGGCGGGAAAGGTTCGGCCTACAGCAACCGGTCGACGCCTGTCTTCCTCGTGTGTCCACGCCTTTTCAACTTAACCCGCGGGGCCTAACAGCAACAGCAACAGCAGCAACAGCAGCAACGGCAACAGCAGCAACGGCAACAAGAGGAACGAATAAGCAGTAGAAGAGGAAGAAGCACCCCATGTCCACTACCAGCATGGCGAAGCACCCTGCCTACAGGCGGCTACGTCCTTGAATGAATGGCAATGACAACGATGTGCTGGGTTTTGTGTGTTTGTCATCATATTCTGAACGCCAACATTATTACGACTCTCGGAGTGTTCTAGGTTTCGATACGTCACCCGGATCCCACGGGAAGACGGACGTTCGGTTTTGTCACTCCATCTTTCTCCTGGAGCCCCGTTCGTTGACGACCCGTGTCGACGTGTAATATCGCAACCTCACATATGAGTGGTCCAACCAGCAAGGGCAAGCTACCGACGTCACAGGCTAACCCCTCATAAAGGCGCACACGCACAAAAAAGCTCCAACAGCCGAGTTTCTCGTGACAATGCTCGTGTGTGCGAACACCAAAGCGTCTGCATTGACTGTCGAGCTCTTCTAGGATATGACCAAGTGACGTCACTCACTACTGCGGTGACCACCCCAACAAAACCTCTCTCTTTGCCTCGCCCTCCCCCCCCCCCCTCTCTCTCGCGGCTGTATCGGCACTGAAACGACGTTACTACATCCACGGAACAAAACCCGGTACATACCTGGACCTTCTCTCGCTCCTCCTTCAAAATCTCCGCGGCGTTCTTTCCCTCCAGCGCCCCGGCCCGGTCGCCACCGCCGCCGCCGCTCTTGACGGTTTCATCCTTGCCCTTGTTCTTGGTTGTTGCCCCACCATCAGAGGTCACAGACGGTGACTCGCTCTTGCTCTCGTCGGTGTTAGCGTCGCCAAATCCGCTGAGGAGGGCCAGTCCCACGTGGGACCGTCGGAGGGCTCCGACGTCATTCGACCCATCCCCGCACCTGAAAAGCAAGAAAAAGAAGAAAAAAAGAACAACACCGACGTGCGCGTTCGGGACGGAAAGGAGGACAGAGAGACTCGCGAGTTCGTGGCACGTGTCATGGGTACTGGGACGAACACCGCCACCGCGCGAAGGGGCGGTCGCCACGCAAGAGCTTACGCCACGCCAACTGCTGACTTGGGGGCCTAGGCCATGTTCATCCTGTTCAGTACCCTCCGGCACCCGCCGTGCTGGTCCGTCCGATTGACGCAGACCGCCTTCCGTGGTACCCTCGCGAAGGCGCGACGCCGTCGAAGCCACCAAGCTCGATGCTCCCGCTGGCGGGACTACGAAGACGCTGAGAGAGAGAGCGCAAAAACGACTATTTACGACGACGACGAAACGGCCGACAACAACAACAAAGACAGGCCCGGCCGCTCACATAAGCACGGTTTTCCCGGCCTCCATGAGCAAGGTCGCCAGCTCTTCCTTGAGCCCGGGGGTCATCCGCGCCAGCACGCGGAAGTGATGTATGGCGCTGTTTTTTTCGATTTTCCGGGAAAGGGCCAAAGAGACGAAAAATGGGAGCGTTTCGGCACGCCGAATGAATTGCTGACATACGAGCCAGGTATTGCTTGGTAGTTAGTGCCTGCCAGGGAGGGGGACCCTATGTTTCCTCCACAAAAGGTTGGAAGCCACCAGCCAACAACCTCCAGGCACCTACATCGACTGACCAGTGGGACAGGTCAAAAGCATCGACAACACGAGAGCTTACGGGAACGGGTTTCAACAGAGAGCAAACGCCACGTTGTCGGTCACGCCGCAGCAGTAGGGTAAAACAACCAAGAGGTGAGCCTGGGACATTAGGCCGGGCGAACCCTAGGCCCGAGCAGGACTCAAATATGAAGCAAACTGGGTGTACACTGAAGGCGGTTGGCATAGTTGGCGTCTACATTAGTCATGGACGCTATGCACTTCAACAACCCTCCGCAAAGAGCCATGGCCTCGGTCACAACGCAACGCAACAGCAGGGGGAGGTAATAAACCCAGCTCGGCGCTAAATGGGCGCTAAATGGGGGCGAATTACACGGAACGAGCGTCGAAGAGAGTCATGTTTCCGCACACGACGCCGGCACCGTGAGAGCACGGAAGCCGAAATTTCACCGACCTTCCGAGGGCCGGGTCCTCCTCGCCGAGGGCGAGGGCGAAGGCCGGTCCGGTGGCGCAGAGGTCGTGGGTCGCCGCCAACCCTTCCATGCCTCCCCAGCTAAACTCGATACCCTTGTCCAGGTCTCCGTCCAGCCCCTCCCCTCCTCCTGATGCTGCTGCTGCCTTTTCGGCGTCCGTCGCAGGTTCCTCGAGGGAGTCTTGTGCCTCGGCCTCTCTTGCTTGGTCGGTGTCGGGGGCGCGCGGGTGCAAAGGGGTCCAGCGGAGTTCGTCCTGAGGGGATTGTGTGTGGCCGGGAGGGATAGAAGGGGGGGGTGTACTCATAGTCGTGCATGCCGTAGTCGTTTGACCATTGACCTCGCATCCCTACAAAGCCGGGACGGAGCACGCCGGGTTCTCACCGGACCAGGCTCTCACATCACCAAGCGCGAAGCGCCGTGATGTATTTGGCGAGTCGCATGAAGGGTGAGCTGCATCCTGCTAAGGGTGTTCGGCATCTTGTGCTTACTTCCTTGCGTACGGATGAGAGCTACGTATGACTTAATCTATTTTCTGGTGCTTTCACTTCCAGAGACAGTTGTACGCACTGTGTAACTGCCTCGAGGAAGCTTGACCATTTTAACACAACGTGGTGCGATCATCCCCCGTTGCGCGGAGTGAGGTTTCTCGACCCCGCACAACATGATCTACTCGACCACCATTATGGTTACCGCCAAAAAAAAAACCAGAGGTAAAAAAAAAAAACGGTAACCTGGTTTCCGAGTTCACGAAGTGAATTGGCCTGTTTTACAACGTCGTTGCCAAGCGACGAAAACCCAATCCCCGATGGCAAACACCGAGGGGGGCGGCTTGTTTTACAACGTCGTTGCCAAGCGACGAAAACCCAACCCCCGATGGCAAACACCGGGGGGGGGGGGGTGTACTCATAGTCGTGCATGCCGTAGTCGTTTGACCATTGACCTCGCATCCCTACAAAGCCGGGACGGAGCACGCCGGGTTCTCACCGGACCAGGCTCTCACATCACCAAGCGCGAAGCGCCGTGAGGTATTTGGCGAGTCGCATGAAGGGTGAGCTGCATCCTGCTAAGGGTGTTCGGCATCTTGTGCTTACTTCCTTGCGTACGGATGACAGCTACGTATGACTTAATTTATTTTCTGGTGCTTTCACTTCCAGAGACAGTTGTAAGCACTGTGTAACTGCCTCGAGGAAGCTTGACCATTTTAACACAACGTGGTGCGATCATCCCCCGTTGCGCGGAGTGAGGTTTCTCGACCCCGCACAACATGATCTACTCGACCACCATTATGGTTACCGCCAAAAAAAAAACCAGAGGTAAAAAAAAAAGACGGTAACCTGG
>FN649743.1:51756-168337 GCA_000310025.1 Ectocarpus siliculosus | reverse complement strand
GGGGGGGGGGGGGGGGGGGGGCCGATTGTGATCGTAGGGTACGGGCGGCCGCAGTTTGTTCACAGGAAATAGTGCCAATGCAGGAGAAATTGGCGCTTGCTCTCTCGTAGGGTCGATGTAAACGCTATTAGCGGGCAAACGCACCGACTGATTGGTCGGCAAAATAAGTTACGTCGGCGGAGCGTCGATAGGCTAGGAGCACAGTTTGCAGGCAGTCGCATGTCCGGCGGCAAAGATAATCGTGTGCAAACACCAACCTACAGAATTTGTACGACCCCCCCGCCCGCCCGCTAGACCGACGTTCATAGCTCCATTTCACCGAGATACTTTCAATGCGGTATGGCAAGATGCCTCTTCGAGAGATATCCTAAGACGTGGCGTCTGTTTCCGCACTAGCTTGGCTGTGGAGAAAATCGATCCGTGCGCGATCACTCGCGCAACTACGGCACACAGGCGCTAAACGCGAAACAGAGTTGATCATCGGACGGACGCGGTCAAAGATATACACATTCTTCGCAATTCACGTGCCCCAGGTATGCGAACGGCTACATGGGCGACTAAGACAACTAGTGAATCCCAGCCGGCAGATATATACAACCCCTTCATTGTCCGGCCAAGACTCTGCGAAACGGCTCACCCCGTGGTCCGTAGGCACAACCGTCAGCAGCAGGGGAGTCTTCCGCTTCTCGTCGCTTCTTCTTCCAGCGTCGTCTTCCTCGCCTCCTCCTTCGGCGTTTGTCGTCTTGACTTCCTTGCCTCCAACTTTCTTCTTGGCTGATGCTGTTGATGACGTCGATGGTGACGGTTCGGAAGACCCCGCGGCCGGATCGGTCTCGCCGACTAGCCCCACCTCGCCGGCGACGTGGCAGGCCGTCATGACCGAGTCTCCCGTGACGATGGTCACCGAACAGCCGCCCGCATGTCGCAGGTCTCGGATCTGCGGCAGCACGACCAGAGCAACACAGAGACCGAAACCGGCGACAAGCAGGCAAATGTATAACAAAGAACGGTCGCGGAACGTCGCCTTTCGAGGCAGAACCACAGCGACGTATTCCTCCAACCAAAAACACCGCACACGAGAGACCAATTTCACCGAGAGACAGGGCACAAAACAGAGCAATAAAAGACTCGCTTCCGCGGCTATCTCACCACCCGTTTGCTGTCGGCCCTGGTCTTGCAGTGGAACGACAGGAAGCCGTCGAAGACGAGGGAACCTTCCTTTTCCGCCTCTGCTCGGGACAGCGACGCCAAGGCGGCCTTGGCCCCTGCGGCGACAACACGCGAGAAAACCAGGCGGTCATCGATGCTAGGACTTGGTTATTGGCCCGATCCGGCCGGCAGTGTGCAGGCAGAGCGCTCCTTCGTCTCTCTCCACCTGCTCACGCTTCGTGTGACCGGCCACAACGTTCGTCTTGTGCCGGCGGCGAAACTATCTAAGGCGTGCGGACGCATGGAGAAAACAGGGATCAAACGACATCTCTTTCGACCCCGACTCCCGCCCGCCTCCCTCCTCGTCAGCCCTCACAACGACGCGCCAATCGCATCCCTCTCCAAACAGTTCGACCCTGGTCAGAGTGACACCAGGACCCCCAGCAAAAGACCGCCCCCCGCAACTCGACACAAAGCGCCGAAAGCGGAGACACTGCCAAGAGGCGGAAAATATGGCAACCCCCCTACAAATTAGACCGATTTTCAAAGCTCAGTTTCTCCACAACCAAAAGTGGTGGTTTTGGAAACACATGGCCGAGGGCTTTCCGTGGAACGAGAACGTATCGGGCTCGTTGTGCTCCCACTTGGTTGAGGAGCCATCACGCTTTTTAAATTCGATCTAATACATAGGGGGGTGTGCCATCTCTCTGCCTCTTGCGGAAACTGCGGGTGGGGTAAGGAGCTAGGGGCGGTTTCGTTCAGGCGCCGCAGCAGGCGTGTCCCCACCTTTCGACTTCGACGGTCCGAGTGATCGGTGCGCGAGAGCGACGACCCTCCTGCCCGATCTGGCTAGGCGGTCGTACTCCTCCTCGTACCAATCCGGCAGGACTTCGTCGTCGAGCAGAGGCTTCATGGACTCTGGACTTCCCTTGGATAGCACCCACGCCTGCTTGGGATTTCAGCCGCAGAAGTGCGTCAAAGAGAAGCGTGACGATAGCAACAACCACCGCGACAACAAGAATGAGACAACAACAATAGCAGCAGCAGCAGCAGCAGCAGCAAGAACAACAACAACAACAACAACAACGGCGACGACCACGACAATAACAACAAAACACCGCGAAGCAAAAAAGGAAAAAAACACCCATCCAGCGCCGTCATTGCCTCCGGGCTGCCTTCACTCATCGCCGTTCGGCCTACACTTCGCTGTGTTTCAAAGTCTACAACAGTTCGATTAGCATGGGCTTCTTTGCTAGGGCGATAGTTTGGTCACGCGCACTCCCCCGGCTCCGCTACTGCACAACAGCAGATCCGAGTGTCCAACCAGATCACCGGTTGCGAGCCACGGTTAGGAGCCACGATCGCCACCAAAAACAGCTCAGGACAATCGGAATCATGTGTCTCCACGACGCGACATCACCCACAACATTTAGACGTAGAACCGAAAAGCACGAGGAAGCCATGATAACAGGCCCACGAAACGCGTTCTTACTCGAAGGGGCGTGAAAAAAAGTGGAAATAAGGGAAAGCCCTGCGCACGGTTTTGCATGGGAGAACCGGCCACATTCCACTGGCATCTACTTCCAGCTTACGGCAAGGCGCTGGTTCAACTGTTCCGAACATTGTGTCGAACGTATAGTCGTGTGTTGCATGTTTCGGAAGTGCCGTTCAGAAATTTCTGAAATCGATCCATCCGACAACGGCAACCTCGCGGGCCCGGCCGGCCGCAGGGTCCTCCTCGAATGGCAGACCCCCCGCCGCCGCTGCCGTCGCCCGCCCCCGCTCACCTCGGGCACGCCCTCCTTGTCTGTTAGGCCGGCGGAACCGCCGAAGACCTCGGCCACCACGCTCATCCTCTGCAGCTGCGAGCTGAACGCGTACCGCCTCCACACCGCGACGGAAACCCCGTCTCCAGACGCCTTCTCCACCCCTCTCTCGTGGGAGCCTGCGTTTCCGCTTCCGCCCCTAGCCTTTGTTTTCCTCCTGCCGCCCTTCTTTTTCTCGACCTTGGCGCCAGGCTTTCCCTCCTGCTTTCTGCTGTCGCCGCCGCCCGTAGACTTGTCACTGTCGTAATCGTCATCGGCGCAGCCGCCCTTGCCGCCGCCGCCGTCGCTCTCGAGAGCGACGACGGGTTCACCATCGTCGGGGCGGGCGGTGTGGGAAATGGCGTCCCAGTTCCAGCGTATCCCCTCCAAAGCCGACGCCTCCAGAGGGTCTCCGTGCAGGACCCCGTCTACGTCCATGAGAGAGTGGCACCCGCCCACCACCACCTGGAGTGCACGCGAAGACACGCACCCGGCGTAAGCTGACAACGCACTAGTGGTCTACGTAAAAGGTCGAACAGCGCCAAGGGAATTAGCCGGCCGTATATATCAGGCACCCCACTCTACGGTCGAGAGCATGAGAATGAGACAACATGGAATGTTCCGCCTGTGTCACACGATTCGACCGGCCGGATACCGGGGCGACCGGCTTCATTCTGCGGTCTTCTTTAGAGCCTTCGATGTGAACCTTGAAACACTATGCTGGCGGTGAGAGTGATCAGGACGGGGCGGTGGACATGGTCGGTGATCACAAAGACAAGGGCACGATGGTTTTGAATGGGTCGGCAGGGCACGGAGGGGGGGGTGGGGGGGGGGGGGGTACTCATTGTCGTGCATGCAGTAGTCGTTAGACCATTGACCTCGCACCCCTACAAGGCCGGGACGGAGCACGCCGGGTTCTTACCGGACCAGGCTCTCATATCACCAAGCGCGAAGCGCCGTGAGGTATTCGGCGAGTCGCATGAAGGGTGCGCTGCATCCTGCTAAAGGTGTTCGGCATCTTGTGCTTACTTCCTTGCGTACGGATGAGAGCTGCGAATGACTTAATTTATTTTCTGGTGCTTTCACTTCCACAGACAGTTATGAGCGTTGTGTAACTGACCCGAGGGTGCTCAACCAATTTAACACAACGTGGTGCGATCATCGCCCTTGCGCGGCGTGAGGGTTCTCGACCCCGCACAACATGATCTACTCGACCACCATCATGGTTACCGCAAAAAAAAAAAAGGCAAAAAAAAAAAAAAGGCACTGTGGTGGTCGAGCGCACAAAGCGATCGGCTTGCTTTACAACGTCACTGCCATTCGACGAAAACCCAACCCGATGAAAAACACCGGGGGGGATGGCTTGTTTTACAACGTCGTTGCCAAGCGACGAAAACCCACCCCGATGACAAACACCGGGGGGGGAGGGGCTCGAGGGTGCTTGACCATTGTAACACAACGCCGTGCCATCATCCCCTTTGCGCGGAGTGAGCGTTCTCGACCCCGTACAACATAATCTACTCGACCACCATTAGGGGGGGGTTGTGAGGGGGAACCGCGACATGGGCAAGAAGAGAGACTGCGGGTAAGGTACTGCCCCAAAACATGTGTCCCTTTGCCTCCAATATTCACACGAAAAGGCTAAGACATTTGCGTGAGCCAACCGTTCACGCGCGGGTCTAAATCCGTACACGGCATCCAAACGCAAAGAAAACGTCGCCAGCAGCAGACGACATGATCCTGTGCTCAACACCGAACTCAGGAGACAATAAAACTCTTCGTCACCGATCCCGCCGTCCTCTACCCGTGCGCTCTCGCTCACCTCGGCCGCAAGTCCCGGTCGCTCCGAACTGGCAGCAGTCCCGCCGCTTCGGGCCGAATGGCCCAGGCTGACAGCTACTGGGGGGCTGTTGGGACGGAGAGACTTTGGGGTCACCAGAGTCTCCGCCCGGAGCTTGTCCGAGGTGATAGTCCCCGTTTTGTCGAACAGGCACACGTCCACCTGCAGCGGCCCCGCGGAGGTGGCAAGCCAGTACGGGGAGGGGCAAGGCCGAGGGACGGGACGATACAAGCGGCGGGAATCAAAGAGAATGACCAACCGCATGCGTCAACACTCCATTGTAGATAGAACCGTCGAGCTGCTACGATAACCCTTCACTTGGGAAAAACCAATAGACGAGGGTGAGACCAATTTCGGCACATGAGCGCCGTAGGATGGCGCCGGAACGCCTTCAAACACTCAATCGTTCGTGGCACAAGGTGGGCATGAATCCCTTTAATCTTGGCTATGCGGCTAGTTGAAGTCGAACGGAAGACAAGGTAGGTACACGACAGCGCCACCGGACACAGCGATCGTGCCGGAAAATCGTGTGAAATAGGATGTCATCCGCTTTTGGCTGTGATCGCGCTTGGTTTGGTTGCACACATCATTGCTTATCCAGGTTGGTTGCATTTGGAAGGGTCGCCGGCGACCCCTTCTTTTGCTAAACTTTCTCTTAAGTTCTTTAAACCCTGCACGTGCAGCACTGACCGCTGCTTGTGGGTGTTGTTCGCAGGACTCTAGATCGATCAGGGAACGCCACCACATCAAGACAGAACAGAACAATACAACGAACATGAAAGTGCCAACGGTCTGTTCGCTAACCACAAAACCGCATGGCCAAACCCTCAATCGCTCGAGAGACCTACCAGCCACAACATCCAGCAAGACCATGTTTGCTTGCCGGGGTTTGCCTCTCTCCTCAAAACACTGTTTTCGAGGTTAGGAAAAATCCAGGTCGCGTCAACGACTTCCCACCTTCCCCGCCAGCGGGATCCTGAACGGCTCCGTGCACGCAAGCGCGTGCCCGTTTTGGAGGGAGCGCACGCCGTTCCGGAGGCACTGGTTCAGCTCGAAGGACAGGTCTCCGGGCACCACGGCCGAGAGGATGCGGACGCACTGCTCGGGGTAAAAAGAGAGGGCGCCGCACCAACCAAAAAGCAACAACACGACGAGCACAAAAAAAAAAGTCCGCGTTGTTACCGCGGCGAAAAAAGGGGTCGAAACTACTTGTCGGCAAACCTTGTGTGCCCAGCCCACAATTTTGCCGTCAGTTATTGGCTTGCTCTCAACTTGAATGCAGCATCGCCGCATACCTGTAGGCGAAAACCTGCGCTAGAGTTCTAGACTCCATCCAGGCCCCGGAAGAAAAATTCGGTATTTTGAGATCGAGGGATACGACAAACAGTAAAGCAGTTGACGGACTTCCCGCACGAGTACCCTGAATCCGGCGAAAGCACCAACTGGGTACCTGCACCAGTAGCCTGAATCCGGAAACGGCTTGAGACTTGAGGCCCTCCCGCACCACGTGGGCCGACGATAACGCGGCGAACGTCAGCAGGAAAGCCAGGAGGTATCCTGCAAAGACCCGAAAGAAAAAAACGGCGTCGCATCCAACACCCGACTTCAGCAGCAACAAAATATCAGGCACGACTTCTGTAAATGTTTGAAGCACCAAGCGAAAAACGCGTGTGCGTGGATCCAACAGAAAATCGGGTGTTCGGCAGGTGTCGACCGGTAACTTACGCGGGAAGAATGGTAGAGCGAAATGACGGCTTACATCGAATGAGGCATCGCATCGTGACCGCATTCTCGGGAACAAAGAAAATCACACGAAACAACGGGCGCTGTGGGCGGCGAGGGTGATCTCCGCGATGTACCGCGTGTTTCGACACCCCGTGGATCGTTCTCCTTTCAAAAAACAACGCATTCAGGTTGTGCGCAAGCCGCCTCGTTTGTCGAGGTTGACTCCGGCCCGGTGGACATCGCACAAACCGCCAATTCCCTCGAAAAAGCAACCTACAATGCCGCCCGACTGGGACCTTGCTACGCTGCTGCTGTACATGCGGCCAGCAGGCAAGTTGCCGAACAGTTGTGGACCCCGGTTCTGCAGCCATACGAGTCCTGCCCAACTCTGATCGCGCGTGCTGCATACTCGAGTCAGTCCGTGTCCGTATCGTGTTTAAGAGGCACGCAGCAAGACCCTCTGGGTGCGTCACGAAACATCTTGCGTTCGCACGCTGTCGTCGCAACGCACCCGCGTCCTTTGACTCCTGGCGCACGCCGTGGTTGCCGAAGTCGATGGTCCTCCGCAGGTCGCCCTGGAAGGAGTAAACGCCCGTTCGCAGCACGTAGCACAGCGCTCCCCCGTCCGGCGTGGAGACTGGCGACATGCAACAGCAAGGCGAAAGGAGGGTTCGTTTACCGCTGTTTGTCAGTTGATTTCGTCGTGTGCATAGACCTCTGAACCGTTGTAGTTCTTCATTTTAACAAGTCTGGCGCCACTGCTGTGATGTAGCCACAAAGCCCCCAAAAAATCCAAAATCAAGGGCGCGTGTCGTGTCGACGGATCTCGCCACACCGTACGTTGTTGCGTGTCGTCAAACCACACCGTGAAGCCCCCGGAGGTATCCTTTTTGAGGCATGCGGGACACCATACGGCGCCTCGGGTACGAGAAGGTGGTGAGATATCAAAGCAGACGATACCACATGAAAAAAGAAAAGAAACAGATAACCCATCCCACAGCACGGTGTATGCCGAGGCGTGGAGGACTTATTCGTTTGCCCGATGTTTCTTAAGACGGTCTCCATAGCAAATGTGTACTACAGTAGGCAAATCGCGACTCCACCATTTGCTTCATCCATCCCCATACTCTTCCCCCAAAAGTGAAGAAACAATTTGACACGCTTTAGCATCGTGTTGCTTCTTCCTCACCGGGTAGGGAAGACCCGAGCGCGGCGGAACTCGTTGCGGTTGGTGATGGCCGCGATGAGTCACTGTCACTGCCGTCGGTCTGGTCCAGCAAGGTCGTTCCGCTCAGCAAGACGTGGCCGGAATGTCTCTGATCGTCGAAAAAATCGAACGCGTGCGAACGGTGAAGTAGCCACAAGCAAGCGGAAAGGACCAGGCCAGTAGCGAAAATTAATGCTGTAGATACAATGCTGCCAACGCGGGAGCGTTGTGTGGGCAAGCCTGTGTGATAGCGTGGCCGAACCGGCTGAAAATAATGAACCAGGGTCAGCCGAGCCCTGGATGCGCTAGATTGGGCTCGACACGGGGTCGTGGATGGACGCAGCAACAACAGCACAAAATAAACAACATCGAGCTGAACACCCACAGCCAGCCAGACCCTCACCCCGGTCATGTCGAGCTCGTCCTCAAAGTCTATCGGCTCCGACGTCAAGGAAGTCTTGATCTGTGGCACGCTCTCGCCCGTGAGGCTGGCCTCGTTCACCACCGCGGTGCCCCTCAGCAGCAGCACGTCCGCCGGCAGCTCCCCCACGAAAAACGCCTCCTCGTCTTGCATCTTCGCGTCATCCTGACACAGCAGGGGAACAGCAAAGTTTCGTTGCTGACGTAAATGCAAGCATGTTTCGAAAAGCGGCGAGTTGAGATGGCCATGAAGGTAGGCGGACTGCAAGGGTGCCTTCTACTCCGACGGGAGTAACGACATTATTGCAAAGCAGGTGACGGCTACGGCGACGACGATGACGGACGGCGGCGACAGCAGTAAGCCATCTTTGCCGCCGGCAACAACACGATGACAAGCAGGGGCGGGTATCAAGCAACAAGTTCGGCGCACAAGCCCTGCACACAACGTTTCGTCTTCGCGAGCGAGTCGACACTGAACCCAACACCACGGCCACCGTCCGTTACCTGGCCATCGCCGACCTCTGACCCCTCAGGGGCAACCGCGACGACGCCTGTCTTGAGCGAAACCAAGTCCCCCGGAAGCATGCTCGACACGGGGATGGGCACCCACTGTCCCCCTCGCCATGCTCTCACCCTGTCAACGTTGCCGCAGCAGCATTCAGCGGGACGTCGGCGGACCGGTACGATCGTGGCAGGTCCGAGTGACCACCGTGCAAACGCGCGAGATATCGCCATCCCCAACCACCGACTACATTTGGCTCGCGCGGTGTCGAGCTGAGCAAATGGAGATACAACACAATTTCGGGTCTCTCCATGTCGGCCTAGACTAACACGGGTGGCGTCGAGTTGACCGTGGACAAGGAAAGGGCACGGGGGTTTCAACGATTGAAACAGCGACCGTGCTTCACACGTTGAAGCGATTATTTTGTATGCCCATGACCCAAGGTCGGCCAGAGTCTTATCACTTTACCTCTTGGTCGGCTTCTTGGAGTTTCTGATGTCGAGCTGCATCCTCCTCCGTTCCGCGTCCGCCACAAAGATAGCCTCCACGCCAATCACCTCCCCGATAGCCAGTAACGCCTTCAACCAGTACAACTCCAGCATCCAAAGGACCTAGTCAGTCGCGCAAATTGGTTTCGTCAAAAACGTTAGACCGCAAAAAACAGCAAAAAAAAAAAAGCCATCGACCGCGAACGAACGGATGCTTTCCTTGCCCTGAAGAAAATTATTCGGGGAAAAAGGTGCGGCCCTCCGCTTCCGGTACCGCGGGAAAACCTTCCCAGACGAAACCGTGCGTGGCGCCGCGTATCAGCGACAAGCGCTAGGATCTCCTAAGGAAGAGCCAGTGCAACCCTTCTACCTGTAAACACATGCGGAAAATAGCGGTGTTGAGAAAGCTGCAGCCACAACACCGGGAAGGGCTTCTCAAACCCATCCTTGCGTACTTACGCTCAACTCGAGAGTGGTCTGACTGTCAAAATGGCAAAACGACGATTTTGGCGTAGCTCCCGAAAATGCCCTCGGTCTTGTAGACGCAACCACAGTCAGACAACACACAGGCAGCGAATAAAAATGGATATTGCGATGACGGTAAAAGTTTCAGGATAGGGTGTCGCGCCGTGGATTGGATTGCAACCATGAGGCTTTGACATTTCCGCTTGAAAGCTGGGCAAGAGCGAGAGAGAGAGGGAGAGGGAGGGAGGGAGAACAAGGGGGGGGGAGAGGCAACAGGTTCTAGGACGCCACAGGCTCAAACGTGGCCGACTAGGCCTGCGAAACCAGCAGCATCCGCGAGTTGGAAGCTGCAACCCTGCTTGTCGTGCTCACACCATCACGTGTCTCATGTGATACCGACGATCGCAACCCGTACAAACAACTCGGTCTGCTACCACTTTTGAGGAGCTACGATCGTGGGGTACACAGGATGCTCACTCCACTCTACGGCGTGTTGGAAATCAGTTTCATCGCGAGACGGACTCATCAAACGTCTTGTCCGCACCAACAGCAGCGTCGAAGCTCTTGTACGTCATTGCTATCGAGGGGCCATCCCTCCAATGCATTCCACAAACAACCGCAGCTCAATCGTTTTCAGGCTTGCACGCGAGTATGTCTAATCGAGTCCAGAGATGAGGCTCTCGTTTTCGGGGCAAAGGGTTTAATAACGACGACCCATCTGTAAAAAAGAAACAGGAAATGCCGCACGATGAAGCCAGCGAACGACATTCTCTGGAGGCGCCGTAGGCGTTACAAACGCAGTGCGATGGAATCGTGCCGGCAGCCAGGCCGAAGCACAACAAACTATTGACATGGCTGGATCCTTTCCTTCCTTTGCCGCAACATGACACGTTTCACCGAGTGAGAGACGCAGTGGCAGGTACTGGCGGCGGAAGCCGCAGCACCCCACAGGCAGCGCTCGAGTCAAACGGCTTCGAAACTCCGTACTGCTAGTAGGCTTGTGCTTCGTAGGCAACTATTTCTTGAAATTGATGCACTTTTCTTGTACACTATGTCAGCATAATTACCCAAAAATCGACAGCAAAAGTACAACAAGCCTAGCTGACACGTACCTGGTTGAAGAGATTGAACACGACGAACGGGCTGGTGAGCCGGTCCGCCAGGTGGTGCCAGAACGTGGGCTGCTTCACGTCCACCGAGTTTTCGCCGAACAGCCTCAGCTTCGCGCCGGCGGCCTCCAGAGTCAGACCGCCTGCTTGGAGATATCTGTGCGCGCGTGTGCCACAGGCCCCGAACGGAGCCGAGACGCGGCGGCAGGGGAGGTTGTGTGTGTGTGGAAGGGATGATCCCGCGGCCTTTGTGTCGGTAACGCAAGGGCACTCTTCGTGTGTTTACAGGTGGATGAATCAGCAAAGGGTAAGTCGCGGGGAAGGGGACTGCCGGGGTGTTGAACGAAAGACGTTGGGTCCATTCCGACAAGGCTCCTGTCTTGACCCTCCTAGTACCCAGTCCCTCCGCGAAAACAAAATTTTGTTTGTTTGTCAGCCATTTGTCGAGGGGCTACAGTCCCTCCAGAGAATCTGAGATCCTTGCCAGACAAGGGTGACTTGGCTTCAGTATGAAAAGTGTCCCCGCGCACGTGGGGACACTTTTCATACTGAAGCCAAGTCAGCAAATTTATCCAGTACCAGGAGATGTCCAGTTTGACGACCTAGTGTGCACAAGGGTTAGGAGATGTGTGCAGCAAGACAGAGGCCCAGGACAGGAATCGCACAACGTATCACACAGCGTACCTCGCCAGCCAAGCATGATAGACCAAGGGCCCTCACGTGCGTTGCGCACAGCGGAGCCTAGGGTGACTACGGTGCGGAAAAGAGGTAATTGAGTGCTGTTTCCCCAACGTGGCCCCATTTGGGCTTCCAGTACTGTGTTTCATGGCCGCAGTCACACGAGGAGGAGCAGCGTCCATGTAGACAGGAGCACCCCTCGTGAGCTTCAGCCACACATTTGCGTATTCTATCATGCTGCAGATAGGTGTGTCCTTCCGAGAACTGCAGCCCAAAGACTTGTTGTTCTATGGAGCTGTGCAAGTTTCCAGCTTTTCGGGGCAAGAAACCCGCTTGAAAAAACATCCTCGCCCAAGAGAAAAGCAATCTGGAGCTTCGTGCCATGAAAAAAGCATCCACGCGTAGCCGCTGTACGAAGACCACGGTAGAGTAACCTCTAGTAGAGTAACCTCTAGGGATGCACATGTCTGGGAACAACAAAGTGTGTTAATCGAACCAATTTCGAACACGGTGTGTTTTCTGCATAAAAAAAAATGGCAACTGAAAGGTTCCCAGCGTGTGCGGACAAAACGACATCACATCAGAGTGCTGTCGAGATACCACCGGATTGGGAATAGAGCTGCTCGTTGGCACAGCTTGACTTGAAGAACGAACAAGAAGTTGTGTTGGCATCCCGCGCCCACACAAGGGCCAGTTGTCGATAGATCACTCGGTGTAGCTTGGGATTAAGTCTATTAAGAGCAAAAATCAGTTTCACTACAATGTCTTCTGTCTCGTTTTTCGTTCCACATTTTTGTTGTACTCTGCCCCGGAAGCATGTACAGGAGGAATTCTCCGCCTTTCCTTCCGCGGTGGTTCGCCTTTCGTACTGTACCCCACAAGGGTTCAGCAGGCCTTCAACCATCGAGGTGTGTATTCACTAATATGCGCTTTTCACCTCAAATTTGCGAGTTCTTCTACTCCGGGGACGGCCTACGAAATGAACCGTTCAGCTACTGGCGTAGGAACGTGTGGAATATCTGTGCATCACAGCTTTCGTCTTCGCTGAGCAACGGCCATCGTACAACGACAGCTCGGGGCATGCAGCGCCGGGGCTCACCGTCCGAGCGGCCACCGTATCGGGAGCTCCACCAGTTCGAAAGTATCTGCCGCTTCGTCCCCTGCTCCGCGGCGAGCGCTGCCCTCCCCCTCCCCCTCCCCCTCCTCCTTCTCCAGCTCCTCCTTCTCCTCGTCGTCCCTCTTGCTCTCGCTCCCCCGAGCAGCATCAGTCGCAGCACGCTTCAGGACAAACTTCCGCCTCTGGTAGACGAAGGACGGCGGGTCGGCGCCGACGTCGACATCTGTTGCAGAAGCAGCAGCAGGAGCAGTAGTACCAACGGCAGCTGCAGCACCCTGACGTTGCCGCGAGTCCCCAGGAATTGCTGCCTCCCCCTCCTTTTCCTCCGAAAGATGCTCCGTTGATGTTGAGCCTTCTTCCGACGACAAATCCTCCCCTAGTCCCTCAGTTCCTTCCCCGTCTCCATCCTGTTTCGTCGCCCCAGGGGTTCCTCCACTCTCGTCTCTCGACGACACAGCCTTCTCTTCGTCCTCAGCATCCTGCGACTCGTCCTCCGACTCCTGACCCTCCTCTGTAGCTGTTGGATCTCGCAGCAAGCGAGGCGTGCCTACCAGGGGACAGATAGCTGGCGACCCGGTATGTTTAACGGGTGTGACCAGGACGGCATCCGCTTCTTCCCAAGTCAAGACCTCGTCGAAGGCACTCCTGGTCAGGCCCGAAACAACAAGAGTGCAAGAGGCATGGACAGGAACGGAAAGAAGGGACGACGTTGACGACAGGATGAAGAGAGGCAAGGGATTGTCGAGGGATATACACCGCCCACGTCAATACCGTACCTCCTAGAACAAGCTCCTTTCAAGCAAAAACACGATGCGTGCAAGGGCGGGCAGAACGTCAACAGTCCAAAGGCAATACCACCAGGACAAAGGCGGCGGGATCAAGGACGGCAACCGGAGGCGATGTCTGAGCAACCTAGAGCCGGGGTTTGCAGTCGGGACGTTCTTTTGCAGCAAGGCGAAATATAGAAGTCGGCCTTTGACTGTACAGGAAAGCGGCGCTCATGTCTTGTTTGGCCTGTCCAATCGAGAGGGAAACACACGTAAGCTTCTAAATCGGCACACCAGTAGTGCTTTGTGATAAGTGCTTTGTGAAGGGACACCTGCAGCAACTCTGATACTCTGAAGCCGGTGTTTGATGATCGCCCAAGATTTGCCAGACATACAGTCGGCAACGTACCCAGAAAGTGCTAAAACGTGAGCCCAAAGCCAGAAACCGAAAGAGCACTGGCTCCCTAGTGTCCAAAACCTCACAAGTTCGCTGCGACCTTGGAGGCAAGCTCTTCGGCAACCCGGCATCGATTAAACACGTCAGCCGCCGCACACCCAGAAGCCTCGACCAGCCCGGCGGGGCGGTTCCAGTCGACCGCCTAAACATCAGCGACAAACACATCTTACCAGGCATGGAATCGGACGGACCACTTCTTTCCCAGCAGGAGCAGCACGTGCGCCGCCACCGCCGCCACAAGCAGCAGCATCGCTCCGACGCTCGGCAGGTAGGCGAACGGCATGGGCTCGAGAGCTTCGCGGGCGAGGGCCTCGGCGGCGGCACCACCAGCACCAACAACGCCTTCGAAGCCGTCGAGCATCGACGCTGATGCTGCTTCGCCTGACGCTGCCGCTGCCCCGGCTGCGGCAGCTTCATCCGAGGCTGCCCCGAAAAGCCGGGTCCTCCTCGCCGTGGCATCTCGCAGCGGCTGGCCGATGGTCGAGATGACGCTCCGGATGGCCATAGCGTACAGGGAGTAAACCGTCACCTTGATGCGCGCGAGGAGAAGGGGGCGGCGGCGCTTCACACGTTTATCCGTCACCGATTCGGCCGAAATATCTGGTATAGCCTCGATGACTCCGAGGCAAGCATGCTTTGTTTGCTGAGTCACCCGCGCGCGACTGGACACAACAAACCCTTCTTCGGTAGGGCAACGTTCTAATGGTTGTGTTACGCATGCTTTCCAATCTAGAAACTGTAGCTACGCCGGGGAGGACGCTCCTCGAGGTAATACCTGGGTGTGCTGAATGTCTACATCGTCCCGGCGACCACCTGGACACCATGACGTTCAAGTCAAATATCGGGCGCCCGGCCTCCTCACAACCTCGAACTTACCCCGAGATCAACCCCCGTCTTCTTCCTCAGAAACTGCAGCCGCTGAACGTTGCCCGCAAGCAAGGACGCCGACTCCATTGTGCCCGCCCTCACGGTGTTACCACCCATAACGCCATCACCCGTAGAACGGGGCGGCACCGAGGGCCCATCGCTCTTCTTCGGCTCGCCCTTGCTAGCAGTAGGCGGAGTGCCTCCCGCCGTCCCGCCCCCCCGCCAAGCACGCATGCTCCCGTGCAGCAGAGGAGAACCGCCGCCTCTCCCGCCCGTTTCGGGGGTGACGAGACGCGACTGAGACGCGATACAGAGCCGTATGGACACAGCAGCCGCATGGGCCGGAGAAGAGTCACGGGATGGTCGAATATACGTGTGGAGGTATCTCTCCAGCGTCGGATCTGGACTGAGAGCAACGGCTTTTCCAAAGCGCTGTTTCGGGCGCCTCCTCGGTGTTACCTTCGAAAAGTACGGTCCACTTGGCGAAAACTTCGTGAGTGTGCCCCGCGTCCCCACACTTCGGGAAGGTGGTAAAAGCCGGGTTACAACAGATGGGAAACCGAGTTGGACACCATGTGCCCACTTTAACGAAGAAACACACCAATACCTGGTACGCTCAGGCTATCGCCTGCGAATGGGGTCGTTTTTTTAGGAAGAAACCAGTTCCCGTGCCAACCGACCAGAGGGTTTGCTAGAGGCCATGTTTGTCCTACCCGCCGGCAGACCGCTGTCGACGGCGCCATCAACCGTTTGGCGCTTTACACGGCCAGCAGCAGAGGAAGCTCGCATCGAAGATATTGCTCCCGGCACAACCTGTCGTGAGCTCCACGATAGAGCAGGAAGCAGCTACTGTAGCTGGAGATGTTGCGGCATGATGCCTAGTGCCCCCCGTGCTGCCGCGTGGCAAGCTTGCCGGCCTTGCGTTTCGCCAACCTTCAACGGTAAGCGCACTCCACCCTTGTATTTTTTGTGATCGACGTTTTGCTCAAGTCGGGGGTGGCCTACAGTACCCGCCAACACGGCGCACTCGACCGGATTGATGCCACCATGATTATCTCCGTGTGTGGTAGGGCGACACACCCCACCAATGGAGCCAAACCCAGTAACCCAGTATCTCATGATTGGACTCCTGGCGTGGAACTCATTTATCTGCACTCTTCGACACAATGATGCCACCAAAGCAACGCCAGTGTGCATGCACTCACTTGCCCAGGCGTAGCGGCCCGAAGCTGCCGCCGATCCCCGCCCCCTCGTTTGCCGCCGCCCAAACATGTGCTGCGTCTGCAAGCTTCAGCCAACACGGCTGATGATCGAGGGCCCAGAAGCAGAAAGCCGAGAAGACCATAACTGCGGTACCGGCTGCCCGCGCGGGTACGGCGAGGCATCGTTGTCGTACATGGAGGAGCCATCGCACGGAAGCTTGGAACTCTACATGTACCAATGTCACCGGAGAGGAGGACGATGAAGGACGGAGGAGGATAAAAGGAGAGGCGGCGCAATCACCCGTGACGTTTCGGGTGAACTAAAGGTTCTCTCTGCGGATCATCTCCGGATGTGGATGCGCAGATGCGCACATGCGCAAGGTCCGCTCCTGTGACCCAGCGTGACCCACCGACCCACAGCCGAGCCCGGCAACAACTGTGAGACCCAGCTCTGCGAAAGTACAGTGCAGGCCCGCTGTTAAGAAAGAAATCGTTAAGAAACATAGGCTTTCACGAAATACCAATGTAGCTCAGCTGTGGATCCTACATTGTACACAAACTCCATAGTGAAGTTTACTACATAGGGCGGGGTGAGCCGCGAGGTAGCCGACTCAATACCTTGCAGTAGTCTATCTGTGTTGCTTTCAGCGGTGGCGAGTGCACCCGACCGTTGGGTTTTGAATCCGAGTCACCATCAATAATAACATAAAAAGAGGCTCTTTCTCCTCGGCAACGAACGGATATGTACAGCAGTATGCCGTAGATGACGCAAGATACCACACCCTGGACCAATTTCCAAAGCTCGGTTGCACCACACCACAAAGAGTGGCTGCGCCGGTAATGGTGGTGTGGGAAACGTCTCGTCAACAGCTTTTCGGCAACGTCTCGCGGGGTGTACACATCCTCTTCGTCGTGGAATACTCGAGCCTGAAAACAGGGGGTGGGGGTGGTATCTTATGTCGGCGACGGTAGACTTGTGTACCATACGTGCGTTCCATATCGATTAAGGCTTTCGGTGGTTTCTCTCCGCAGAATGCCGCAGCAGCACTTGTAAAGCTATTCCCCGCGGCCTGTGTTTATGCCAAGTCTTGCGTGGCGACTGACAGAGGCCACGGGGCCATGGGACCCACGGAAATTGGAGGCGGCGAGTCGGCACAGCAGTGCATGCATGCGAGAGAAAAAACATCCCGTCAAAACAGGAGGGTCTTCTTCTTGAGCATGTGTGTTTCAAGGTGACCCCTCTCCTCGCACACCGAAGCAACAGCAATAACAAAGACATTTTCCCGCCACGAGCTGTGTCCATGCTCCGTCTTGTGTGGTGATTGATACAGACCAGGAGGATCTGGGACGCTCAGAATTTTCGAGCCGGAGAGTGTGGGACAGCCCGAAAAAAAACCGCCGCGCCTGTCTACTGGGATCAGTTCGTGTACTTTCCCCCCAGGTTTTGACTGATGATCACTCTCCACTCTCCACACGCACACCTAAGCAACAGCAATGACAATGGCATCCGCCACTAGCTCTGTGTATGGCTCCCTTCCCCCGCCAGTGCTGTCTTGGCAATCCCGGCGGTGTTGCGAGTTTCGCCGAGTGCTTCTTCTGTTCTTCGTGGTCTGGTGTGAACCAAGCAACCACGTGTGCCTGGGTGGGAGATATACGATGCCTTGGCTTGCATTTTCTCTACAACTCCGAGGGGATGGGGGTAACAATCTCCTATGTTTTTTGGGTACAAATGCCGGTGAGGCACGGCCATCTGCTGTCGGGGCACGAGCAAACCGGTGTGGTGAAGAGCGCCCTATTTTTCTTCTTCCTCAAATGCCAGCAGATCGTCAATCGGTGCTCTGTACACCTCTTGCTGGTCGAAAAGGACGAAAAAACCAGGCGGTCGTTCATTGAAATTGTATTTTCCCTCTTCGGACGGACGGAAAAGAACGGTCGCGCTTCGCGCTCCGCGGCTGACTACAACCTGTGTTCGCCTGCAGGTGGTGAGGAAATAAGAACCGAGGCTCGACTCGATTTTCACGTTTCTTTTTGTGCGGACCCATACTGTAAGCAAGAACGGCACGGAGCGTCTGTGAGAATATTCTGGTACACGGAGAAGCATTATTACCACAGCCGGATGGATTGATTTGTACCGTTTATAACCCCACACAGCAGTCTGATAGGGCCGGTTGTTGTTAATGGGTGGTGCCGCCATATTGTTGTTTACCGACTCCTTCAAAATAAAATCATGCATGTACCGCCGAAACATGCTCAACCGCCTACCTAAAAAGAATCATTTATTCCCGCCGTTAGGTTTACCAACCTACCAATAAGTACCTGCTTCACAGATTTCAAAATATAACGTGTTGACCACGAATACCAGTTGCGGCACCACATCCCACACCGGACAGCCGGAGAGCTCTGCCTTACCTAGTGCACTTCCAACACTAGGCAAAATTCTTCAAACTCTGATTCAAGACATGGGGAAAGTCGACCAGTACAAGCGGTCAGGATGGCAGGATCACCACCGCGGCTAAGCTAATTCTACATCACTGCGGGCAGACGTGAACCACCGAAAATGAACGCATCCATAGCCTAACCCAAGCACCAACATCTCACTTCTACGGTGGTGCGGGGCCACCCACGTACACGAACCAGTGGACCCGTTCGATCCTCTGCCCCCTGCTTCGACGTACTAGTCCACTCATGACTAGTCTGAATTGGCCAGTACTTGAAGGCCTTTGCTACAGACATACATTACATGGTGGCCAACGAAATTATCATGTCTAGAGAATGTCTACATCCCAATCTGCGGCCTGCTTGAGTTTCAGCCTTAGCTCATCGTTGCTCTCCTTCAAGTACAACATATCTCGCACGGCATCCTGACGGGAGGAGGGGGGGGCAGGAAGGAATCGGGGAACACCATTGTACAGGAGGCACGCATGAGGCAATATCAAGGGCAAGTGGGTTGCGGTTGATGTCCAATCTCCGCGCGAGGGGGGTGGGAGTATGGTCTTGTGAGGCACAGTCATTTCCTGTCTACAGGACGTTAAACTGCCATCCATTGTTCAGTGCAGAAGTACACCACTGTAGTGCGACTTCAGTCGTGTGTAGGTGGCATTGTGTTGCTGCGAGGAGGGTGTGTGTGAACGACACACGAGAACATTGTGTTTTCTTGCTGTGTTAGTGGCGTTGTCTTACTGTCGAACTCGCGTCCAACGACGTCGTTGCGCCCGGAAGTTCATGGATTGTTTTGAAGGGAAGCGGGACAACGCCTGCCGGACACGCGGTTGTTGTAAGATATTGACAAGAACTAGCGGCATGGATAGCATCTTGGCGCGGCCTGTACCAATCGCCGTGTACGCCGTTACACATGCGTATCACCATACTGTTTTCCACTCGAAACGAGTCCGCAATGTCAGACACTAGGTGTATATGCAATAAACGGGGCAGTAGGTTGAAAGCATGTTTTTTTAAGAGGGATTTGCCACCGGCCCATTCACGTCCAGTGGTGCAAACAGAAGGAACACACTTGGGCTGCTTACTCAGGATGGTGTTCGTTTACTTCGGGTACGTGCTTCTTCGGTCCAATAGTAACTTGCAGCTCGGTCAGTGCTGACCGGCTTTCCCGGTGCGACATACCTGCATCAGGAGCTCCTGCTCTCGTAATCGGGCTCTGAACCTCCGCCGCTCTTCGTCAAACGCTCCCAGTAACCCCTTGAAGATTTTGTACCTGTGGAGGGTATTGAGATACGTTCTCAGCACCGCATGTAACGTATTTAAACGTAGTGTTTCTCCATCTAGTCAACCCCCGCCCCCGGCCTTGCCCCCGAATGAAGAAAGTGGTGTAGCCCAGAGGTTTGTATTGTTGCCTCTATCCGCAAACCGTTGGTTTCCAATCAAGAACGCGACGTGGAAGAGCGGCAGTACGCGAGGGGACACGGCACCCGCTTCGAGAAGACACCTGTTGATTTTCGCTTTCTTCCAATGCGCAATCAACCCTGTCCTGTTGGTACACACTCGATGGAAATCCCGATCAGGTGACCCTCTTCTCACTCTTCGTCCTTTCTCGCTTCTTCTCCTTCCGCGTCCGTCCCCTCGCCTCCTCCAACTCTTGCTGATTTTGCTTCCTGCCAGGCGTGGAATATCGTCATTCGCAGTTTGCTGATCTTTACATTCTGTGGTTGGGGCTACCTTCTCCGTGGCAACGGTTGAGCATGAAACGAATTCCGCAAACTGTGCGATTCCAATCCTCGGCGGTTTCATAGCCAGCGAGCCAGTACACGGGTGGGCTTCGTGACCCACAGGCGGGGTGCTCCTGCGCCAATACCCCGCATGCTCTCACAGAACGCTTCGCCGGGCGGCAGGTACACCGAGAGCCCACGAAAAGTACTCATCCTATTCTCAGCCACCACCGGCGCTTCTGTTGCGACACCTGTTATCACAAGAGCAAACCTAGGCACACTTGAGCCTTAGAAACCAGGCTAGAATACTGGTGTCAATTATTGTTGCTATGAAACCTCACCGCGATCTCGACATCCTTCGCCGCGATCTTGCCCCGGAGTTCCGCCACCTCTGCCTGGGCGTAGTCCAGCGCTACCTGCGAAACGATTTCAGTATATTTGGTTTTTATGTCAATTCCATCGAACAACTATGGCGGGGTCGGTGAGACAAAATTTCCGCCTGCATGCTGCATTCCTTATCCTCCGCACCAGTGAGGAAGAGAGCAAGAGAAGTAGATGTTCCCACCCCCATGCCGTTGTCCACACTGTAGATACGCGCTGGTTTGCAGGAACTCAACTTAGCGAATCGGTGAGGGAAGCGCTCGTATTGTACCTCAGTCACCATGAACGCTGAAGGCAGGCAGGAGGGATGAGTTGGTCTGCGTGGGCGGGAACGGTGATAGCTCTGCCCACAGCAACAGTAGTGAAACCCGGGCGTCCACAACCAGGAAACTCTAAACTGCAGTACGTCCTTCGCACAGGAGCGGGGTGTGTCCTAGACTGATAACGTCATACCTCGGCTTCGGCAAGCTTGTTCTCCAGCTCTTCTTTATCATTCATATGCGCCTCTGTGCGGGCGTCGGATTCCCTCCCCTCGAGTTCGAGCTTTTTTATCTTCCCCTGTGTTGTTTCGTTGCACAGTGTTTCCAAGGGCCGTTGCGTTACGTTAGAACCAGAACGGTCTATGGACGTCAGTGCCAGAGCGAATATGGGGGCGACATCGACTTGCGGTTGGTTAGGTTCAAGAGATTTGAGAACGTGATGCTGACGTACGTATATCTTGCGTCTCGTGCTTTCCTTTCGCTGTAGGCCGACCTGCAAGCATGCGCATGAAAGACGTAATTAGAGGCCACTACGTCTGTGAAGCTGCACAGTGTGTTGCTGTAGCTGATGATGTGAATGACGATGTTGATGCTATCGTTGATGTCGTTGCTCTCAGCTAAAAATAAATCGGCGTTTCTGTGTCACAAAGGCACGAGTTTGATAGAACTGATAGAGCACGCTCCAGACGGGGTCGAGACCTGTACCTCAAACACCTCTCACTCCTCCCGAAGGTCGTGACAGCGATCTTGAGGTTGGTGTATCTTCAGGATGGAGATGGCGGGGACGAAAACGAATGTCAACCGCAAAAACACTAAAGTGCAGTAGCAAAGCCGCTGGAACCGGAGCGCAACTAAAACACCACGTTGTTTCATCGCAACTCCACTCCCCCCCCCCCGCCCGTTCTGCTCTCGAACGTAACCGGCGCGTGTGCTCGTCCAAATGTTCGCTGGCCGAACCAACAGGTCCGTTATGCGCAGAATTTTTTCAAATCTACGTTATGTGTGAACAGTGCCACAATTTTCACCCCAGCAGCGGCCCACCTCGAGTAACGCCTCCTTCTGGAGGAAACCCTCTCGAATCTCGTCGGCGGATTTTTCCATCTCCTCCTTCTGCTCCAGGATCCGTCGTTTTTCTTCTTCCACTGCCGCTTCAACTAATGCTTCCTGAACCACCACGCGGAAAAGTAACGGGAATCCACAACAACACACAGGCGACAGAACCTTAGGTGGAGCTGGCGTAAAAATAAATATACATGTATGATGAAAGTTTCTCTGCCCACTGCAAGAGTCGTTGAGCTTACACACTTTGACTCGAGTAATGATCGTTGGTCCACTATTGGAAAGTCCTTTCGTTTGGTGACCACAGGCCCGTGACGTCGGGGAACGTGTCCAGATTAAGATAACGACAAGGCGTTTTGTCACACGTAAAACAACATACTGTCCTAAACACCCCGCATATGCCGAGAGTCGCTTTTCATTCATGTCTACCTTTGGTCTTCGGCTGCTACTTGAGATATTCGACGTAACTCAACAACGAGGGAATATGGGATTACGCGAAACCGTGTTTGCCAAGGAAAATGTTGGTGTTTCCCCCCCTCCGCTGCCATGTGCCATCCTCGACGTCCGTGCTACTGCCGCCGGTTGCAACGTTTCTAGGCAAATATTCCGATGTTCTAGAGCAACCGTGTACCTTTTCTGAGTGCGTTCACCCCTTTCTTCCACCGCACCAATGATGGCCCATTCTGCAATATTGTCGCATGCCGTCGTTCACACCATTTCTGGGTAGCTGTTTGTACAATGACGACGCGTATCACACGCCAAGTGTAGCGTTTCTACGTGTGCGAGGCACCTTTTCTGATTGGAACTTTTCCCTCTCCTCTGCTACGATGGCCGCCCTCAAGCGCTCGTTTTGGTCCAGGAGGCCGTTGGACGCGACCAGCTCGGCCCTTTCCTCTGTGAGACGGGCATCGAGCTGCAGCAAAACACAGCGGTCGTCGGCAAGCAAGATAACTTAGTCTACAGCAGTTGCGCAAACCTTTACATGGGACGGGTGCAGATGACTGCGACAAAGCTGTCCCTATCGAGAACGGGTTTGAGGAGAAGAAGAACGCAAGCGAACGACATACATGCACAGCTCAACCCAACGGTTTGAGACGGCATCGGTTTTTACACGGCGCAGCGGGGGCGAAGAGAACTTGAAACACCAACCACGGCAGCGCCCGCGCACAACAACTGGTGAAGCTCGCGTTCCCTTGAAAGACAGAGGCGTATATAGTTCACCAGGCGTCGAGCCAAACTCGGTGAGGGAGGTTGGCGTCAAGCCACAAGGACGTGCCGCACGGACGGCAACAGTTTCATCCCAACTACAAGCATGTGTTGCAGAGGTGGGTGAAGAACGCCTGTTGTTGTTTTTCTGGGCCCCGAGCTAATTAGGAACAGCTTCCTCGTGTTCGAGTACTTTTCGCGCCGCACACTGTACCAATCGAAGCGCGATGAAACAACGACTGATTTCCGGAATTGAACTGTTCCCCCACTTTGGCGCGTCTAGAGTATCCATGCAAAGGACTGATTGCTTGGGTTCTGAACTGAATTTTTCCTCCTGAACTGGTGTGTGTGTGTGTGTGTGTGTGTGAAAACCCCAAACATCTGACGATCTCGAAGGAGCTAGTTAGACCACACCAACACACCTTGCGTGCATCCTTTCGTGTGCGTTCTGCGCTCTCCTTGGCCGCAAGGAGAATGGCTCGTTTGGCCTCGATACTGTCCAGCAGCGCGCCCATGGCACCCTCTGCTTCGTCTCTGTGCGGGAAAAAGTTTCTTCATCAGTTATCAGCGGGACGTCCTCCCGCTGGTGTTGATTTATGTCAAGTCGGTTTCGCATCCATACCCCATGGACCATCCTCTCCCTAAACCAGAGCTCAACGCAGGTACTTGAACACGTTGACGCCCGCAGGTAGTCCAGGACGGTTGCTGGGTTGAATCAAAAATATCGGTGCGGGGTCATGATCCAAGCGGCGCAAAGTCCGAGCATCATGTGCTTGCCGCAGACAACGTGAAGCGCCTCTTATCGCGAGTCGTTGTTTTACCAAACCGTACGAGGCAGTTGACTATCGGGACGTTGCGTGGAGAAAGGTCGCTCTCGTTATGGTTAAGCATGCCTAGAGACCTTCGCCTTTTCGAATGTTTTGAGGTCGCTTTTTTCGGGGTGTCGATAGGGGGAGCAAAACATTGAAGGAAAAATTCATCAAATATTGCGCGCTTGCTACCTTTTTCATTGTGGGGCGTCTGAAGGACAAGAGACAAGATGAGGTACAGTAGCAACAGAGAAGACGTTTTCGGTGCCAGGATACAGCCAGATCGACTGCGAAAGCTCGATCGCTCATCAACGCGCAGGGTACGAAGCCCGGGCGATGCGTGCAAGGAAACCCCACCATCCATTCTCGGCAATGACAACCTCTTGGGTGTGAAAAATGGTCGGGTTCTTAAGTCACTGGCACGTTTGCAGCAGTGTTACCTCTTGGGGTCTCCCGGTGGCAATGCGTCGAAGTCTGTCTGCGCCTTCTGGTACTGGGCCATGTCTGCCTGCAGCTCGCTCTTGGTCTGTTTCGGTATTGTGAGAGGGGCACACGGACATCGGTGATGCCAAGCACGCACACGAAGACATCGGGCGGGTTCGTATGCACGGGCAACCCAGACGGGGCTAACGAATTAGCTAGCGGAACTTGATATCCGACCTTCGTTGCAACCACCGGACTCTCGTTCAGCGATTGGCGTCGCTTACGGAGGTGACGTCCATCAGGTTAACGGATGGGTCACGGCCAATGAAATACTTTCCTTCAGGCCTCTAAGAATATGTGGATATCCAAAGATAGTTGTCGGTGGCATTGCTTATTTTTGCCAGGGGAGATTCGGTTCTTGCGTGCTTGCTTCTGAAAGCTCGTTGATGTCGCTGTCAGAGCGCAACGCCATTTCTGCATCACCCGTTTCCACCTCGCTGAAAAAAGGGGGAATGTGATTGCCTTATCAAGACACAGCCAGAGGGTAATGGGCGTGAAGCATCACAGCATACTCTGATTTACTCTCAAGAGTGCCATCGTATGCCCTTGGTGAACTCAGTATACGCGTAGATTCTGCTTGGAACTACTGCACAACAAGTACACGCAGACTCTTGGTGTGTTGCACATTTGGGGTACGTGGAGGGTGACCACTCAATCTCGTTTCGTACCCGTTGGCTTAGCATGTTGGCCACGGGGTATTTGGTGGAAAACAGAACAGTTTCGTCATTGTTGACACCACAGCAGCAGCAGGGACCACAACAACAGCAACAGCAACAGCACCACCAACAGCAGCAGAAACAACAACAACAACAACAACAACAACAACAACAACAACAACAACAACAACAGCGGCAGCATCAGCCATTACCTTGTCGTAGTCCGCCTTCGCCTGCTTCTGCTTCTTGGAAAGGTTCTCCTTCTGGACCTGCAGCCGCTTGATCCCCTTCATCGTCTCCATCTTCTTGGCCTTCACCTCGCTCACCACCTTGCAAGAGAACGACAAACAACGGACAGGAATACAGTCTAATGAGTTGTCAAAACCACCTGTAGACCATCGATGTACGAATACGTTGGGTGGTGATTTGACGCGGATGAAACCAGTGCTACGAAAACATGATCTGGCAGACTTGGCTGAACACGTTCTAATGTCCTAACCTTACCACCAAGGGACTGCAAGGAGTGGCCGGGGTGAAGTGCGGTTCGCCTAGAAGCCTGCCCCAAGCAAAAGGGGGAAACTTACGAACGCAGAACACCTTACGATCATCGAGCAGTTCTGGGGTGGCGAGTTCAGGTCTGCATGCCATTACGTGCATCACCTGCCCAATCGCAGCGTTGACATTGTTGTGCCGCTCCTCTTCGAGCTGCTTTGACAGCTTCTCTTTCTCTTCCCAGCTGCTCTTCTGGGCGGACAACATCTCGTCCATGCGTGCCTGCATGTACACATGGGGACGGTTTTGGTTTTTCTCTCCGAGGTATTTACTGTGCATGTCGTCTAGGGTCTGACGAATATGTTTGCTACAACGACGCGATACTTGCCCTTTCGCTGATGCTGGTGGGTGTGGTTGTGACCTTTAATTTATTGATCTTCTTTGAATCCTCTCGTCGTCTGGGTCGCCTCCGTTTCCCTCGCTTGCTGAAAAAGACATCTTCCGGCACCATCAGCAAGCATGGGTCCTGGACGATAATCGTTTTTTTTGCGCTGCGGTTCGTGTGTTGTCACTGTACATTCCATCTGCCTGCCCTTCACATGCCGTCATAGGGTTGGCTCTACCGTTCACCCACTTAATTCGATACCCATGTTACCGGCACTGGTGTCGTATTCCCAGCAGCGGGGCCACCGCGATGGACAGAGAGTCTAGCTTGCCTCACCTGAAGGACCGCCGCCTCCTCGTTGTCGCCCCCGCCCCCTCCGCCTCCCCCGCCCTGAAGGAGCTGCTGTCTTAACTTCTCGATCTCCTCTTTGAGCTCCCGGATCACCTTTTCGTTCACATCTTCGTTACACTTGACGGAGTTCTGAATACTCTTTGCTCGGTGCGCATACCTGTAGCGAGTTCGGTGTTCGGTGTCGATTGTTTTTTCCAAGATTTTTGGCGTTTGTTTGGGAGTTACGTCTTTTTGAGGCGTACCAGAGTTTCGCCGGAGGCTTGTACTGGGAGAATGAGCACAACGTGCGCTCTCTTTCACCCTCCCCAAACAATGGTGGAGGAATCCGAATGAACCCCAAGCGAACGCAATGCCAATCATCGGACTGAGGACGCTGCGCCATCTAAGCCAAAAAACAAAAAGCTCGACAAATCAGGTGGCGCGGCTGCCACCCAGGTATCCAAGCGCAATGGCGCTCATCGGGGGACAAGAGGGTCATTCTGTGGAAACCCCGCACATTTTACGGAAACGGGGTGGTCACAACGGACGCGAGAACACATGTCAACAAGAGGAGGTCGAGCGTCTCGTCTGGGATAGGATGAGATTCTACCTACGGCCTCGATGCTACTAGAACTCTCACGGCAGGTTTCGAGCTGGCTGTTTCTGTCGGCACACAAACGTGTAAAAACCGGTCATGAGTTTGAAATGGGCATGAATCTTGAGCAGGGTGAGCCAAGCTTGGACGCGCCGCCGTGAAGGAGGTGAAACATTTTACCTTTGTTCATTCTCAAATCTTCCGCCTTGTCGTCAGACGACTGAGGGTTGTCATTTGCTGCGCCTTTCAGGCTTATGACATCGCTATTCGCCACTGCTCTCCCCACCACGTGGGTAGGTGTGTGTGGAGTGGTGCAGCCAAGTGCACACCTCTTCTTCTTCAGCGAAGTATCAGGCGTGCCTTGGAACCAGTACTTTCTATCGGTCGCAATTTGAGGAGTTGGTCGAGGCATCGGTTGTCCTACACGTACCGACATCGACAACAACAACCACAACGCTGTTGACACGCACCGTAGGGTTCCTAGCGTTTCGTCGTAGTTGTAGTCCGCCGGAGAGATGGCAGCCAGCATCAACGTCTGAGCGTTTCCACCCAAGGATTCCTGCCGTGTCAATCATGGCCGCACCAGACACCGAGACAACATCAACGTCTCCCTGTTCTTGAGTTTTTGTGTGTCTTCCTCGTCATCGTTTCACTGACGGTACTCTACGCGCGCATGTTTATTTCCTCCCTCATACTGTGCGGCGTGTGGGTGCCGCCATTCTCAACAACAGCTTGCACGAATGGCTCCACTAGCAGCAGCACATATCCTACACGGCAGGGGGCAACACCCGGTACTCTACCTGCAAGAGTCTGGTGAGAGTGGAATCGCGGTAAGGGATATGGCTGAGGCGCCCTTCCGAGAGGGCGGTGATGACGTTTCCTAGAGCCAGCAATGACCTGCCAAGCAGAGCGGCAAATCGCCCCGGATTGTACAGTGATATTCATGAGCAAGTGTGATCGCCACCAAGTACCACAGGTGCTTGACAAGCGCCATCCATGAACTGACTGAAGTTCCTTCCGAACGAGGGGGTTGGCCCTACGATCAATCCTATTCATTCCGGACATCCCCTCAGGCACATGTCTCCCCACAACACAGGGGTTTGCATTTGTCAGTATCAGGGGGAAATGCTCGCAAATGCTGTCACATAATCCGCAGACGGGGACCTTCCATGACAATTTGCGACGGCGGATGATGTCGGCTACTTTGGGGTTGCCAGTGTCAGCTCAGACAATCTGCGAGGCGACCCACTTGTTGATGCTGGATCCTTCTTTGAGAGTATTTCCTGTAGCACCCGTTTTCTTCGACCGCTCAGAACCTGCCAAATCCACCAGGTTGAGCTTGGAATTCAGGCTCGTTTCACGAGTTACCCCGTCGCTTAGCTCTTCTGTAGTCTTCTTTTCCACCTTCAACAGGCCGATTCATTGTGACCCGGGGGGGGGGGGGGAGGGCATTCAGCTGACGGTCGGCTTACCTTCACCTTAAAGCAGTCTAAGGCCGCATGTTCAACTTCCAATTGATCATCTGTTTAGACTGAGCGGATGTGTAGAAAACATGCTATTGTTGCCCTTCACCGGCGAATCTATGTTAACCTTTCTGCTGTCCTCAGCTTGTCGCTCTCTCATGCGTAGCTTGCAAGTGGGCCGCCAGTGACGAGTGTTGTATATCATTGTTTCGTAAGAAAAGCTGGTAGTCTATCGTCCAATCATTGCCTCAGCATCATAGTCTCCCAACCTATGCCTACAGTACGGCCTGCCGTGCAAGGAGCAACTCCGAGTGCTTGGATCAGTTTGCGGCACGCGTCGTCTCCCTTTCAGCCGATTGCCAGCTTCCCCTGACAACCCGTTGTTTTTCCGTCACGAAGGTAAACCCGGCTCACCTTGATGGTGAAGCAGCTGTGACTCCTGCTGCTTCTTTCGTTCATGTTGGTGCTCGCCACCTTCCGCACTGCTCCGCCCTGCTCTATCAGTGTCAGCACGTCCGCTTCGCTCTTCACGACGAGCTCGCAAAGCCTGGAACACGTCGTGGCACATGTCGGAAGCGGGACACGCAACGACAGTGTTTGGCTTGGAGATTCCTCGCCGAATAACGGACATGTGCTGTAGTGGAGACCGCAAGTTCGACTTGGAGAAATCCCTAACGATCGTGTCTGCTCGGTCTGCTCTACTCAGGACGTGCTACATCGCATCCACCCAGCACCCTATTGCAAATTGTTTCAGTTGTGCTGAAGGAGGCCGAGTGGTACTCCAATATCTCTCCGTCCCATGTGCAACGTCGCCAATTTTCATCCAAAAACTTTGCTCGTATCGTTGCAGTCCAGGCTGGTACAGCCGGGCAAGAGACGACTTTCGGTCAAAGGCCTACACGCAGGTTCATCTATGGTTCTGCAAAGGGCCTTTTCTTCGTTGCCTAAGCTGGAGAAGGTTAGGGATACTGTCTGAAGTCCAGTTAGGCTCAGACTTTCGTACGCGCGACCAATTCAACAACAGAGGGCTGAGTGGGCGAGCACTCTTCTCGCAGCCAGTCGAACCCGCGCATGGCCGCCTACTGCTATCGAAGCGTAGCATTGTGCCTACATACGATTTCCTTAAATCTCGGCGCCGGTTCTTCCTCACCCATCGACGTAGATGCCGAGGTCGGGATGCTCGCGGATCTTAAGGCTAACGTCCTTCTTAGGGTTGAGAAGATCGTGAACCACCTCGTTGTAGATCTCGAGGTAGCTCACCGTGACAAGGCACTTGGTGGTGTCCGTTGTTAACCCCTTGAAGCATACGGCGAGGCAGGCCAGCGCACGAAACAAGTGCAAACCTCATTCCCCAAAAGAGGCAGAATTCGGTTGCTACACACCCAGCCAGGACATGGCAAAAGTGGTAGCAGTGTCCGAAGGAGCGAATTTCTTCTCCCTTGCTACCGGTCTTTTGCTCTGCTGACTGCAGTCTATATTGGGAGCTGTACCCTGTATTTTGCCCAGCTGACTAAAATCTATATTGGAAGCTGTACCATAGGTGCGTACAGAACGCTGATCCAGAACCTCCGGAACTTTGCGATGTCGGATCTCTCTGTTTCGTTTGAGGGAATTATTCTCAATTAACCTCTGGCACAGCAATATTATGGGTTGTGTCACGAAACATGAGACGGGGATATTTCGCGCGTGGATCGTCCAGGGGAACAGGTTCTGCGAGACGCTAAACTGTCCTATGCCAATCATCTCTCCACGTTCTAGCACACAATTTCGACCGGAGAGCACGTGCCTCGTCCAGAAAATATTTGTCCCACATATTGCGCACAGGTGTTCGTGAAGCCCTCCTCTCTCAGCGAGTGACGTGGCATTCTACCAGCGGGCTATGTATCCCTTTACGTCCATACAGCGGCAGTACCTGCACTTCCGAGAAGAGCTGTGTGTTCAGCCTGGGGATGATCCCATCTGGCGTGCCTCCTCCCATCATCGTGTGAGTTTTCCCGCTCCCCGTCTGGCCATACGCAAAAATTGTCGCTGGGACGAAAATACAAACCAACAGGACGAGGCAGCATCTGTCGCGGTGAGGTACTCGGTGTCAATATATATATTACGATGCCTCGGTGTCCGTCCCGGCGGCGGTGCTTGGGTGCGGGATCCATCATGTCGAATCAACACTCACACCCAGCGGGAGAACTGAGGTTGTGCGTACTCTCACGGCGATGTCCGGACTATCAGATCCAGAACGTTTCCTGCCCCATGCCCATGCCCCACCCCCATACACCCCCATTGATTTATAGTTTCGTCACATCTGTACATGGGTCGTTGCTTCTCCTATTTTGCACCCTCGCTCCACACTCATCAACAGAGGAAGAGAGGCATTTTCCCGTGGTCACAAGGTATCCCGTATTTGCCGGCCTTGGTGGGACAGCGACTCAGTAGACCTTTCCAGCCGGCAAACTTGAGCCTCATCCCGGGATCTATCGATGACTTACCGTTGTAGCCCTGCAAAGCCTTCTCAACGATCGGTGCCCCTAGGTCAAGGTGAACTCCTTCCTGGCTCGAAGTCCAGTCGTATGCGAAGTCGTAGCTAAACGCCTTCGGTTCCCGCTTACTTCCGCCCGTTTCAGTCGGGTCCGTAATGCTAATCTGGTTGTCTTCCACCTAATTCATCCCAGCAAAGCAGCGTATTCATCATACTTTGTGGAGCCTAACAACTATTTAGTACCGTGTGTGTTTCCGTGCATGTTCGCCACTGAAGGTGCGAAATCGCCCTAGGTGCGACATCCCGTGCGGGTTATCATGATATAGACAGTGCGCGGACTGGAAAAGATGCCCGTCACTACTTTGAGATAGATTGTGCAGTACAGACAGTAGTTTTCCACACAGCAGTACTGTAGTCTATTGTAAGCAGCCTGCGGTATGCACACGGACTGTTGGAGAAACAAAACTAGCGTAACGTCAAGACTCGTCGTGTCGGTGGTAAATTATACCACGAGATATTCCGATGTATTGCGCACACTTTCTTCTGAGTTGTGACATTCATGAGATGTTGAGACTCTACAGTGGTCTACGCAGGTACAATGCACATACCGAAATGATGGCCTGGCATCCCTGCGCCTTTTCCCTGGAGCTCATTGGGCGACACCTGACTGCCACCCGCACGTTGGACGACTCGCTGCTTGCCATCTTGACTGTGAGTTTGTGCCCACCTTAATGGGAACACGTCGAGGGCTGCCCTCACACTGCCGTCGCTGGTCCTCTCTATCGATATTTTCCTTGCAGACGGCTGGTAAGGCAGAAGTGTGTGTCGGCGACGTGATACATGAACGAAAAAGGTTCTCCGCTCACTGCTATCTGTAGGCTACACTCTCCGTTAGCGACCGATATTTTGCTCGATCGATGATTTGGTGCAGAGGGGCCGGTGCTGCATTGGCAGTCACAAGCGCGTTCCGCGCTGAGAGGGACTTGGTGTTCTGACTTCGACGGCGCCGTGCCGCCGTGAACAGCAAATTACCGAAGAGCCCGTGGTGTGTAATCCCGCCGCGTGTTGGCGTAGGTCGAAGCCGAAACGGGGACAATGAGCCCGAGAACCCAGTATGTTGCGCCGCTTTTTTGTTCGGCACTCGGCACGCAGCATCGGAGGATCGGTGCAGCGGTGCGTGTCATTCTTGCCGTCTCACCCCCTTCCCCAAGAGGGCGAATTCGTCAGTAATGAGAGGTGTTGACGCCTTCGAGACATACTACAGCATTTTGGGGGTGGGAAGGACTGCGACCACCGAAGAAATCTCCAAGTGAGTGTGTAGCTCAACCATTTTCCTTGCGATGACATTACAATTGCTTCAGTCCCCTACAGCAGGTCAGCCCAGCCGCAGTAGTAAACGCACGCTCTGCTCACCTTCGACCGTCTTCACGCCATCCATGTGTCTCAATCTTGTTGATTTTGGGCGCTTTCGCCATGGTGACACTACTGTGGAGTGTCTATCGGCCATCCAACTTATCCCATCAAACTCTCTCGCAACCCTGAAGGTACAGCAGTGTGCCGTCTCTACCTGACCACTATGCCGCAGCGTGACAGACGGGTGAACCAAGCAAACCGCGAAACTCATCTTGCTGCATGATGGCCACACGATCGATCCGTGCAGGGCATACCGCAGGGTCTCTCTCTCTGTACACCCCGACAAGGGCGGAGACCCGGCGTCATTCCGAAGACTCACCAAGGCCCACGACGTGCTACGGGATCCTGTCTTGCGAGAGCGGTAAGTCAAACCCATACCATATGAAGGCGTGCGTCTCTCAAACATACTAACGTTGCCAAATCAAGAGCGCCTATCCGCTGCCTGTGTTGCTGTGGAATCATCGTACACTACCCACCTCTTCTGGTCCGTGTTGTGCCCTATTTTCTTCTTCTCTCGGCACTTAGGCCGTGTATTAACAAAGTGCCAAAAATCTAAATCTAAATGTGGACAATGTGGTCAAAATCAAAATGCTTTATCGTGGAAAACTGAAAAAAGAGGGTCGTGTATGTTAACGAGGATAGGATACAGATGACACAAAAAATCAAAAAGACCTGGCGCCAGGGGAAAAGCCAGCAGCGAAGCGGTGATTTTTCTAGGGTGGGTTTTGCGCTCTTTAGTTCACGTGTTAGCCGATATCTCGCCAAGTACTCAACGGAAGGAGCGGTAACATGGGCGTGGGCAATGCCAAGGTTTGTCGCCGTGAGGTGCCGAATGCGCCGGAAAAGAAAGGTTGTTTTCAAGCAAAAATGCCAACGGTTGCGAGCGGTCACTTCAAATTCGGTGTTTTGGGCCGCCACGGGTTTGGTTATCCACCGATAAATTTCCGAAGGAGGAAGCAACAGCAACAGCAACCCCACGCGGCGGGAGGTACCTCTCTGCTCTATCTTTCAAGCCCAAGGTCTGCTACCGTGGGGTATCGTGCGTATAGGGAAAATAGTTTTGGTTGATCCTAAAATATCCACGTCAGAGAGCGGTTACTTCAAGTTCGCGCCGAATGTCTGCTCATAGTTTAGTTTTTCAGCGATAACTCTTCGAAGGAGGAAGCAAAACCATTAGCAATGCCACGCGACGGGAAGTAGCTCTACCCACCATCTTTCTCGTACAAGGTTAGACGCCTTGGGTGTGGAGAAAAAAGGTTGCAACTACCCTGTCCCGCACGGAACAGCCCGCCAAAGTCGTGCAGCCCTGTTCTGATCGTCAGTCCGTTCAACACTTGTCACGATCGACATTTTCTCCTCGAGCACCCAACGAGCCGGCACGGTTTTTGGCTTGCCGGCTAGCAGAGTCTTCTGGCTACAAATAACGGCCATGGTGTCGGTGGTAGGGTGCTGATAGTCCTTCAACGAGCAGTGGACAGCAGGTCGTGTCGTACACTTGCTTTGCAGCGGCCTCGCGGCAGGTGCTCCAAGCTTCGTTAATATACGGCAGGTGTTCCAAGCCTTCGAAGTCTTGAACTCCTTGCCTCTTTGATTTTGATTTTGAAGAAAAAAGTCCCCCGGGGACTTCTTCCCAGGCAGAGGAACTTCCATCAAATCAAACGGCGTCGTCAGGAGGTAGCAGATATTCGACCAATCAGATCTCGCAGATCTCGATTTTTTTTTTTGGCACTTCGTTCATATACAGCTTTAAAAGACCGTTTCGGAAGTTTTTTTTGGGTCATCAGATATATGGCCCAGACAAACCGAGGGTCAAATTCGTTTAATATTGTAGGTGGTAACGCATTTTTTTGTCTGGGACGGCCCCACTTTGCACGCAGGGCTCAGGCAAACACCTCTCACCACCCCCGCTTTATCAGAGGCGTGGGTTCCTGTTCAGCAGGTCTAGATTTTTTAGCAGCAGCAGAGTACAGTAAACCACAACAGATGGCATCGCAGGGTACAGACTCGTCCGAGCCTCATGTCACCACCACTGGACAGACAGACCTGCTCCTCCTCCAATGCGGGCGGTGTGCGTTTAATGTGTAACTATGTGGTGATCGTTGTGGAAGGAACCGAGGGGAGGATGGGATAAGACAAGGTTCACCAGCAGCCTGAAAAAGAGCAACTGTCTTGCCTACAGCTAGTTCAGGAGAACACTCATACCATGAGCTGTAGCCCACTCGAACTACTGGGAGGTGGCCCAAGAGTTGCCTTGTGTTGCTCTCTATCGGCGCCGTCTCCGCTACACAGCTGTTGCGTTTTGGAATGCTGCTGGAAAATCGCTCGTTGAAGCTGCTATTGCTGCCCCTTGCTGCGGCTGCAGCTAGCTAGCTGCTGCTGACCGCCGCCTCTGTTTCGGTTGATTGAAACAGGACGCCACCTGCGCGGCTGAGAGTTTGCTTGCAAGAAGCCTTTACAGGGCATTTCTCTGCGGTAACAACACCCCCACTAGATGCTCTTGGCATCTTGGATGATAGACGGTAGCAGCCAACCAAGCCAACCTAATTTCTTTCTTGGGGAGAAGAAGAGGCGTGGGGAACGGCGCGCGCGAGTCTTTCGGCCAATCAGCGGCGGGCCGTTGCCACGTCATCCCGAAATAAATCTGAGACTCGTTTCGGATCTTTTGATGCCATTGTTTGTCTGAGCATGTTTTTCTGGACCTTGTGTCTGACCCCAAAAGGAAACGTTTTTCCTAAACTCCCCATTGAACCTGGGCTCAGGGTGGCGTTGGTTGGGCCACATTTTGTCTTTCGGGTCACCAAACGGGAGTGCTCCGCCGATGGAGCCATTCCTGAACAGGTTGAGTATGCGAACACTGCGCTCGTGTTTTTCTGGCCCCTTTCTTGGATGTTCACATACGTGGTCGGTAATATCGTCGGAATACCTCTCCAGTATCACAGAGCCGATGTGCGTCACAACAAAGCCGAAATGCGTGTAAATTGGTTGAATAGGTGTATTGTCTCCGTTTTCATATCAGGTGCCTCATTTATGCTACTTTTTCACCGCCGCGGAAGTCGTGCCTGTCTCGTTGAGGATTGGTGGGGAGCAGGTCCAGACTGTGGTCTGGAGACCAAACAGTATGGGCGACTACGCTTCTCTCGTGCCTGTAGTCGCGTTTTCGAAGGTTTCTCAGACGGCAAAAAAAAACGTTCGTATACACGAGCGACGGCCTCAACAGCACAATTGTGTTGTCTTCCGCGCCAACAACATCTTCCTTTTTCAGACGCAAACACTGGGGGTCACTGCTGTACCTGGCGATCCACCGGAGATACATAGATCCAACATGGCGATTGCGACTTTTCTTCTCCCTCTCGTTCGAGTGCACGCCTTACAGAGTCTAGATGTCATCATAGCGACATCCTGAGCTGTCACCATCACCCTTCGCGTTTTCTCTCTAACGGTGCATATTTTCTGCCACGCTCTGCCTCCCTAACCATTCAGGTACGACAAGTACGGGGCCGCTCTCGAGCCATCCCCGGGCGATCTCATCGGCTCCGGCACCGTTGGACGACTCGTTCCGCTCTCGCTTTCCGCCACGGGGGGCGCCATATCTCAGTTCCTTTTTGTGGTGGGAGCCGTTAATGCCTCTTTTTGGGGCGTGGGGTGTGCAGTTGCCGCGGGCGGCTCGTGGCTGAAGGCGAGGCGACTCGAGGGAGGGACGGGGGAGAGAGCTAGTGCCCTGCCCGCGGTGGTGGGCGGGTTGGTCTTGGGTAACGCGGTGGGGATCATGGTTGGATTCGGGGCGCGCGGCACCGCGCGACTCTTGTTCGGGCGACCAAGATCTTGACACAGATGCCGAAAATGCTAGGGTTGTCGTTCAGAAATGTAGCATCCGTACTTCAACGCGATGAGTTCCGTGGGCGTTAAACGTCTGAATCTAAGACTACGAGCCTCTGCCTACACTCGACCGAGTTGTGTATGGGTGCCATCGTTGTTAGAGGGGTTTGCATTACAGCGTACACGTCAAGTTGCCTGGTGCTCGTGGCGGGGCTTACAAGCATTGCACACGAGGTGCCTCTCTCAGCTTCTTTGAGAGAGCAGAATTATTCACTGTCGTCTAGTGCCGCATCGAGCAGCTCGGCATCTGCAGCGTTGCTCACACCACCCCCGAAGAGAGAGAGCGTTTCGCCTCTCCCCGCAGCGGCACGACCTAACGCTACTCCAGGCGCTGCTGCCACCGCGGTTGTCGGTGTGTTAAGCTTGTTTGAGTCTTCCGCTTCTGCTACGGCACCTTGCTCGCTGCCAGTAGGTTTGTCGGGACCATTGGAGCAGAACAGAGCGTTAACTTCCTCGAGGTCGCAATTTCCGTTCCCCTTCTCGGCTCCCACTCTTTCCTCCCGTTGATGTGGCTGCTGCTGTGGCAACGGCTGTTCTTGTCCTGCGATATTTCCGGAGCCGTTTGAAGCAGCCAAGCCGTGTCGTCCAGGGAATGCCGTTGACCTGGTACTAACCCCCTCATCATCACTGCTGTCGTCGCTGCTAGCGAGGCCGTCAAGGTCGGTCCAAATGGAGGAAGAGCCGCCTGCTGCCTTGAGCCGGACGTTTTCCTCCTGATCCTTCTCTTCGCCTCGCCGTGGCTGTGGCCCACCTTCTGCACCTCCGCCACCCTCCGCTCTCTCGTCTTCGGAAATAGGGACAAATGTTGACCCACCCGCCACAACCCCAGGAGACGAACCGCCCCCATGATCGGGCACGGGTGTTAGACGACGGCGCAAACCATCCAGTGTGGCGTTGTAAGAACCGGTAGCCGTCGCTGACGTACTGGCACCCCTCGCCTGCTCCACGTCACTGCCGACATTGCCGCAATGGTCGGTGTCCGGTGTTCCAACGCACGACGCTTGATGCGTGCCTGCGCCGGGAGCAGCAGCCCGGGAACTGTCGCCGTCCCTCTGCCTTTCTCGAGGAGGATCTGGGAAGTCCACAAGACCCCGCATCTGCCCATCGTCCGCCGAAATTCCACCTCTCGAAGGACCACGGACGTAAGGACCACGGTCTTCGCCCGTCGAATCCTCACCGGCCCGCGCCGCTGCTGCACCGTTGTTGCCAGCCGAAGCTCTGGGAGGTGCTGTGTCGCCCGCTGCTGCTACACCTTCGTCTCCCTGTGCCTGTCCCTCCTCGTTGGAATCGTCACGGTGTTGCCCGAGGGCGATCTGGTACTCCCATGGCGACGGTGATTGCGACTCAGAGAACATCCCAGGAGGGCTCGATCCACCCAGGGGAGGGGACGGGGAGGGCGGCAGCATCTCTTTACTGCCCTGAGTTAGAACCGAGGACCGACTCCCGACTTCTTGCGGTGCGTTTCTGCTCTTTGGGCTCGGTTGTGGTGGCTTCTGCCGCCCTTGCCGCTCGCCCTTGGCTTTGTCTGCTAGCAGGTGGCGCCGGGTCTGCCGATGCTCCCCGTGCTGATCTTCCTCCTGCGTACGCAAACGCTGTGGTGACAGACGGACCGGATGGCTCAACCGTGGCGTCATCTGCTGCTGATCATAGTCGGGACTTTGTCGGGCGGCCGGTGCTCGTGGTCTTCGTCGGTCGAACCCCTCCCCTCTCTGTCTCGTCGCCGCCGACGTCGGGGTGGTGGGCGGAGGTGGTGTCCTACTCGAAGGGTCGTATGGAGTGGGTCTGCCGTTGCCAGAATCGGGCACTGCCTGCGGCGTGAACGGCGGGTCTGCAAAGAAACAAAACAGCCCGAAGACATCACAGGCTTAGTTAGGGCGTGTGCAGTCCACGCCAAAAAGAAAAGCTGGCAAAGCAGTTGTCTTGGAAGCTTATCTTCGTGGAACAGGAACTCTAGAAACCTTATGTAGCAAGGTGGGGATACAGGCCGCCTCGTACTAATCGTACATTCAATCAAATAAGTTGGTGAGAGCACTACCGACTTCAGACTACTGCTTGCTGTTCGATAGCCTGGAGAACTAGCCGGAGCACTACCAACCAGTATCACGACAAGGATTTCGCGGGTTTGGCCCCTGCAGAGCACTGTCGATGTCTACTCAAAAGCACATGGTCGTGGATCGAGGGAGGGGTGCCAATGCAGTGCCGGCAGCAAACCCGCGAACAGTCGGAAGGGGTTCGAAGATTATGATATCATCGTTTCGCACGTTTGAGCGTCTACGACCCACCGCAAGTTGTGAGCCACTCCAAACGCGAAGGCGCTGGTGGGGACGTGTCCGCCGGAAACACGGCGAGGACGCAATCGGGATGCACGTTGAGCAATCGGGTAGTGCCGGGTCCCGACACGAAGATAGACACCTTGTAACAGATAAGAATCGGGCCGAGTACGGGCGATGGGGCGACCGGTCGTCAATTTCGTGAGAGAAAGCGGAGACACACGAAAAAACACAAATGTTCGACACGAAAAGTTCCGACTACGTCAAATCACGGACAGGTCGCTCAACGCTCCAAGAAGACGGTTACTTCTCTCTTTTCATTACCCACTTCTTTAAGTAGCAGTGCCGCGCCTGGGCCCAAGGAGGGGCCGTGCTCTTCCAAGCAGCCCGGATGCAGGTGTCCTTTTATTCTTCCTGAAGGGTCCTGCAATCGGACCCATTGCGGCATTGGCAGGTAAGTGCGGTCATTGTTTCGAAAATCCCTCCGACGTGCGATAAGGGGGCGGAACAAAATATAACGACGACTACAACGGCAACGGTAAGAACAACGGCGGCGGCAGCAGCAGCGGCAGCAGCAGAGGCAGCAGCAAAGCGACGTGGTACATCTTTCCTTACCAGCTGTAAGCAAGCAAGGATGTAACACCTTAGAGAGAGAGTTGTGAAATCAAGTCACTCTACTCACCACGAGCTCAACGACAACGTCACTGATTGAGAGCTTCGTGTAGGAGTCGATGACGGCGGTCACGACCGGCACGCGCAGATCAAAGTCTCCGGCGAGGACCTCCAACATCGGGGACACGGCTCCCCGCAGAAACGCTTGTACCGCTGATCGTTTCGCAGAGAGAACAAGTCAAGCGTGGATCGCAAAAACGTCGGGGCAAGTCTAAGTCACCGGTTGGTATTGGGAGGGCCAGAGCATGATGGCGAGTTGAAGGTCCTTCCATAAGTTAACGTAGAAACCGGCGAGACTCCAACTAATCCCCAAAGGGCCCAGAGAAATACTCACGAAAGTGGGCATGCAGAGTCTAAGCACCGAACGCAAAAGGGTCCAACACCCCTCCGCCGTACCTTTGCTGTCGCCTCTACGTTCTTGTCTCACAGGGCGCGCACGAACGCACGCTGCGCGACACCTGACCGGTCCAAACCCTTCAGACACTTTAGAACACGACGAAACACCGAATTATTGATCTTCCCATCACCTTTCGACCCTTCAACCCTCCCGTCGCGGCCCACCTACGCCATCACCCAAAACCACTCCCGTGAAAGGGGGCATCGGTTGTCAAGCACAAAAACAACCACCAGACAACACGTGCGCCTCAATGAGCAGGACCAATAGCCTAGGCACGAGCGTGCTCGCGCGTATTGCGCACAAAGCGAACCACCGGCGCAGGCGTACAGTTTCTAGAACAAGAACAGAGCGGGCACGGCCTTACCCTTGCTGCCACTCGCTCCCTCCTCCGCGATGGGGGCGTCAATGGCCGAGCACAACGACAACCACGGCCCTTTCGTGAAGTGTCCGCCCCCGGCCTCGCCCTCGTTCGGATCGCTATCGTTGCTCAGGCGCCGTTGCGCGCTCTCGTCGTCGGAAACACCGCCGCCGTCCTGCTGCCCTGCGCTCCTGAGGTGGAATGTGCAAAAGGCCACCAGACACGCGCACATCGGCAGTAATATCGCGTGTGATTAAAGGGAGGGCATACTGCCCTTACAAAGCAGACGAAACGGGGGTACAGTAGACTGGCAACAATCCATGACCCAGCACGAAAACACGGAATTAATTCCTCTACCCTAAACGCAGCTCCAACAACCGCGCGCCTTTCTGGACCAGCCGCTGTTGTTCGGGATGTCATGTGTCAGGGCTGTGTCAAGCCATGTTTAGGTAGACAATCAATTCCCGCGGGAGTTACCAGACTGAAGGGTTGACTAGCACCGTGCACCGTGTTGCAGGACGGTCACTGCTGTTGCGCCAAAAAATAGGCTAACCTCCGATGCATAGGAGTCCAACAAAAATCAATTAATTTTTTTCGCTCGAAGCGCGAAAAGGAAAGGGCGGAGAGAGAGAGAGAGGCAAGGAGGCGGAGATAGATACGGATGGAGAAGCCATCACACAGATGCCACCACTGCCACTGCACACGCTCACACCTCACTCGACACCACCAGTCAGACGAACTTGCAGGTCTTCTTTCTGCTGTGTAGCAGCGCGGGGACGGGTGAGAGCGTTGTTTGGTTGGTGTGGACGAAGCTCTCATCAATTTAGCTGCTTGCTACTGCTGCTGTGTGGATGTGTGCACTACTTGCTTCCCTCACTTATGCTGCTAGCAGCAGGCAACGGGCCCGATAAATCGCTCCCGACGCCTCCTATGGTGTGTGTGTTTGGTCGCCCTTGGCCTACAGCAGTGTGTACGTCTCATTGTCTCTCTGTTTTGGGGTGCATCTGTCGTGGATAAAAAAATCGGCCTGCAGACAGACGAAGACAGACCGCAGATTGATTGACTTGAGTGCACCTGCTCCCCTCGCTAATACGCTGTTAGCAGCAGGTAACGGGCTTCAAATATCACTCCCGACGCCTCGTACGATGTGTACCTTTGACCAACGTTGGCCTTCAGCAGTGTGTACGTCTCGTTGTCTCTGTTTTGGGGGTGCATCTGTGTGGGAAGCTCAAAAGATCCGCCCGCAGGTGAAGACAGACAACAAACTGACCTGTGTCGCCTCCCTCGCTTATGCTGCCAACAGTAGGCAACGGGTTCTGACAGTCGCACCCGACGCCTCCAATGATATGTGCCTTTTGCTGTTTGTGGTCTACAACAGCCTCGTGTGCTGCTGTGCTGGTGGTCTCGTGTGTTTACGTGTGTGTGCTGCTGCTGTGCTGCGTCTTTCGGGGGATTCCCCCTCGGCGGCGACCATCGCCCATTCGTCTGTCTCTGTCCTGCAAAATATCCTACCATATCGACATGTGATTGGTGGAAGGACGGATAGCTACTCGGCTCTACTAATACACTCCCAACTTGTCCCAAGTAGATGCTTTTTTTTATTTGTACTATGCACTGGAGACAGCAGCAGTGCAGTTCCGTCTAAAAAAAAAAGTACTACAAATGTACGTGCTGTGGTCAAGATGCAACATGCTTGCCCGCACAAGAGGTGACAAATAGCTATGGCCATCGAACACAAAAAACTAACAAACCAAACGACAAGTCTCTGCACGAAAAGGAGGCGCCCGGGAGGTCTATCTCTCCACCATCTTCCATCAACCCCCACGGAAAAAAAACAAACTCTCGCCGGTCGCTGGTCGCGGTGTGTGAAGTGCCGGTGTGAGGACAAAGTGTGCGCCCCGGGTCGTGGTTGTGAAATTTAATTTTTATTTTTTTTTATTTTTCTTAATACATGATATTTTGAAATTTTGAGAGCCGCACTCGGTACTGCTGTACGCCGTTGCCAGGTCGCGGGAATTCGCAACATGTTTAGAATGGTAGCAACGTTCCTGAGGGACAAACTGGGGAAAAGACCGCGTCCGCTTGTGGTAGTTTCAGTTTTACAAGGCCAAAAGACAACCAACCGCCGCCTGCAAGCCCGGACCGGAGATACCGTACAACCACTGTAGAGAATGCGGGGGAACCAGTTCAAAAGTTTAAAATTCACGGGTGCCCTCACCCAGCTCCGTGTTGCAAGAACGCCAGGGGCCCTGGCAGTCGCCGTCTCTTTCTCGAAGGACCCAACCCCATAACCCCGGCACCTTCGTGAGCTCCTGCCGGCGTCGGCGGTTGGCTCATCGCACTCAGAAAGCTCCCAGCATGTTGTACTGACTGCGAGGCTGCTGTTGCATTTCGCTGGGTCGGCGTTGCCGGAGGGTGGTCACCTTCGAGTGGACGGAAACCATGGGCGAACCCTGTAGGGTTGATCGGCACCTCTCCCATGTGGATGGTGGTGTGTTCAGGAGCGTGTTTTGCGTGTGTTCACTGTCCACCCGTTGCTTCAGCAGAGCCTGAGCCAGAAGCGTTCCCCGCATCGTGTAGAGCGGTCGTTGCTCCTTGCGGGTACCCACGATTGTGGCATGCGTCACCCCCCGGACAAGTTCATCAGCGCACACGATCTGATCTGGAGGGCATGAGAGACGCGTGGTTTCGAGCAGGCGTTGGAGCGCAGACTTTGGCTGTTGCCCACTGCTGGCTGCTCTACCCTGGCACAGGCAAGAGAGCGTGCCTCCTGCAAACTCCACAAACTCTATCAAGCTCAATCCATACAGCAGACCAGCGATCGCATTCATCATGCAGAGTTCCGATAGAGAGGATGGGCGGGAGTTGGGAGGGAGAGGGAGTGTCACCATGCTGTTGCTTTCCAAGCTGCAACTAGTTGGACGATGGCGGCCTGCGTGTTTTGGTGCCACCTACATGCAGCATAATTCATGATAACAAGCCACAGCATGCATTCGTGTGTTGTTTTTTTACTTGAACTTACATTACTAATGGTATGCATGTAGAGTCGACTGTACACAACATACACACAGCAATAGCGTATACGACACAACATAACACACCCCCTGGGCCGATTTTCAAAGCTCGATTTCTCGACAGCAGAGAGAGTCACAGGGCCGAAAACGGCGTCGTTGAAGCCGCCTTATCGAGAGCCTTCCGAAAATGTATCGTTTCGTGTACGCATGTTCGTTGTGGCGTAGTCGAGCTTTGAAAATCGGTCCAGGGGGTGTGTTATCTTGTGTCGTATACGGTATATTGATCACGTCTGTTGGTGTACACCTACAGCAGTACTACGCTGTACGTGTGTTACTCTCCCACCTTGATAACGTCATGCGTCTTTGTGTTGTTATCAAGGACCAAGCCCATCAAACGCTCCTAAAAGCTGCTGACGCAACACGTCACGTTGTACGGCGCGGACGATGCATTCCCTCAGGCAGGTGTGGACCTCTTACCAACGTCAACATCAACATCAACATCAACATCTTCAACGGTGGGGCTCGGAACCTTGCGCTATCATCCCCTGACCGTATCAGGAGCTTGAGCCAGGGAAGCGGCGGTGGCCGGCTTTGCTCCGCTCTTGGTACCGCCATGTCCGAGGGCCAGGCACTGGATGAAGTCGACAGCAGTGGGCGTCCGCGTGTGTTAGGCCTTGGATCCGCGGGCGTTGACTTCATTGCCGCAGTCGACAGGTGACATGCAAACATGCGTGCATGAATGGGGTTGGAAGGGCGAGAGGTGGCTCGAAAAGCGAGTTGAAATCCTTGCTTCTGATGACACCCCAAGAGCAGAATCTACAGATTTGCTTCAGCCGCTACTACTAAGGCATGAAATAGTTTTCTAGGAAAAGCGAAACACGTGGAACTCCTCTTTTTCAATGCCTGGAGGAAGCATATCGATAGACTTGCCGAATCTCACGAATGTTCGTGCCGTAAGTATACATTGTGGTGGCTTCCGGCCAATACGGTGATGCCGACTATTTCTCGCCGTTGTGGGGGCTGATCGTGGCTACTGTATAAGCTTGCAATAACGGAATTGCCCATTTTAACTCCCGTCTTGTCCTCAATGCGCCCCAGAGCACTTGCTTCTCACCCTGCGTACGTGCATGGCGTGTGTGGTGAAACCGGCACATACAGGTACCCGACGGCCGACGAGAAGGTTCAAACACAATCTCTTCAGGTCCTGGGAGGAGGGAACTGCGGCAACACCCTTTCCGCGTGAGTGTATCATGGTGTCAACGGGCCAACTGTCGTGCTAGGTAGTATTTCCGTTGGATGAGGGCAAAGTTTGCAGATGGAGCATAGGAGCTGCTGCAGTCCTCCTCCTGCCGACTCGGGGGAGGGTGGAGTGGGGCTCACAGCTCATGTATCTCGCCGCATGTCAGTCATTGATTTCGTGCCATCCTGATCTGCGCTCACCCCTTTAGAATTGTGAGCTTGAGCCCTGGCGGAGTCTTGGAGACGTCGCTGTCATTGCCAGGACACGCTACAGCCTTGGGGGGCGACCTTCGCCTGTCCAACTTGTGATAATGTCATTGCTCTTGTTTCCTATTCAGGCGCCTGTATTGAGGGCCTACAGATGTCGTCGTGAGGTCAGCGATATCCTTGAGCGTTGTGTAGTCCTGAGACGGCGCGGAACGTCGTCCTATCGCAAGCAGTCGCGTCTCCCGACGCGTGCCGTGCTCAAAGATGTTTGCGTGTCTGGTCGAATCAGAGCGAGTAGGCTCGGTCTGGACGCATGCCTGGCTACCAAGGTCGGCTCCGACGCGAACGGCAGGCTGATCCTGCAAGGTCTGGAGGAGGAAGGTGTGGACGTTTCCCGCGTCATCGTGAGCGATGCCACTCCCTCGGCCTTCACGTACGTCATCGTGGACAAGGAGGGGGGTACCAGGACTTGCCTGCACACTCCGCAGACGGAAGGTAAGGTGCCCGGCGATTTGTCTCCTCCCGCTGAACCCCAGATTTGTTTTTGAAAGGACGTCGCCGAAGCAGTGACTAATTCGCGGTCGCTAAGGCCTGAAGCCCTGCCGGGGTAGGTAGGTTAGTTTCACACGGCAGATTTTGCCTCAGCGCGATTGCCACTCATCCAACGCTCTCCAATGCAAGTCGAGCAACGCACATACATATTCGTGTCGTTCTTCGGCGGCAGATATTCTTCCGGAAGAAATTACGCCGGACCTACTGGACGTGGTTGCGGCGGTGCACCTTGATTCAAGACACACCCCGGCGGCCGTCGCCTTGGCCAAGCTGGCCAACGAACGGTCTGTGTGGGCTCTGCCCGAAGAAAGTTTATTCTTGTTGGTTTTGGCGGTGGACGCACATCCAATAAACGCTCGACGTTCGTTGGTGGCGCCCTGTTGTTGCGCTCGCATTGGAGCGACTGCATGTGATGGGACTGAGTCGACCGAGTGGATCGAGCGGGCAAAGATAGTGCTCTCACACATCGCCAGGTTCAGCCTAGTTTCGTTGGCGTGTCCGTACCGGCTCTTTCAAACGTCGGATGTTTCCACCAATAATTCGTGAAACGTCATCCAACGGGTGCGTTCAGCCGACTATAGGTAGTTAGGCCTTGGGCCATGGAACAAACCAATATGGCCAACGCTCCATTATCGTGGTTTGTGGAAAGCTTTCAGGCCAGTACGTTGGCGGAATCGAACTTTTCGGTTGAGAGATGAATAGAAGAACCACAGCCGCATTTGTTTCGGTAGAGAGAAGCCCTGCTGTTCCGCGGTAAATTCCACATGTGTAAATGCGACGCCCCCGGCAGCCTGTGTCCCGTTCGCATAAGCCCGTTGGCGGCACTGATCCTCCAACCGGGCCTCAGCCCCCATTCATTCAGCTCCATTCCTTCACGACTTTCACGTTTGTTGCGCTCACCACGTTTCATGGTTCTACGACGCCCTTTTCTCAAGAGGCGTCCCGGTGGTTCTCGACGCAGAGAAGGACCGACCTTTCCTCAAGGACCTCCTCCCGTTGGCGGACTACGTCATTTGCAACAGAAATTTCCCCCAGGCTTTCACCGGCAGGTGCGGGGTGTACACCATTGCTTTACAAACGCGGTTTTGTCAGCTGGGGCATGGTGTTGCTGCGCGGCATGATTTCGCGCAGAGAGATAACGCGCACTTGTCCATTCTGACTCTCTCTTTTTTTTTTTTTTGTCATCAAGACTATCGTGGGTTGACCGAGCCCCTCGGCTTTTCCTTTCTTATGGTTCTAGCTTGTATTGAAATATTTCGATCGGTCACTTTTTTATTGGTCGCCAATGAATCCAGCACAACAGTGCGGTAGCACGGCGAACGATAGGGAGGTCGAAACACGACACGCACGTCTCTCACCGCACGTCGGGGTGAAGTCTGCAGTGCTCCAGCAGCGGAGCGTGTGTGCGTCACTCCCATGTGTCTGCTCGTGCTTCGCACTGCCGAATGTTTCTCGGTGTACTCGAACCGGCCTTTTGATCGACCGGCTAGCAATAGATAACGTCCGGCTAGCAACTGATAGCGTTCCACATCAACAGCAACGCTACACCCGTCGATGTAGGGAATTTCGTGGTATGTTGATGTGGAGTATGTTCGTCTCCATGGGCGCTTGTTGATTGGGCGGTTTTGGACGCGAGTCGCGGTGTGCTCGTTCAGACTACAGTGCTCCGGAATTTCATCGCCCAGCGTAACTAGTCGATGCAGTGAGCACGATGCACCCGGGCGGCAATCTGAAGGAGAAACCCCAGAGTCATTCGACATGCTGCCCCGGCTTGGGAGGTTAGTGTCATTTTCCCCGAGAAAAGGCTTGGCTAGCCTCGGTTGTGGCCTTTGTCCGTGGTCCTCATCTCCTCAGCCGTACGATGGCGCCCGGCTCCGTTTTTTCTGCCCCTGACAAGTTCCCCACCTTCCCCTCCGCTACTGCCATCGCTCAAGCAGCGATGGCCACGAGAACGCAATCCGAGAGCTGCTGGAGCAGGGCAGGGCGCGGCTGGTGGTGACTACGCTGGGTGCCGAGGGATGCATCGTCGTCACCAGGTTTACAGAGTCTTTGCGGTCCCTCCTTATTTCCCGTACTCCTGCAGAGACCATGGGTCTAGATTTGTGTTGCGATGTCCGGAGGTGATATTGGGGTTTTGAGGCCAGGGTCGTGTAGAGGGGGTGAAGCAAAGGCAGGATCAAGGAAAGCAGGACATTTCATAGATCTTTGGTTCTGGGTACCGGTGCTGATGCATTACTTTGTGTCGTTCGCCCAGTTGCTCGCTAATCCCCAAGCGCCACTCGAGGCTTGTATTTGGAAACCACCTTGCTCAACAACCTGATTTTTTTCTTCCGGTCGTCTACGAGTATTTTTTAAGGGGTGCACTAAGGTGATGCGTTGTTGTGGTAATGCTGGCTCTATTACAGTTAGATGTGCGCGGCATTTATTCAATAGAGCATTTGCGACTTTCTTCAAGTCGTGAGTCTTCGCGGACCGGAAAGTGGACACAACACGGCTCCCATTCTCCTTAGTCAGCCCTTGTCTGGTTTCCCCCCTCTATCGGCCAGGGAGAAAGACCAGCCATGGGAAGGGTATGGAGATTTTTCTCCCCCACAAGGGTGCCCGATGCATATCAGAACGGCAGTGAGACCGGAGGTCGGCATGGACGATTCGAGCACAACCGCGTCGTCGGAAAAGAAGGTAACTCCGATGGCGTCTACCGCCGCATGTAGAACTGTTGGTGTTGATTTGTCGCTCCCATCGAACTGGGTGTGTGCTGTGCTTTTGTGTGCTTCGACCTCAACCTCATGCTGTCTCAGTACTGTTACGATTGTCTTGAGTTCCATCGTGACCAAGGTGACCGAGACACCGGCTTTGTTATGCATACGAGCTGGTAGTCCGAGCGTCGAAGCGTTGACCCCAGCACGAGCGAGGCGCTTCTGGGTAACAGCTCGGAAGTGCGTTATTTTACCGCTCGCCCGTATGCCTTTGTTCTGTGTCCCGACGGTGTGCTGCTTCTGCAGAATGACAGCTATGCACCTGCAAGGTACGTTTGGGCCTCTGCATGGCCCATCGAGGCTTCGGATATTGTGGACACAACCGGCGCTGGGGACTGCTTCATCGCTGGCTTCATTTACGGCATGACCCACCGGTTAGGGATTGCCCGGTAGGTGGCGCTTGTCCGACGTTACCCATGGAATGTACTGCCTGTTTCATTTGCCAGGTTTGGCGGCGTCACTTGATTCGGGGTGCCTTCGAAGTATCGGCACCAACGTGTTCTTGGTTGGTGGTGTACACGTACAAGCGCGTGTGTTGTTTGTTGAATATGGAACAACCTGCTAACGTTTTGCTGGGCGAGGTGTACTAATAAACGGCGGATTTTGTTCAGAGACTGAATCGCCGTTCCTGTACCTGGCAAACAAGGCGTCTTGTAGTTTCGGTACGTGGTAATCCCCCACGAAACATGTAATAGGCCCTGACGTTCCTGTCATGAACTGCGTACAGCAGTGTCCCTCGTTTACCCTGCCCCCCCACCCCCCCGCGAAACATCGACGCACATGTCCAGGACTTTGGCCGTCGCGAGCTATGTAGCCGCGAAAAAGCTGTCTCTGCCAGGAGCACGGCAGGGAGTTCCAACTTTTTCTCAGCTTCAAGCGGATTCGCCAGGACTACTTTCTCCTGACTGGAAATCTTGAGCGCATCTGCCTCGATTTGGAGTGACAAAGAGTACACGCATGCATGTATGTCTACAATTCGTGTGGATTTGGTTTGGTTTTTTCTTCTGAATTTGTTGTGGCGTACACGGAATTATCTCTCACAAAATGGGCTGTAAGCGCGGATTGCATGGTTGTATGGTTCAAGGACCAATTGTTTCATGGATGGTGCTTTGTGCAGTTGAATTATGTGTCTTCTTGCTCGCGAATGGTGTCGTCCTGAGCCATGGTTCCGTTAACAAGTTGGATATGCATGTGGCAAGTAATCGTTGCTCGAATATCTGAGCCTGGTCCACAGAGACAGCAGCAAGATAGAGACGAATAGAAGCATAACCCATCGCCCCTACTCCAAATCTGAATTCGACAAAGATTAAGCTGAACGAAATCGACAACAGCGCCGGCGCACTCACAAGGACAACCTACTTTGGGCAAGACTGAATCCCTTCGTGGGATTCAACGATTGGTGTCCACCAAACATAATATGTGGATTGTGCTGACGGCTGGGCTCTGTTTCCTAACGTTTGAAATTTTTTGAGCCTGAGTTTTTCTGAGGGTCTTCCGTGGACGTTCACTCTGTAGCTCAGAAGGCCTGAAACCACCAATTTCCATTCCCACGGAAAGTGTTCATTGCCGTGTTCAGCAAGGTCCGTTGCCCCCCCACCCTCCCAAACCCTGGAGGTTGGAAGATACCCGCGGCGCGCCGCACATGATACCGCATCGATTTTACACGAGCCCAACTCCGCGCACGGCGCTATGAACATGGTGTCCCGCGAAGGACGTGGGATGGCATCGGCGACGACAGCATTCGCCGCGGTAGGCGCCCATGTAATGAGTTACACCCAATTCAATCTGGAATCAACCACACACCAAGCTCATGGATGCGCGGGTTTTCCTGCGACCACGGGCAATATCCCGAATATGTACCGGAGAAATGTGTGCAAAATCCCGAACAATATCTCTCTTATGTTGCAGCAGGTGTGTGAGCGATCGTCACCTTGGATGTTATAAACACGTACCTGATAGTAGGCAACGACACGCGAAGATCCTACTACTCACCGGGGGATGCTGTTGAGCAGCCAGTTGAGGTGCACCGAACGCTCAGCCGTTTTCTCCGTCCAGTGCACAAGACTTTTGTCTGTCGCGTGCTGGTCGACCGCAGCAATCACTGGAAAGGCGGCTAATCCGGTAGACTTGAAGTCTATTTCATTGGGGTAAGGGATTGTTAGGCATGGCGGGATTCCTTTCCGGTTGTTCTGTAGTTGGCCGCGGAGGTGGGAGAAGTAGCGGATACATCATCTCGTGGCGCGAGACCAATGGTAGGTGGCCGCTGTTGTTATCCCTTGGAGGCTCATTTCATTTGCCTGGAAGAACGCATGGAAAGATGATAGCGAACCTACGCACAGCGTTAGAAGATAGGTGTACATGACTGGCAATGTACAGTAGCTTGCGGTGTGCGGTCGGCTCCGAGTTCCTATCGGGATGGGAGTCATTTTGTTTTGGAGTGCTGATTGTGATGTGGCAGGCATCACTGTAGTAGTTGACAATCTGTCGCTGAACGAGGTGCACAAAGTAACGAAATTTTGATGGTTGACGACTTCCTGGATACCGGATGGCGTGTTAGGCTCATGATTCATGTTACGTGCCGCGAGTGTTTTCTCACGTACTTGTAGCCTGCTGGACGTATTATCCAGCTGGGTGCTAGGCCGTTGCTGGGCGGTGCCTGTTTCCTTTGGAGGCCTTCGTGCATCCGGCATTCACATCTGTTCGCAACCGTCCATCAATGGTTGACTTGGGCATTGACCAAGTTCCATATGATGTTATACGAAGACCAATGAAACGTCAGCAACAACAAGGCGAGGTTAAGAACTCGATCTGTATGCATACTATCGTTGTGTGGCAGCGGGCTTCCGTAGATCATGACACCCCTTCGTGTTCAAACTCACTCAATTGTTCGTGAGTTTGCTTGCTGCGATGAGCTTTTGTTGCGCGGGTGTTTAGAATTAGAAGTGAAGCATCGACGGCGCTTAAAGGCTGACCCACGGCAAAACGCCAGCTTCGGAGCGGCGAAAAGCTGGAAACACCTCCAGAGGCCCTGGTTTAGGTTCTCATGAGGGAGGACGACGGGAAAGGCTAGGCTATTCTCTGGGTTGAAGACAGAAACGGTGGCAGACTACGTAAATTTTCGTACGTGTCTACCGACGCCTCTAGCCTACAACTGTCTGCTCGTGCCCTTTTGGGGCTCCCTGCGCATATTTTCCTCTGCTGGGAAACCCTAAAGCCAGCGTACCATTCTTACGTGAGTAACTGTTCATATGGTCAAGTTCTCAAGCTTCTTGTTTATCCCAAAACTCACAACTCCCAGGTTCTCAAATGGTGGCTCGTGCTGAAGGGAAGCAGCAGCGCTTGGGACAAGGAATCTATCAACGCACCGCACTGCTTGATTAAAATTAATAGTACGCCAGCGACCAGCTGCTCCTCTTTACCCAAGACACATACCGCTGATGCTACAGCAAGGCGCCACTCTGTCTATGGCCACAAAAAAAAAAAAATGTCTCCCATCCTCGGAACGCCAGCATGGGCACCATCCCTAAAGCACGCCTGATAGATTCCGCCACTGCTTCGCATCCCCCGCAGCATCGTTGCTGCTTTGCTGAATTCGTTATCGCATCACAATCGATGCTGCGGTGCCCCTTAAAACGCACCGGTGCCTTCAACTGGCCTTCCCCTCCTTGCTGACTACGTGCTATTAACATCGTAGCCCTCATCGCTACCGGTATCACCGTCTGCCACTTCCTCCCCCAGGGTCCATCACGCGCTCTTTCTTCGCGGGCGTGTGGATTGCCCCCACATCGTTCTTTTGACCGACGGGCTGGACTTCTTTGTCCACGTCGTCTTCGCCTCCCGACCCGCCATCATTGTCCCGCCCTTCGGACGGCCTTTCGTCTTGCTCCTCGATACGCCGACTTCCATCCTCGTTCCCCTCCTTCCCTGCACCTTGTTCGTCCTCTCGTCTATCCTCCTCCTCCTCTTTCACCCCCACCCGCGCCTCGTCATCCTCCGGGGTAACCTCATCCCCCGCGCCCTCCTCCACAGATGGAGGTGTCGGTGCCGAATCATCTATTCGTGGTGGCGGTGGTGGGATATCACCGTCAGCAGGCCGCAAGACATCGGCCACGACAACCTCTTCGTCTTTTAACTCCCCTTGGTCGCCATCCCTTTCCACCCCCTCCGCACCCGCCGCTCCTCCCTCCGCGCTCTCTGCGGCAGCCACATCGTTACCATGACCACCTCGCGCCGTGGCAAGCGCATCGCTGCCGTCACCATCGGCAGACACATCAATATTCACAGATTCTTCTTGCGTCGTCGGCAGCGGCAACTCCAATGGACGGTTAAAAAACACGTCCCAGAAACGCGACATCAGTGGCGGCCTTATCGCCGAAGCAGAAGACCCCTCCTGCTGCTGCTGCTGCTGCTGCTCTTTCACTCCTTCGTCCTCACTCCCCGGCTGCGCTGGCAATAGCTCGGGCAGTTGCTCTGCCGGCAACTTCCGGGACCCGCTCGCGCCCTCGTCAGCCGACGCGTGGGCCAGCCCCGCGGAGAGAACGCCCACCTCCGGACCAACCTCTGCGCGAGTAGCGTTCTCGGCCGCGGTGACGTCATCGACGCTGTCTTCCTCGAAGCGCGCTTCGTCCGGGGACGTGGGTTCCTGCTTCGACACTGGCCACCACCTCCTCAGCAGCGACAGCGAGGCATCTTGCTCTTGTTCGACCACGACGGGTCCGTCCGGCCGCTCTGCCTGCTCTCCCCCGGTCCCCGGGGAATGCTCGCCGCCGCCTTCAGCGGCCTCGCGATCCGTCACTTCCAGGCTCTCATCACCGCCGTCGCCGGGGCTTGTCGCGACGATCACCTTCTCCGCCTTCGCCGCCTCGCCGGAACCAGCGACAACGGACTCGCCCCCACCTTGATCACCACCCCCGTCCGCCTCCCCCGGTACCCCGATCGTGTTACCGATGCCGCCGCCGCCGCCGCCGCCGCTGCTGCTGCTGCTGCTGCTGCTACTACTGCTGCTGCTAGGCCACCATCGCCGGAGATACGACGAGTCGTCGCGGGGAGGTAGCGCCTTCTCGTCCTCCTCCGCTGCCACATCCGCGGAGCCCGCCTCCACAATCCGTGCGCCATCGGCAGAACCGCCCGCTTCCTCGCCGACAGCAGGGGCTACACCAGCGGCACCACTTGTAGCAGCCGCCGACGTGGCCGCCGTCTCTCCCTCTCCAGCAGCAGCCCCCCCGTGCTCGGCAGACAGCGTGGCCTCCTCAACCCGCGACTCCGGCGCAGACCCCGGTGAAGATGCCGGAGCATCGCCTGCCTCTCCAGGCGGTGGCTTCATCGTCCTCCCTCCCCACGGCGTCCACCCCACCGAAAGCCACGGTCTGTCGTTGCTCTCCGCTAGCGTTGAGGAATCAAGGCGACCCTTACCACTAGCCTCCTTATCCTCCTCCGCCTCGACACTGCTGTCGCTAAGCCCACCGTCCTCTGACGCCGCTAGCTCCCCCGCGACATTTGACTCCTTCGCCCGGCCGAACACCCAAGCACCTCGCACCCGGGCCCAGCGGCTCGTCGACCGTGGCTCCTGGGCTTGGCCGTTCTCCGTGTCCAACGAAATCTGAGACCGCTCGTCAAGGTCGACGACGACGCTCCCTGCGGGTACAGCCCCTTCTTCTGCTTCGTCGCCGCTTTGCCCCTTTCTTCCCTGCCGAGACCACCGGAACCCAAGCCAGAATCTCTCGCCAGCGCCTGCGCCAGGAGCACCACCCTCCGCGCCCGCAGCAGCAGCATCCGGTACCACTACGTCCTCGATATCGTTTCCGTCGTCGCTTCTTCGTCCCCAAGGCTTCCACCAACTGGCGACCCCTGTCGAAACCCCGCTACCTTCAGCATCGGCTGCCGCCGTCCCTTTCCCGCTTCCAAACACAGAGACCGCCACTCCCTTGGAGCCGGGATTCTTGCCGCTGAAAAATCCGTGGAGACCCGTGAGGCGGGCGACGCTCTTGCGGATGGAGCGCAGGCCGAAGCGCTCCGTGCTGAAGAAGTCGTGCAATCCGGACAGCTGCGCCACCTTCTTGCGGACCAGCCGGAGAATGGACTGATCGTAGTCCCACGACAGCGGGGACAGCGGGCCGAAGTGCGCCCTGCGGAAGGCTGGGGTTTGGGTCGAGCCAACAAGAGATAAGTCGGGGATGGGACGCCGGTTGGATGACGGTAGGGTTAGGGTGACGGTGGGGGGTAGCGGGGGCGCAGTGAAAGCGCAAAAGAAGGCGGCGAGAACAGTACATGGGAGGCGAAGAACCAAACACAGCTGCAAGCCCCGGTGCGCCTCCAAGACACTGTGCCGCACGACGTTCGTGGCCCGGACTCGAAAAGACACCCACGAGTGGACCACAGACTCGGGCAACTAGTATCCCAGGTTCAACCTCTACTTGTTGTTCTGCAAGATCCTGAACATCGGATGAAACCCGTTTTGATCACAACTCACCCCAGCGAACGACGGGCACAGAGGGCGGAACTGCTTTGATTTTCGTGGCGGAGGCGCTGACATCATCGTCACTTGCATTTATTTCGCCAGGTCTCGACTTACTCACCCCTGTCCCCCCTCTTTCTGAGTCGTACTTCACTTCCTCAATCGATAACATCACAGCACTCGTGGCGATCACCACGCCACGCGGAACAAGTTGGATATCAGAACCACGCCCCACGCGGATGCACGAAAACCCAAGGTTTGGTAGTAGTAGCTGCATTTCCTTCTCGACCCCGGCCTATTCTTCATTGTCAAGACCCGAAGAACCAACAAACCGTTCGCTGTACGCCACGATTCTCTCTCTTCTTGCCTTTGGCTTCCTTCATCAACGCATGCTGGTAGGTGGGTCCCTCCAAAGAGTGGTCGAGCACGAACTGCCTCGCGCGGCCCTCCAGAAAGACGAAGGTCGTGTTGTGCTTCTCGTTGATCTGGCGGTTTCAATCGCGAGGCGAAACGTCCACGCGAACAAAAGCGAGGCGTGTTTCGGTGACTTAAATATACCCGAAGCGGTCTCTCGCTCACCTTCCAAATGCCATTTTTGGTTCGTCTGGCCCCCTCGACAAGCGAAAAAAAAGAGAAAAGGGAGTTTTCGTACAGGGCTTGGGAAGAATCGCAGTTGACATCGTCGAGTTTCACTTCCCGACAATCTAGCAGGCACAAAATACAAGACCAAGGCCCGAAAAAAAGCACGGAAAAAAAAGCGGCGCTGGACGGACAATCACAAAGATGATGGTGTACCGGAGGTTGCATAAGATATCACACACCCATATCACACACCCCGGGGGTGCGATATCTTATGCAACCTACAGTACGTATGTCATGGAATTTCACCTCTCTCTCGATGTTGTCGTATGGTTCTTCCCGGCGATGGGGCGCCAAGAAAACAAAAAATCGTATGTGTTCGTGAAGGAGTATGTGCAATACCCCACGTGAAGGTCGTATTTGATCCCAGACCCATCACGAGCACATTGAGGTTACTGGGTATTTTGACAAAACGAAAAGCCTGACAATTCGTGCACGTGGCGTGCGGTAGGGTAGCGATCAATCGAGCGTTGATTTCTCCACGTAGACAGCCCCGTCGGTCTCGTAAGCGTTCATCCGTCCTTGCCACACCCCAAGCATGGATTTGCGTTGTACAGAATGCGCCCACGCGACGGCAGAGTATCTTCCACGAACTCACCCCCATCAACAATAAAAACCCGGTGCTGGCCAGATTAAGAGAACTGCTGAAACGGCGGCTTCGTGAAAAAACACGGAACGCGGTGGCACATGGTAGGGCGTGGTATGACATGGTACATACCTCCTGAAACTTGGTGTTGTTGGTGAGTTTCATGAGCTCCGCCGCTCGTCTATCCAGCTTCACCAGCGGGTCGTTCCGTGCGTAGTAGTTTACTGGAAACAACACCAACAAACAGGCGGTGCGTGAGCAGCAGCAAGAGAAGCACCGGGGTTAGGGAGCAGCCAAGAATCGATGACAAAAACAAAGGAGGAGCCACTCTACTGTGTGATGTTGTGCAAACACATATGCCGTTCATCTCTCGCAAACGAATGTGGTCTCTTGGACACTTGACAGAATGTCCAACAACAAGAATCGTGCACGCCGAAGTATCCGAGCGCTTTTGTACGGCTTACAGAAACTTTCATTCCAGTTTTGTGTCGATCATAGAGTAACCATGATTGTGCTCTCCCCAAAAACGTTGTCGGACAATAGAAATGCGTTCGGAAAATACCCACCGCGGTACTGGCGAGAATATAAATACTTGTGAAGAGGGTGCGGCTGGACGTACAGCCGACAGATTTTCTCATTGGAAAAAAAGAAGATGTTTTTCCATGTCGGGTGCAGAAATAACGGCGTTCGCCGTTCCCACCCCCAAGATTCCCGTAAAAGATTCGGAAGGAATACAAAAAAATAGATGCAGGAAAGAGGACAAAGCAGAACTGGCAGATGAGGAGTCCATAATCACTCGCCCACACGCCCGCTGAAGTACTTTCTTGTGATGCTCCGAGCACCGCCGAACGTCACCACGTCAATCTTGTCCCGCTGCCTGTAGGTACGCATGTAATGGGGGGGGGGGGGCACCAGAGAGCAGCAGCAGCAGTAGCGGTGTTCGTTGACGGGCGACGCGAGACTGTAACTGCCCGAAAAGAAAGCGCAAGAAAACGAGCAGAAACAAACCCGGGCTCAAGCGACAACTTCTGCATCACCTCCCTGGCTTTGGCCTTAAGACCACGACCGAGAATCTGGCGCTGCTCGACGCCGCACGCCTACGAGCGTACAATAGAGAGTGCATGTCACCAATTTCACCATGGTAACTGTGACGGGTTTCTTCGCGAACAAGAAGGAACAACGCCATCTCGTACATCAACCACCGGGTGAAAAATATTTTTCTGGCGAGAAGGGACGGGATCGACATACAGAAGGCTGCGTGACAAAAAGCCGGCAACCCTTGCAATAGCATGCAAGCCTAATCCAACGAAAATCGACGTGTGCGTCATACCGTAAGGTTGTCGGAACACTCTAGTGAACACTGCAGTTCAACCGAGCGCGAGCAAAAGACACAACCTCGGCGACGCTGACGTAAAGTACACACGTCTATGCATATCTAGAATGTTCGAAAACGCCGAGACGCCCCTGTCTCGTGCTTGTGCAGTGCCTCCAGGTACGTCTACCTCATCCCATCGCAAGAAGCCAGCTATGGCTGCACCACGTTATGGACCGTCGAAAAACGATATCCGTGAAACACTTCAAGCCTGTGAAGCCAGCTTTCACGGTTTCACAAAAAATATAGTTGTATCGTCGACACCAGGCTGTACGCCCGACAATTTAGGATCACAGGGCGCTCTTTCTAGAAAGTTGCAAATAAAGGCTTCGATGAAAACCTTCGTGAAGTGAACCTCGGCTCGGGAACTCAGCACGGAACACCCAGACACAAAACCACAGCAAAGCGTGCAACGTATTGCATTTCAACACCAGCTTCCACGAGGGAAGGGAGGGAGAGTGAGGTGGGTGGGGGTGATGTGCACCGAACCAAACCAGATATCTCCGTCAAATAGAGAGGATGTCGAGAACAAGACTATCGGAAAGAGGGTGCCGGCATGACATTCCACAGGACACAGGCTTCCTTCGCCGCAAGCGGAGACACTCGCTGCAGTGGACTGACTGACTGCCTTGGTGAGCTGAAGCATCGACCGAGAGTTGTATACCTCCGGGTGAGGTGGTGCTGCGCCGCTAGGTAGGTGATGAGAGCACCGCCGCTGTGCGCGATGTGCAAGACACGCCCCCTCCCCACGTCCTCCACCGCTTGGGCGAGGTGATCTCCCAATGCTGCAGCACGACAACAGCGTGAACGAAGAATTGGTTACTAACTTGCCATGACCATCACATGCGAACGGTTCTCATTGTCTCTACCGCATCCCCTGCAGGGCTTGGGCTAGGTAGCTTCTTTTCGGCATGTACTCATCGTTCGATCGTGCCTGCAACAACGAACCTCGTCACTTTTTCATCGCTGCAGCCAGAGTGCTGCGGCACGTCAAGACAACTACAGCAAGTTGTGCAAAGGGCAGAGGCGTGTGAACTGACAGAGGAACATCGATGCCAAGTTTCATGGATGATGGGGCCGCGCTGGGGTTCATTGGAAGCTCACCCTGTGCGATGGTGTGGTTGGCAGGCTTTCTGAGCATGTGGTAGCCAGCCTTGGAGGCATCTGTGATCCACCAACCGGATGAAGGGTTGTAGAACGACCGCACCTTTTCGAAGGGTTGGGAGACAGGGACTTGGTTAATCGTGCCGCACCGTTCGAGTTGGAGTCGAGGGGATATACACCACGGATGACGGTTTCGCAGAACGGTCATTATGCTCTGAAAGAGTGCGGGTTAGAGTAGCTGGGTAGTTTGGACTGCACAGAAAACAGCCACACAACGACAGTTTCACCAGCAAACAGCGGCAGCCGCAGCAGGCAGCGGCAACGGCAACGACAGACGTCCCTACCTCGTGCCCGAAGAGAGCCTGCAGCTGTTGCGTGATGCTCTCCCACTCAGGCACGGAATGAAATATTCCATTGATGTACGTGATTACCACCCCGTCGTTGGCGGGCCACCGCCTCCCGTCCGTGCTTGAGTGCCGCTGTCGAGAACGAGCAGACACAAGCGAACGCCAGCAGTACTGCAGTCGTTGGGAACCGCGCCACCGAAGAGTGCAAAAATAGGCATGCCAACGGTCACGGCGTCCACGTAATAGATGTGCACCTGCCTCATCCCTTAACCAACCCTTGGAAGCGTGTGTGTACCCTCTCTTGACCTAGAAAATAGTTTGTCACTACCAGAGTTGGATACTAACTTGCTGTTGTCGGCAAACATACCCGATAAAGTGAGCGCCCGAATTAAAGAACGCTTATTTCAGGTCCAGTCTCGAATTCTTATTGTGGGCTATAATCTCAGCGTATGCCGTCCAATTTCTCCTGTCAAGTTTCTTACTATTTCGTGCCGCCAAATGCTGCTGAATTTCTTAAATCGGCAATTTCTTATTTTCTCTGCTTGCTTACTGCTTACGTTCAAATTAAACAAATGCTTCACCCTCACGAGAGCTGGCGGAGAGCACCATCGACACCGTACAGCAGACAGCATATCGTTGTTCGCAGCCTGTTTGGTGTGCTGTGCCAGAGCCGGAGCGCCAGAGAGCGCCAGAGCCGGCAGGGGGCCGGAGGGGGCGCCGCAAAAAAAAACACACTTCCCCCTCGTCGTACAACTAATAATGCACTATGGGAGGGGGGGGGGGGTAGTGGGAGAGGGGGAAAAAAGCGAGAGATAGGAGGAGCTGTGGGGTGTTTCGTATTCGACACACTCCCCCGTAACCCCTCGTTTCTTATGTAGTAGGGCAGCGGTCGCCGCTGTTTCTTATTGAGACATTTCTTATTGGGAGACCCAGATTGAGCTACAAGTATGTTTCTTGCCTATTTTCTTATTTTACGTGGAAAAGTGAGCCTGAATTTCTTTAAAAAATATTTCTTAGTTGCGGGCGCTAACTGTAGCCTCAATAGCCGCACCGGAAATGATATCCCACCAAACCTCACCTTCGAAATCGGCGCTGGAGGAGTGTAACCACTGATGTGTTGAAAGGTGCTTCAAAGGAGAGGGAGATTGAAACACGAATGTTTTTTCGAAATATTGAACAGAAAGGGCTGTGCGAGAGTCTACAGCCCCGAGGTGGAAGCCTCTCTGTGATGTACCTCCAGGAGTCTCCGAAAAGTGTTTGGTGCCCATGCAGCCGGAACCGTGCTTGAGCCCGATGCTAATTTGCGAGGGATACGTGTAAGGGGAGACAATCCAACATTTTCGCCACACTTTCCATACCGATATAATAGCGCTGCCTCTCTCAGCTGATGAGAACACAAAAGAGGCTGCGTGCGTTGGCGTTCCCCGCGGAGCAGAGCTCTTCGCGTCATGCAGATGCGGCGCAACTTGATGGCGCAACGTCGGGGGTTGAGGGAGCTGCAACACCGAGAAGCTTAGGAAAGGAAAAAATGCTTGCACTGCAACCGTTGCCAAATATGCAGAGTACGCGATACTCCTCCCACTACGTGCTTGGGGCCACGATGCCCCTCCCCTTGCGTGCTCCCGGTTGCACGCCCAGGGATGACAACCGTAACAGACCTTCAAACCAGCAGAGACTGCTTGCCGACGCGAAAGAAACTGGCGAGTGTACAGTACACACACACCTTTCCATCCCAGTTCCAGTATTCTTGACACCACGCGTAGCCGTCTACGAGGTGTGCGAGCAGAGCGCCCAACCCCAGCAGGGCGATGAAAGTAAGCTGACCAGTTGGCCAGCCACGGCGGCGCTTCATCGGCGTGTAAGTTTTTTGCCGGCTCTCGTGCTGCTAGAATCTACAGGAACAACGCGGCAACGTTGGGGAAAGAGGTTTGCTGGGCCGCCCTTCCCCGCCACTCCTCTACCGTCCTGCTGTGCCACAAGGAGAAGTTCCACCCGGCGGCCCCTCTTTGTTCATGGCATCCTAAGTGGGTGCTTTATGGGACGCGTCTGAACCAATGTACATACGAAGGTTAGGTTCAAGGTTCGTTTGCGAAAAACTGACAACAAAATAGGGTACAAGCATCTCGAACGCGGCGCGTTGATCCCTGTACCTTATCGAAGCCAACAAGCCAACCGCACACCTCCAACAATCCCCCGTGTGCTTTGTACTTGTACAGCAGAGCTATCGACTACAGAAGCAAGTGATTGCCAGCGTGGCGAAGATGGATGTCGACACTGGTACGATTCTTCCTCGGGGTGAGCTCATCAAGACCATCGTCGCCGCCGAGCCCACTGCCGCAGCAGACGCACGGCAGAGCGAGAATATCAGCGAAAGCGACGACGACGATGGGCCGAGGCTCGAATACGTAACACAGCTGGAGATGAGCTGCGACAACAAGCAGCTAGCGGCAGCGCTTTCGTCCCTCGAGGTTAACCTCTATTCGGTGGAAACGATGGCCCTAGCAGGGAAGGTGAAGGGCCACACGGGCCCCCTTACGCAGCTGGCGTTCGCTCCATCCGACCCGAGCTCCTTTTTTTCGGCATCGGAGGACGGGACTGTCAGGTTTGCATGTGTGGCAGCAGCGGAGTTTCCGAGAGGTCCGAGCTGCCCACCCCACACAGCTGGGCGGTTGCATAGCTCACACTTTGCAGTCTCTTGGTCTTTGCCGGGCGTGTGTAGTGGGGTTAGTACTGCATAAGTTCGTGTCATTTTGGTGTTGCTAGTAGGCAATACAATTGTATGGTACCCGGGAGTGCCGCTGGTATGCTACAACCTACTGTACACAGGCACACATCCTGTGCAGTGTGTGCAATGAAGGCCCTTTTACAAGGGAACTCAGCTGTTATACATGTACTTCGTATGTAAATAGGTCCATCGGTTGTCGCATGTATGAGATTACGACTTTATTACAACTCGCAACCAGTGTCCTGTGCTAATTTGGTTTATTTTGTCTTGCAGGGGATGGGACACTCGATCGCTCGCGACGACAATCACCCTGGGGGAGTCGGGAGAGGAAGAGGAGATCTACAGCATGGCGGTGAGACCTCGCGCACAAGTACCGAGAACGGCCACACAGCAACAGTAGATCCCATCTCAGTTCCAACCCCAACCTTACTCGTACGAAACTGGGGTTGGGTTCGGCGACGGAGATGGCAAGCGGAATTGTAGAGAGATGATGTTGTGGATTTCGATTGCCACGTGCCGGAGCGAGTTCCCCTTGCCTTATAGGTTAATGTTGTCGGCAACACGTTGCGTCAACCGCGATAGCCGGCTGAAAAACGGGAGAGGAAGACGTAAATTCAACCAGTTTCTCAGCGAGGCACAACAGTATATCTGTAGGCTGCACCCTGCCACAGACCGGTGCTAGGGCAGAGTGCTATCCCTCGGGCGGCGGTGTCACGGCAGGCCAGTTAGCAGTACACACTCAACATTTATTGCGTTTCTTGCTGTATTTTTATTCGGCACACGGTCATTATTGCTCCACCATTCCGACCGCCCTTGCGTGCTACCATCCTAAAGTCTAGCTGGTTGTTCTTTCGGGTTCCTGCTCCATTTTCACCGTTCGCTTTCGCTTCCTTCCCGCATCGCTGTCGGACACAAACATTGTCCCACCAGCTGGGATACGACGGTCGATTGTGCGCCACTGGCAAAGACTGTTTGATCGAGTTCTACGACTTGCGAAAGGCAGGGAAGCCACTAGGGTCGTACTCGGAGTGCCACACGGACGCAGTAACTCAGGTAATAACATATTGACGATTTTTTCTCAGTTTTCCTTGCCGGGGAATTTAGAAGAAGACAATGTTTCGGTCATGACGCACGCCTGCTCGGGCTACGGCGGTGTCAAAGCGTGGTGGGTCGCGTCTTGCACTTGATACACAAGAACACCATGGTGCGTGTTGGCCGCCCACCTTGTCCTTCACCGCGGACAATTCATTTTTTTCGCCCGTTGATACTGCGGTAAGGGTTTGAGAGCGCTTGGTGGCGAGGCAGGACCGATTGCTCGCGCGAAGATGACGGCAAAGACTACGACCACACATCATTTAACGAAAGGGGGTCTCCGCGACATGGCGTGTGTTCTCTCGTATTGGCTGCCTGTCGTGTTGCCGTCACCGCGTCCAGGTCCGGTTCCACCCTCACAAGCGCTCCTTCATGCTCACCGGCTCTGAGGACGGGCTCATGTGCTTCTTCGACACCGAGGTCTCGCTCGAAGAGGATGTGAGCACACTTCTCCGGCGTATTTATGAAAGCAGGAGTTTTTTTTTTTTTCGCTTTAGTCGTCGGCCAACGCCAGGCGAAGCACCGACGCCGTGCTAGGCGCCCACGCCGACTAGAAACCACGATGCAGGCGAGCGCACTGCCCCAGATGTTGTCGATTTTCTTCGGACCCCACCCAAACTGTACCACCAAGATCATCCTTGACAGCTTCGTCAGGCTTCCACCCGGAGACTCAGCCACCGTCAAGATACGACATTCCCCACTGCGGCAGCAGATCCCCCGTCCTAAGGCTCCAACACTGAGAGGGCGCTTGTCGGTCCCGTCTGTTAACCTTCTCGTTGCGGTGCTTGCAGGCGCTCGACTCGGTCATGAACGCGGAGTGCCCCGTGCGCAGCGTGGGTTTCTTCGGCCCGGAGGGAGAGGGGGTATACTGCTGCACCAACACGGAGACCCTGTCTCTCTGGCACGCCGCAGGAGCGCAGAGGATAAAGGACTTCGGCGACGTCCGTGCGTTGGCGAGGGGAGAAAATCTTGCTGACGCCGACGTTGGTGCTGGCGACGGTGCTACTGCTGCTGCTGCTCCCCGGGAGGGCGGAGGAGTAGCAGCGGCAGCACGGGCTGCGGCGGCGGCCGCGGCGGGCGAGGATTGGGGTGTTGCGGTGGACTGCATAGTGGACTGTCAGGTGAAAAGATGTGCACCGATTTTTTGTGGAAGGGTAAGAGCGCATTGTGCCGAGTGAATTCGCGGCAGGTGTGTGATTGTGGCCACCTGTTTCATCCAGGGGCCTGGTACACCTGTGGAGGCCTGCGGGCCATGCTAGTCGTCGGTATTCTGGCCTCTGTAGTGCTCGTGGTGGTGGCTCAGATTTTTTGCCAACCTGTGCTGGAACAACACAGGATATATGTCGTGTTGTTAGTTGTCTATTTTCTGTTCAGTACCGTCCACCATCAGTGCCGGTCCAACTGGAGCGGACGCCTTCCGTGGTCGCAGGCCAACAATATTACCAACAATTGGTGCACATATCTAACAATGACAACTACGTCGGGGAAATAACGAAATGTCATGGTGTTGTTTTTGGTGTTTTCTTGTCAGATGGCTGCTGCCGCAACGTTCACGACATGCAAAGCTTCGACATGCATTCCGAGGGACTATCTCACAGCGGCGGTATAGATGAAAGCGCTAGCCCGCTAGCATTGACAGTCGTCAGTTTCCAGTTCTTGTGGACGCTTGTTTTTTTTGCGCGTGCGACAGACCGCATGCTTTACCCACTGCTGAAGATGAGACAAAACCGTTCCTTGGCCCCCATTGTTCGCATTCGCATTGCATGCGTCTTCCTTCGCGATGTTTTCAGTACGACGCAGCAGCTGATCGCCTGCGGCTAGTGACAAGCAGTTACGCAGGCGGAGCGTGCCTGGCGACTGTGTCTGCAGAAGGTACGGTTTCTTGTTCGGGTCAAGTTACGGTGTGTGCAGGGACGGGGCAGAGGCAGTCCAAGGGCAGGGATAGGGTTGTGATCGGGGCAAACAGTAGGGCTGAGGTAAGTTTTTCTGTTCTTGCTATGGTTCTAAGTGGCACGCACTTCAGGCCGAATCGCATGTCTGGTTTGTTGGTATTACCGTAAGGTTGCGAGTCAGCGCACAGGGGTGCGATCGATTTTCAAAGCGTAATTTCTCCACAACCAGGAAGGTGCGAGCGCCAACTGATACTTCTCACGAAAGCTCACGATGAGACATTCCCCAAACCGCCCTTTTCGACAGTGGTAACCTGCTGGTTGTGGAGAAATTGCGCTTTGAAAATTGGTCGCACCCCTGTGCGCTGACTCGCAAACTTACGGCATTGTGACTTTTCTTACCGTGTGTGATTGACGGCTACTGCTGTAGAGCATTTTCCTCGCTCAAGCATCGAAATATCGAAGTAAATCTGAACCGGAGCAGACTCTTTCACAAAGGGCCTTTGTTTTATTGTGTTGTGAACACAGCCATCTCTGCCGAAGCTTTGTGCCACCCCCCCCGGAAAATGATACAGCTGTTCTAGAGTTGTTCGGCGCAGCTGTTATGGGCGTTGAGTTGGTATTGAGTTGGATTTATCATCGCCAATTCGTACTGCTGCTGTTGTTGTGGTCGTTGTTGTTTTTATTCTCTCCGGACGCCGTTGTAAGAAGCAAGGTAAGTACGGAACGCACGGTAAGCATGGTCCACTACTACATCTTGAACCGGCTCTGTTTTCGTTTCTAGACTACACAGCTAATATTCGTTGGTGTTGTTGTTTCGCTGAGGCCTTTCAGCAAACATTGGACAGCACACACACTTTGACATGCGTCATATCACGAGTTGGCAGCAGTAAAAAAGGCGAACCGCCAGCCCCCAGAAGGATGGATAGAGAAACTCACCTTCTGTCAAGGTAGACCCCCTCGATTCCGAGTTTTTAGAGCCCCCGCCCCAGTTGTTGTTGTGGAACATGATCAACTTGCGCTCACCACATGTTACCCCCCCCCCCCGGGTTCCAACACTTGTTTCACAACAAATACTCTTTCCTCCCAGGTATCACTCCGGACGCCGTTTTGGAAGGGGGCCACGCGGAGCAGATCCGCACCTTCCAGTGGATGGGACGGGCGATGGCCACCGGCGGCGAGGATGCTAGAATCTGCTCGTGGCGTCTGCCCGGGGGTGGAGAAGACGGCAGCAACGACAAACACGACAACGATGACGCCATGGACGATGACAGATGACGTAGAAGGTAGCACCACCGTTAGTAGACTACCCCCGGAGAAGCTCCGATTTTCAAGACGCCAAAAACGCGCCCCAGGAGCTTCACCCCTACAACCGTTTTGTTGTGTTGGTATGAATGTTGAAGATCATGTGTCTTAGTCTGTTGCGGAGGAAGCGCCGAGCGTGGTACTTGCCCGTTGTTGCCCCCCAGGGGGTGTGCCTCGACGGCAGCATATTCTCCGCTGACAACGGTAACGGTGGTGCTGTTGGTGTTGTCGATCTCGGCCTCTGGACGGTCGCCATCCATTTCCTTTCGTCCTGTCCTCGGGTGCTTTCCCCCCTCTGTCGTAGGGGTGTGCGTTTGTTGTGAAAGTGAGTGTTGAAGAGATGGCCGGCTTTGGCTTGGGGTACCCGTTTCGGATGTCCGTCATGGGGTGATGATAAGAATGATGAAAAAGGTCATGAGGGAGAGGGGAGGCGGATACTTGAACCCCACTGGCAGGGTTGCCGGCCCTCCGCTCATTAGGAGGCGCGTGTCGTAGACGAACTATGGTGCTTGCTTGCGACGAGGGATCTCTCGGGGAGGCGGAGATATGACGTGCACTTCCATGTTCTGTGTTCTGGTAGTATTATGGCTGTGAAGTCCGACGAGCAGAGGAAGCCTCTCAGAGAAACGTGCTTGATTTGACCGCCGGAGGTTTCTTCCGGAAGTGAGAAACATCAAAAACGCCGACAAATACCGCTGCTGTTTTTTTTGTGTGTATTTGCATCAACCCAAGCTGAGAAGCAAGAAGAAAGCACCCTCCATAATTCCGTGCGTATTGTCGTCGCGGAGAGCATGATGCTGGCTCTTTGTTTGCCTCGCACGTGAATGTGGTATTATTTTTCAGAGTTCAGTTTGGCTGTCAATTTTCTTTTCGAGAGTGCGGCGGGTACCAGCGAGTTTGCCAGACTAGAGACCCTGATGACGAGAGCAATTCGTACGTTTTCTTTTTCTCTGATCCAGTCCGTGACGTTAGCCTCGCAGTGTACCAGACACAGACAGACCCTGCAGTAGTACGACACATAATCGTTTTCAAACTGCTGTCATTTCGCGTGCGTTTGGTTTTTTGGCAGCAACCCGCCCGAGTCAAACTGCTCGGAATGTGGTATTTGCCGCATCGGCGTTTTGCCTCCACAAGACACGAAGGGAACAGTACCATTCAAGTGAGCCTCGAGAACAACTGTTACAGGCAAAAAAGGGATCCCACCCGTTTTTCCAAGCGTCGGGCGTGTGACGTTTTTTCTCGTAATTACAAATGTTTGCGTTTTTTTTAGCCGTGAGGCGACCGGTTCATGCTGTTGAAAGGTAGTGCCCGTGCGTCCTTTTCAGCTGGCTGACGAAGACATTGTTTCAGCAGTTGGCGCGGCGCGAAAAAAAAAACAAAGCGTGCCAGAAAAGAACGCTCACCGCGACCAACGGGTGGGATGCTCTCATAGGGGCATGCTCAGCGGTAGCACTGCCTCGTCGGGATCGACTGCTGTTTGTTTCAAGAGTGCTGCCCTAGTAATAAATGCAATTCCACCTGTGAACGGAGCGTTCGATTATTTCGCTGTTTCAAGAAGAGATCGCGATCCGCAACACTCTTACACAGAAAACCCCAAGTCATATCATACCCTCTACTCCAACTTTCACACACCCCCTGCATACAACTGCAGGAAAATTCGGCACCGAAAACGCGAGGCAGGCGTGGACAAACTATCGTGAGCCAAATTGCACCCAAACCTTACTCAGCGGAATGCTGCCAAGCCTTAGCCTGCGCCGCTGCAGCAACGCACTCGATGGACCCGATGAAGAACATATATGATCAGTTCTGAGGAACGAACCAGGCGGTAGACCAGATAATCGACGAAGACAACCCGTGTCAGAATATCCCTCGACGTGTATGAAATTGAGGCGCCTTACGCAACGCGGCTGCCCCTCTGGATATCACCCACATGGAAAAAAAAGGGCCGATGCTCAAGTAAAAGGGCTGTCGTCCACCCGTTCCAACTCGGGTGGGAAGAGCCATGGGGTGGTATCAAGCCAAAACGTTTTCGCCAACAAAACAAACGGGTCGAAGACGCTACTGTAATGGGTCGCACCGACGCCAAATATGTCAACCACGCCGCTCAAACACCCCATGATGGATGGCCTGAACAAGGCTCCTTGCTGCTTGCATTTTCGTCTCCGAAGGCACAGGGACCATGCCTCCCCTCTCTCCTCCTTCCTCTTGACCAGATTCTCTCGGTAAACGAACGCGACAAACCCGACATATGCAAACAGATCAATTTGAGCTTACAGCACACGGAAAAAGAAGGGAGCTCTCGTGTCGCTGGTGTTCACTAGTGAACCCGACAATGCTACGCACTTTCGGCGTTGCCCGAGAAACCCGTCAGACAAAATCGTTTTACTTTGGGCCCACGGTCTGCCGTGACAGACTGCCCACATCTATCTCTGGCTCCCGCCGACGACATTCCAAAAGAAGCAGCCAAGTCTGGTTGCTACCATCACGGAAAATTATAAAACACCAGTTCCAATAGGGTCGCATGGGACCTACTTGCGGAAGGAAGATAAACATCGCCCCGATATCACAAGAGTACACAGGAGCAAGCTCTATCGCAACACAACGGGCCCAAAAAAAAAATACAGAGAAAACCACATCAAACCTTCCACACCAGCTCGAATATACTTAGCCCAAAATAGGGATACACTCGCACTCGTTCCTAAGCATTGCCGAGGTGAGCCGTGAGGCGGCAACCCTTCTGTAACAACATGCTCCACAAGGCGACGGCATGTTCCATGCACGTAAATCAAAACAAACACTCTTTCCCCTTTACCCCGCCCTCCAGCCGACGGAGCATAGTTCGTTCAATAGAGCACCGCAGCCAAAAGCTACCAGAGTTCGTTGACGCCATCACAATGAACGTCCCTACCAACTCCAGAATCCACGCAAAACCCACACCAAAATTCCGAGAGCCTCTTTGACCACCGGAAATAGTTCCGGTCGATTTCGGTCTTTGATAGTGTCAAGTTCTGCTGTTCCGTCAAAATTTGTCCCAGAGCTTACCCTATCGCTATTAAGCCGCCTGCACCCCAAATTGACACGAGCACGGATTCCAAGGAACGGGGGCGCATTACACTCCTGCCAACCTGATCGTTCCCGCCACACAAGCACTAACCCTCAGCGTTACCCCGCAACCAGCAGAGCTCCAGCAGCCGCAGCAGCTGCGGGCTCTACCGCCCGCTCGCTGACCGTCCACACGTGTACGTGCAGCCAAGCCAAGTACGCCGCCTCGTCTAGCCCACCCACGAGGTCAGGATCGGTGACTTCCTCGCACGTGAAGTCCAGCCCCGGGGCTTCTCGAAGGAGAGGCACGAGGGCGTCGACGCCCCAGCGGGTGCGCGGGTGAGCCACGACGAAGTGCGCCTGCCCCCTTGTTGCCGGTGGTGGTGGTGTTGTTGGGGCTGCTGTAGGCGGTGTTGCTGTGGGTCCCGGAGCCTCGGCGAGCATCGCTCGGAGGACGCGAATAGTGCCCTCCGCGTCCGATGCCTGAGAGCACGAACCAGGAGCGGGCGAAGATCGGGCGGGGACGGGTGACACGATGCTGAGAGAGATGTGGTCGAGCATAGAGTGGAACTTACACACCTCACGTGTGATGGAGCGCTGGACAAAATCGCACCATATTTGCTTCAGTCGTTAGGTTCGATTCAATACGATCGCCATACACCCAAAATCATTTGCAACCCATGGCGCCTTGCGTCGCGGGGGATCAGCGTGGCCGGGTCACGCTGTTGTAGGGTACGGACTTCCAATAACAACAAGACACAAATCCCAGGGGTCGACATTCTGCTGCACAACGGTGGTGATATTCCAAAAGGAACTCTGCGTACCTAGGGCAAGGAAGGCACAATGCTTACGGTGACAGCGTGAGGCGCGCAGCGGTCAATAGAAGAATTTGACCACGACAACTGAAGCAGCGTAACACAATGAGCTTGGTGCTGCTTAAAACGGCGTCTGTTGCGTCGAGCTCCGTTCGGTCAACCAAAACAGCTTCTTAATCAAGTAAACGCGGTACGAACCATGGCAAGTCTAAAAGTAACACATGCTCACCTGGCAGATGTGATCCGAGGCAATGATGACGTCGAACCGCTCCCCATGCTCAATGCCCTTAACCCCACTGTCTTCGCCTCCTCGCGACACCCCATTTACACAACCGTCCCTCGGGAAGCACGACTCCGCGGCGTAACTGCTGGGCTCGCTGTCGTCAAAACTGCCGCTGTCGGCATCGTCTCTAGGCTGGGACTCAGCGGCTTGAGTACGGCCACCCCCAAGTTCAACAACAGTGCACGACCGGCAGCTGTCCGCGCCGACCCCCGGCACGCCCTCTAGCTTGTCCCAGTCGAGGTGTCGCACGTGCACCGTTCCATGTTCGACGGTTGCCTCTTTCGCCTCTCCCCTTCGATCATGTTTGGCCCGCACGCTACCATTCTCTTCGTCGCAGTTCGAGGCATCCCGCCGAACACCGCAAGACACCCCCCCGTCCGCCGCCATACCGCAATCAGGCGAGTTGAGAGCCACGTTAGCCTCCAGTGCCCTCAAAACTAGGGGGTTGAAATCGCTCAGGGTTACCGATGCTGCAGCGGCTACATCGCTACGGCTGCCCACGACAGTTCCGCGGCTAGAGCAAGGAAGCCCCGCCAACGAGGTGTTCGACGCCGAGGAGGGCGCCTGCTGGATGCGTGCGGCCACGAGCCCAGCCAAGCCAAGACCGGCCCCGATCTCGAGCACGCGCCGACCACGGACTAAGCTAGGGTTTCGGCACAGGAGCCGAGAGAGGATGATTGCGGCCGGCCACATGACGAACCCGACGTCAAACTGACTGTGCTGCCGCCGCTTCACCGGTCGGACCAAAACTGAAATTCGTTCTCCGTCTCCACCCACCTCCCTGGCGCCGACATCCCCACCTTCAGCAGTGCCCACAGCACCAGATGGCCGGGTTTCGTGCAGCCTATCAGCGTGGTCGATGACAAAAATGTACCGCAGCGGGAACCTTCCGAGCCCCGACGATCCCTCCCCGCCCAACATCTGGCGCATGGGGAAAGCTGATCCGGAAGACACCACCTGAGCTGCAACAAAGGCGGCCGCGGACTGCACTTCATCCTCATCCTCATCGTCGTCTTCCTCTTGCCCCCTCTCGCTATCACAGCGCGCGCCGGCGTCATGTACACCTGGCTTCCCCTGACTCCCAGCTTGGTCAACATCGCCAGTTCTCGACCGCTGCTCCTGCTGCTGCTTAATCTTGGTGGACGCCCCCGACGCGCGGCGGCGCGGGTGTCCGGCGGTGTTTCCCTCTGTCATCAGGCGGATAATGTTCTGATGTCCACCGACCAACCCAAGACGCTCGGAACACTCCAGCTCTCGGCAGAGCTCTCCCAAGGCCAGGAGGCACCTGATGCCCAACGTGACGGCCGCATCGCTCGCAGTCGGGCGAAGGTTGGCGACGGCCACGGCGTGCAGACTGTCGACGCCTTCCTCATCGCCAGGCAACAGACCTAGCTCAAGCCGAATCCGCGGCGTGAGACAAGCGGGAGGCTCTATTGCATCCAAGAGCTGGAGGACACCAACAGGGCACCGCTGATCAACAATTGCGGTGGGATGGGGAAAGTGAGGGTTTGAAACCCGGACACTTAATGTCACAGCAGTCATCGGCGATGCAGAGGCTACAGGAGCGGGCCAGGCCAAGGGACAGACTCATCAGCAGCAAACGGCAAAAAAATCATGATCAGCAGCACGGGATGACTACCAGCCACGACGTTTTCAGCACTGAAAGCAGGACCCGTGACTCGTGACACCTTCAGGCGACAACGGGAACGTTACATTTTAGGACCAGTTTGCTTACGTATGCAAGAGGATGAGTTGCAAAACACGGTAGGCATTCATCCTTCGAAAGGAGACCATGATGAACTGGCTACATGTAAGGCAAGCCAAGAACCACGTGCTATCTAGCAGTGAGGGCTTACCAGTTCGTCCATGTAGGACTCGCTCTGCGGCAACCCTGGACGATGCTGATCAGCTGATGCTGATGTGTGGTGTGCAACACGGGAATCACGGGACTGTCATTTCTGAGGGGGGCCCGCAGCCCGTAGAACTCCACATACCCTCTTTACCGGGATTTCCAAATGTTGTGGCCCAACTTGGTGCCGCGCGCGCACGACAGAAGCACACCACATCTTCGGGACGTACACCAAAGTCTTTGGTGCGGTCGAGAAGCAACGCGCGGTGCAAGGGCATATCTACCACGAGGTAAGGTGAACCGTCTTCGACCGCAATGAAACACGGCTCGCTGTGCTTTTGCGCCTATCGTGTGATTTCGAGAACTTTCATCATAACTGCTGTTGAGTGATATCAGGAGCGGGCCGCCTCAGACATCTCTTTCAAACAGAGGAGGGCCCGCTCTCGTGCCGGAGCGTATGGGTAGGAGACCAGATCACGTGCATGTGTGGCCATCGCTTCAAAGCCAAGGAAGTTTATGGCATTTTTCCTCTACCTGGTCAACACATATGGTGAGATATATTCACCCGCGTTTTCTGTGCCGGGAGAGCGGTGCTGCTACCAAATCGCACACCGCCAAAGGCTGTGTTCCCTAGCATCAATACCCCACCTGGGATATGCTATGTCTGAGGAAAGGGGGGCATAGAGAACTGCTTTGAAAATAAATCACCACATACGATACGTTTGTGGCGAGTCATAGGAGAATCGCGCCCTAATAAATCTGTTCAAACGCACGCGGTCCTATCACTGTAAGACTTTAGAGTTGGCTGTAGAACAACAACGGAGTGAGTCGCACTGAGCGATCAGGTCAGTTTTTGATACGTATATTATGAAGGAAACTACAATTGTTACTGCTGCACAACTGCTGCATAGAGCACGGCGCCCCTCACATGCCTACAAACGCAGAGAGGCCGTCTTATAATGGTCGTTCCTGCTACAAGACTCACTGACTTCACTCACTGTTCACTCTTCCCCTCCATGCCCTGCTGTGTTGTACCGCTAAATTGTCACGACAGCAGCTTTCTACCACCTGCCTGAACCACCTTGTTTGCTTTAAGTTTCAGTCGGTTCGGGATGACTGGCGCAAAGGCCAGGAGCAAGACCAACAATTCAACAAACATGGCAATTATCCAGCAGGCGGGCAACGCCCAGCAGCCACAGGCTTCACGCACGAGATCAGCACAGCAAGCCCAGAAGGAGCTACAAGCTCAGGTGACTCAAGATAATCCATGGAAAGGAAAGGCTAGCGCATGCATATTCTCGTGCTCCTTGGAGTCTGTCTGTCTGTCTCTCTCTCTCTCTCTCTCTCTCTCTCTCTCTCTCTCTCTCTCTCTCTCGCTCTCCCTCACTGTCTCTCATTCTCTCTCTGTCTCTCTCTGGTGGCGGGAATGACAGGTAGCCACATCAGCAAACGAACGACTCACACTGACCGGAACAGCAACAGACCTTACAATGTCTGAAGAACTCAACGCGCCAATGAACGTCTACATCTCGAGATACCTACGCGTGGTTCGTGCTTGCATGCGACGATCCCTCACAGGCTTTCGTTTTCAGGGATTTCACTCTCACTGGGTGCGTCATACATACATCCAGGGCATTCAGGCCATCTTCGAAGTTTCGTCCTTGGCCAGGGTGTATGCTCACGCTCACATGACAAAGACAGATCTCACAGTCGGCAGAGTAGAGTTCATAACACGATCTTCTTTCTTTCACGTATCACTTCTCGCAAGGAGGCGCGTGATCGAGTGACCATGTGGCCGAAAAGAGGCAAATTGAAAGGTCCCGACAGCGGTTGTGGGTCTTCCGAGATCGCCGTCATGTCATCCCGCGGACCGGACTACTGTCGGCACTAGATTGATGATACGGGTACCACTCTCGCCGCATGTTCACCATCGCCCTCCTGCGGCTGGAAGTGGGCCGAGCGAGCACACATCATGTGAATAAATTCCGAAGCGATCGTTGCATGGCGGTGACGGCGTCTGCTTCGAGTAGTGTAGTAGTGTCGCCTCTACCCGTCACGCTCGTTGCTCGCGCACGTTTCATATTTTTCAAGCTCTTGCTATCACCATTCCCATGTTTTTCCTGCATGAGCGTGCGAACCACCGTCTAAATCTTCATACATGTATATCTAAATCCACCCTCGGTCACCACTTGGAGTTCACGAATCCTCTCATGGGATAATCCATTCCGGTGTAAACTTGCTTCATGACATGGCGTCAAACGTCAGACAATCTCTTTTCAGCTCGTGGTGGTCCAGTGAAAAGCGGTATTGGAATATTGTTCTTGGCAATGCCATGTGATCCCACTAACGACGACGATCCTAACGTCAAAATGCAGGTAGGGGAGTCTCACTCCTGCTGTAAGAGGCCTGCAATTCTCTCAACATTCACTAGCCCGTAGATACGCGGGCAATGTGAAATTCACTCCTGCTGCAGGTGTCGATGCTCGTCAGATCCTTGAAGTTTTGACAGCTTTCCGATGTCGATACTTTGCTTGACGACTAACAGGTTGTCCCCCCCCCCCCAAACAGTCGTACTTTCCCCTCAACTTGGGGCTCCGGATACTCTTCTTCGGCATGTCATTTCCCCCCGCCTTCGCCATAGTGCTGGTCATAATTTCAAACATTCTGCCTCTAATCCCCTCCCCATGGCGGTTCCGTGGGAACGAATCAGGTGACGGAGACCCAGTCTCTAACCCTGGTCAAGAACCTCATCCGGGTGTCCATCAGCACTGTTTGCCATCTTCGCGGCATTTTCCCCGCCAAGTGCTTCCAGGAGCGGACCTACGGTAAGCCAGGGCCCTCGGATAGCTGGACAGAGGGCGGGTGTCTACTTCAACTGCTTGCTTGTTGGTCGCGACCTACATACTCAGGGGCACCTCAATGACATATGACGTTACCCCACGAAATATCACGTAGTATTTCCCCACAACCCGCCGTTGTGCCTACACTGATGGGCTGAAATATTTTCTTAGCCGGATGCGCTCTCCTGCTCGCAGCACGCCTCTTGCAGCTTAGCCTCCAGCGATGCCTGTGCTTCTTCCAACCGCCGTGAAGCGATGCACTCCCCAATTTATGCTAGTAGAGGAACCTGCACCTACCTCCCTTTGCAAACCACACGACAATCGCCTGTGTTGTCAACCCAGCGGGCATGAAGATCTATCAGCTAGATGCTGCGACGCGAGACGCCGACACTGATGAGACTGTGGTGAAAGACCAAGAAGCGTACGACCTCACCATGTGGCTCGAGTCGGGCGTCTTCAAGGCTGTCGAGCACAGGTTGGCGGATTTAGGTTCTTAGACGATATTGCAGCCGGTGCGTCACGGGGTTCCCAATGAATGGTGGCATTGTGCGCAAGTTTCGATCGAGCCTTTGGATCAGTTTAGATGTTCGGATCTTTTGATTGCTGTACGAGGGCGAGACTGAGTGAGTTGCTGTGGGTTTCTGGTCGGGCTGGCATCAACCATTTCATTCGAATGGTTGTTGATAGGGTTGGGAATAGTGTACGGTTCAGCAGGGGTCTGTGTAAATGCTTAAATATTTTTTTCAGATTTCATCAAAGACTTGGCGTCTCGACTCTTACACCCTGGAAGGCGGCATTCACTCTGGAGTGAATATGTTGTTGATTTGTAGCAAGCCACAAAGTTCCTCGGAAACACGTGATACACGGGAGTGAATACGACCCTTGATCTACATGTACGTACAACTGTCACCAAACCCTCCTACTCACATAGTTTCGAAGGTTGTGATCAGGAACTACACTGTTTTCCAGGTGTTGGAGTTTCGATTACCACAGACCGCGGAAGTAGGAGACTCCGCCCGCTCTGTCCACGGTCAAATTCCAACCATACCCGTTCATTTTCCGAGCGACGTCCTCCTCGGTTCGTCGCATTCATCCCCACCAGGTACCTCCGTCGGATGGAGTTCATTATTATGTCTCCTAACCACGAGAACCCACGGGAGGCCTACTCCTTCGACCTTTCCTACCCAGAGGATCAAGAGGACGAGGCCGTCATCTTCAGCGGCACGAAGGTTTGCTTAAGCCCTTTCAGCATGTCGTCCACATGCCACAAGTCATTTTGGACATTGAATCAGCCTAACTGTTTCCACCATTTACGTTGACCAATGTGAAGCCTAGTGCTGTTCCGAAGTCCCCACCCCCCCTCACGGAGACGACTAGGAAAGGATGACCTTGAATTGTGAATCATTGCTCGGCACATCGCGGTGATTCGCGGGAAATCCGCAAGCAAAAAAACGGGAACCCCAGTGAACCAATATGCAATTACACTTGAAAACAATGTGGTATACGAGATAGTTGTGACTTTCGCGACTATCTCGGAATGCAATGCACTTTGATGTCGCGGCATTCCAAAAATGCACAAGATTGCTGAGATTGCTGTAACCGTAGAAAATGAAGAATTCGTAGACTGATGCCAAAAAATGTGTCCTACTATAGGAGAAATTCGGAAACAAAAAAAGTCATCCCAGGCGCTAAACCGATAGGCTAATGTCGTGCAGTAATTCCCCGAGCTGATACAAAACGTTAGGTTTAGTGTTACATTTCGAGGGCGCTTCATCCGTGCTACTGGTCTGAAGTATCTGTATTGGATATCTTGGGAAGAGTTTTTTCGTGCATCGATTTCAAGGCAATCGTGAGGTAGGGGCTCCTGTTAGCAGTCAACGCTGATCGACGTCAACCTGCACTGGTGTGCTGTCAACAATGTTTCAGGTTAGTCCTTCCTCAGCACGGTCGCTCATATGGTACAGTGTAAGAAATTCTGGCGTGTACTATCCTATCCCTATCAAGAGCCGGGTAGCCGCGTGGGGACGACTCTGAATCCACGAACGACTTCTCTTGGTCGCTTCACACCCACTATTCCTTCCCGGTGTAGCTGTTATCGAAGTACACATCTTTGGCAATGATTTGACTGACGTTTTGTTGTTGATCGACTCGGTCGAACGGAAGGTGACTACCGTCAAAAGTGCCAAGAACGAGCTCATCAACCTGATCCGGTCACTCATTTCGTTCGGCAACACACTCGGAGAGCTACCCAGGGAGAGGATTCTCAACATCAAGGTTGGTGCCAAGATGTAGCCTACGCGTGTTACGCCGCAAAATACCGCTTGGTTGCATCTTCACCTAGTTGCGTTTTCGAGACATGACCGGCGGGTTCTACTGTGTATGTACCTAAAAACCCGGTGAACTGCCAAGTTTTACATTGAAGACTATAGAACGAAAGGGAAAACATCTGTGAGAGTATCACGCGTTCTTCATGTTTTTTCTCTTCTTTGCAATGTGTGGTAAGATACATGCCGGAGAACGTTTCACCGTGGGCCTGACCTTAAAACGCAGTGCAAATGTCTACCCAATACTGCAACCTGTCGTTGGTGGTTGAATCTGATCGTCGGAATGTTTCAGTTGTGGTACTTCGATGACCGTACGCCGCCGGGGTGGCAGCCAGACTACTTCAGAGAGGCCGATCCCTCCGAGCTCGCCTTCAAGAACGGCAAGTCCGACAAAGAGATTCACAACAAGCTGAAGATCAAGATCGGCGACCTCCAGACTCCTCACCACACGCTCTCGGTACGCCGTCGCCACATGTGACTGGCGCGCCTCGCGTGCGCGCTCCCTTCGACGACCGTTGGGGTGATGTTGTCGCCGTCTCTCTACGATGTGTATTCCGTAGATCGGAAATCAAAGACGTCAAGACGTTGTAGCTGTGTGCCCAAGAACATTGCGTGCATCAAGTGGTGCTGGTTCGCGAGACAATGTGTTGAAGCAACAAGGAAGTTTCCCTTCATGGAACCTCTGGAACGGTTTGGCCAGGGACCCTGCAATACCGGGAACAACCACCACATCTAGTCAAAATATGTTTCCAAGGCCCGCCGCGGAAGCCGTGATTAACACAAGCACGTCGCGCGTTTTCGTTTCGAATACGGTACAGCTGAGGTTTAGGGGATACGACACGCAAGAGCAGTCGCACCGCGAAGATCCAGACGCGACAACCGCAGATGGTGGCAGCAACTCGTCGGACGACAGCGATGAAGATAGCGACGGGGAGAGGTCCTGCGACGGCAGGCAAGTGGATATCTGAGTTGTTGGTATACGGCATCATGGTCGGAATCGCCAACTGTCACCTAGTTTTCGGGCCACGCGATACCGACATTTCGGGACGGGGCACAGTAGGCGATACTTCGTAAAAACCTTTTGACGCCTGTCTCAAACAGCTGCGCTATGCGGAGAGGTATTGAGTCACCTGCTTTTCCCGATAGGGACCCGATTGCGTGCTATTCTCGAAAGTAGTGAGCAAAACGGGTCTTCCAGTAGAATCTCCAGACAGTGTAGCTCGAGAGCGAGAGCCGTGTTTGTCTCGTGTCAGGAATATTTCCGTCCAGTTTTCCTGACAAGTTCCAACCGAAATTCTTCTAAAGTTGCACGGGAGACTATAGTAGCTCTCTAAAGAATACCCCGAGGTGAACTTGTACTGACCGATTTAATACCAATCCTCTTGTTCCTGTAGATAAAAATAGAGTTGTTGGTTCCAGAGCTAACAATTAGGCAAAGGTAATGACGATCCTGTAAATCGTGTCCCAGAATCGCAAGGATATAAGTTGTCGACTTTTTGTTGTGTGCTGCGGTCACGGCAGGTAGGTGTTTCAGGGTCTCTTCGATTTGAACCAGATTCCATGAAGGAACGAAAAACTAACGGATTTTCCCACAAAGGGCCATACATACGTATAGTCACACTGACAGCATATTGCGCAGAGGCCGTTTTGAGCGTGAACTCCTCGGAGTTGGCTTGTCATAAAGCTCTGAAGCTTCAATGTGAGCGTATTTGAACCAATTGCAGCTTGCCTCAGAGGAGCAACAGTCTAGTGCTTCCCTGCGCGTGTCGATCGGAAAATATTTACCCACCTCTTCCTCGACTTTGGCGTTTCGCTCGAAATAGTATAGTTTGCGCTACCGCAGCGATGATGCTCGGGGGTATTCAGATATAGCGACCGTTCCCGTAGCGGCTTGATCCACACACGCAAGGCGCGTGCTCAAGCCGTGGCGATAACCACTTCGGCGGAGGTTTCTGATGACGAAGAACAGGCGTAAACGAAACAACTGACAGCCTATTGAACGCCAAAAATATCCTGGACGACTTGGCCTGAAGGTTCTTCCACCTGCGGGTGGTTCGTCAATGCGTAGTGGTCATGTAGTGGTGATATAGATGCTTCTATCCAGTTCTTCGCATGAGACTTTCGGCAAGGAATGGCGCGATGTTTGGTCGCGCAACGATAGGAAAAGCGTTATTCAAAACTGATTCGTCCTTGGTGAAGCGTTCGAGGTAATTCCTTAGTCTCTCGAACATGAGGCATTATTCTGCTGATGAGGAACCAAATAATATTCACGCTGTTTTCCGGGTGTCATCTTGGTCTAATTAGTTGGCCGGTTAGAACGATCGATGTAAATGTCAATCGCACGCACGCACGCGCGCACGATACGAGCAACTCTCAGACTCTTGAACTTTCAAGTAATCAGATGTGTTCGGCTCCCACCGTCTTAGCTGGCTCCATGTGCTAGTGTAGCACCAACGACCTTGTTGCTGGGGCTCTCTCTCCCTGGTTCAGGTGGGCCAAGGACAGGAACCTTCTCAAGTGCAAGGCCGGGCCAGAAGAAGACGAGGAAGACGACAGCGACGATGACGACGAGCAGACAATGGTACCGGAGACAGTTTCCACGAGGGACGTCTCGAGAATGGTGTCTGGCATGATGACCAACCTCAACGTGTCCTCCAACAACGTAGGGCCAACGACATTATGCCGTCATTATGCGTTGTGCATTGTCTTCATTTTCGTAGTGCTCTCCTCGCGCCGCCTGCGCCAGTGCCTGATTTCAACCGTTACCCTTGGTGGTGTCCGAAGTAGGCAGTAGCCCGCCACACATATATCTTCTATAGATTCACGCTGGGTGGAAGTGGCTTCCTGCCGACATTTTCGCGGTGGACAATCTGAGACCAGCATGCTGGCGATCCTCATCTAGTATTCTTCTTGAGCGGCTCTACGTTTCAAACGGAAACTGTCGTTGCCCTTGCCGGTTTCGAAAAGTAGTGCCTACACTCTTAAACTGCCACAGGCCCACCCTAGCGGCGACAATGACGCCGGGCACCACCAAGCTTTCAAGGCCCAAGAAAATATCACCGGGTACGAGGTTCGGCCCGCCCAAATGACCGTGACGAGCGAGTACGACGCGGCCAGGGCCTGGGCCGCTACGCAGGCCCGGCCGACCCACACGTAAGATCCTTGAACGTCGAGGCAGTACGCTGGTTGGTTGTGCTATTCAATATTCACGTCTTATCGGGTTTTTCTTCAGCGGCAATCCACAGAAGCAATCGTACTATGGCCCGTGGCCCGTTTCTCCGTAGGCCCGAAATTAGCACACCTACAATGTCGCATCCACCGAAATTTAGGTTGGTTATTGGGCGGGATGTCCGTCACCGGAAAGGACTAGAGTGTCATGTGTAGTACTCTGAAGTGCAGCACTCCTTTGAACACAACAACCCTTTGAACGAATGATGCCTACTAGCACAAGCCTAGAAATGAGACGTTCGGCTTGCATGGTATCTATCCGTCGTAGGAGTCTCATGGCCCACCTCGAGATCACCAGAGAGCTGGCGAGGGAGTTCCTGGAGAAGATGGTTCACGAAGGACTCTTCGTCAAGGTGCATGCAGGTTTTGTGTGATAAAATTGTTTCCGAACCTTTGTTGAAACGTGCCCCTTTCCCTCCACCCGGACTATGTTCGTGAGACGAGCTACTGTGAACCTAACATTTTTCCACCACCGATTGAGGGTGGCTAAAGCTCTACCAGTAGGAGTACCTCTCTGTAGTGTTTGCATGGGGAAGGTGCAATACCGCCAGATCCGAGCAAGGCTGTGAGGCATGCTGCAGCTTAGCCCCCCAGCCCCCCCTTGATTCGGGGTCCATTTGTTGGTGACGGACACCGTTAATATCTTCGGGGACCCGTTCTGCCGTACGGTCCGCCGTCACCCTTTGGGGGCCCCTCTAGTCATACCCCCCCTCCCTTCAACTTCGGGTGCTCCTATCTCTCTTCTGAAGACATTTCTTTACTTCAATCGAATCCCAGTGAGAGTTGTTGTGCAGTCTAAATATCTATCGTAGCATGGCGAGAAGAGAAAACGGGGGAGCTCTCAGAGGGACGGGTCCAATTACAGGGAGTACGCACGAGATGGAGAGAGGGCGGAGGGGGGGCAATACAGGTCATACCAGACGTATCAGAAGGGGGGTTCGTGATGGGCAGTACCAGGATTCCGATGTGATGTATCGGCTTAGGACATGCAGTATCACAGTGAACGGTGCCTGATACGACGTGTTTTGAGCGGGGCGTACAGCAAGTCGTACAAGCCTCAATCACCCTCTCCGAGGATCCCCCTATCGCCGAGGCTACTGTAAGAACGACGATGCACAACGTCGCTGAACCGACCCCCCATCCAAAACCTGCTTCGGCGATGACGCTAACGTTCTTCATCTTAAGACAGTTGCGCAATGCAGTTTGTTGGGTGAGTAGGGGAGTCTTTGAGCTCCAGGGAGGATTCATGCATGAAAACAACACGTGGTAGAAGGGTTTCTCTGTAGAAAAATAGCCGGAACGTTGGGGCGCCTGTAAGAAAATCTTCAAACCTACGGTATGTGTTCTGATACGTCAACTCACGGCGGGAACCAACCTCCGTTCTATTTCAATAACACCTGCAGAGAAACTTCAAGTACCATCGGGTCGACCCGCCTCAGGCATCCTCGCACGCCGTGCAGTCAGGGGAACGCCTCGAGGATTCTTCGCCGTCTCTTTCTCCTCCGCCGTCAGGGACTGACATGGATGTGATCATTGACAAGCCAGAAGAGGTGGGCCATGGCGTCAACGGTGGCGATGGTGGCGACGATAATCTCGTGTCGTCTGAGGTGACTTGGGCGTGTCGAACCCTGTTAGAGCTTTACATGGTGTTCAAGGCGCGCGTCGACAGTTGTGGTATGAAGCGAACGGGACCCTACCACGGCTTCATTCGTAGTACGGAGTTATCGAGAAATTAATGAAACAATGAGCGTAGATGGGCCTTTCCCACACGAGATATATTTTTCTGGTGTGTACCTTGGTGGCAAACTGCCATCAAGGCAGTTCTAAGTTGAGCGACTGGGAACGTGCCACGTCGAATGCGGCCAAACCAAAACGAGAAATGAGCTTTCCTAAGGGTGCCGTAAGGGTTCGACGTAATGTAGGCGGCGTACTATGAACTTGGAGTCATCCTTCAAGTCGACGTACTCAGCTGGAGACGTCAGCGAATGCCTTTGATATTTTGGTCGCTGTTTCACTGTAACATGTTCGCCATGCCATTGCACAAACGAATAGAACATGGGTATCCACTCGCTCGTCCGGTTTGGACGGCAACAGAGGTAATCGATCACGTTTGGCAGAGTGCAGTATTCGACACCCTACAACAAGGCTCCCTTTGCGTTTCCTGACCTTCGGAGTTGAAACATTTGCCTCCTTCGATTCCCCCCTTGCTTGGAAATTCGTTCTCCAGGTACACTCGGCAAGGGACGACTCGGAAACTCAAGTACCTGCTATCATGGCACACGACACTCAACTCCACCAAGATCGGCGCAACCGTACACCCTCTTCAATGCCTCCGCCGGCGCCAGCCGGGCGCCGCTTTACGGGCCAGGTTGGACGCCACACCCCCGAAGGCCTTCGTCACGGCTATGGGGGAGACTTCGCCACTCCGCCGATTCCCACGCCGTCAGCCCCGTGAGTGCTAGAATCAATTTGCGCGTCCGTGAGGAAGCCCCACGAGAAGTCCCCAATCGAGGGATTAGATGGCTTTCCGCTGGGGTCTCGTTGTTTGCGAATTCGTTCACACATGTATCCCGTCCGATTTCGACCCGTATTCGATCGTATGCGAACCTATCAAACCACACACGATTTGATTTTTCGTGGTTCTACTACAACCACCAGTTTTTGCACATGCTACAAAATTCGAATACGTCTCTACCCACATTTAGTCGAAGAGTCCAGGAAAAAATAAGGTGAGTTCAATGCCATATGAGCTTACCGCGTTTCTACGAATCTTCCAACCGGGTGGGTGACAAGCTCAACAAGCCCCGGTGGTAGTAGTGTTGTGCGTCGGATTCTACTGGATATTCTCTGTGTACAATTAGCTTTCGGTCAGTGCACCGGTGTGTGAAGGTAAATATGAACCTTTTCACGTGTCGGGATTTCCGGGCATGGCGCGGTAAAAGCATGGAATTATGCATAAACGTGGCGGGGACTCCCAAAGGGGTATGCCTACTCGGTGAGCTGATCGGAACTGCAAACCTTCTCATGGCAATGTATTCCTGAAATTCCTCCACATGCCCTGGTTAGGTTTAGGTGATAGGATCCGTGTGGTTTTAGTTGTTGTCTCTGCTTCTGAAATCTCGCTGCAGCGCTACGAGGCTTTGAGTTGCTTTGGAGTGCGTAGTACAATTTGGCTTTGAGTCGAACCCGCAGGTGAGCGCGCAGCGGGGTTCAATTCGTGGTGCGTACTGTTGGCAGGTCGCGGCGATGACGTTCCACCCATTTTCCCATCTATCTGTTTCACTCAATATCTCTCCTCTGCAAGTGCGCGATATGACCGTTGCTGATGCAAAACGTTTTAAGCAGCACTCATGTAGTCAAAGTTGATGTTATTCAAAATAGTTGGTGTTGCTTCATCCCGCCCCTTGCCGGCCATAGGCCGGAAGTACAGCCCGTGCCGGAAAAGCCCCAGCGACGAATGATGATGACTATGGGAACGAAGCGCGTCCTAGACGAGTCCGCGTTGGCAAACGATGATGATGACGACGCCAACGACGACGACGACGATGACAACAACAACAGCGACGAAATGACCCAACAGAGCAGCAACATGCTTCAACAAGATGGCGAACCGATCGACGTCTTCCATATGGTACGTTCCCCTCTCCGATGTCTCCTCTGTACGGAATCGGTTCCGGGCGACAAATGCATGCAATGTGCCCACAATCCGAGCGTTCTTCCATCAGCTCGGGTGCGACCTGAAAAGCGTGTCGTGATCGGCGGCGCCAACCGCCTTGATAGGCACTCAGTTCCCACATGATGCCGAAAATTCCATCCAGGAGTAGAAAAATAGGAGCATGGAATATGCATCTACCAACGCCATCCATTGTGCGCAGCATCACTTGCGGACCAGATCACTCCCCGTCGAAGTTGACAAGCGTATTCTTTGTCGAACCTGGAATATCCTCCCCATCGTTGTCAAACAGCTACCACCATAGGGTTGTGAACTTATTTGTCTGCGAGAACCGATTATCACCATATCGAGTCCGGACACCTGAGCTACGTACAGTAGTTCGGTCATGTCAAGCATGGACACTATTTTTTTCTCGAAAATCTTCCAGTGCACTTCCGCAAATCGACACACAACGAATTTACACAGGGAGCCGCGGAGATGTGCACAGACCCCGGCTACGAGAGGGTGATGTTGTCGCAAGCCAGCTCAACTTCTACTAGCGGGAAGGCGAAACGTAGGTGCAGCCTCGCCACCAACCCTATCCATCAGTATGTGCCAACCAAGAGGCTGCGTGTCTGTGAAGAGTGACTGAAGCATGATGCTGGCTCCAAAGGTGTCGTGAACTGTGTCAATTGAACTGAATTGCATCTAGGCATTTCCGTTGAGGTGGAGGTACCTTTGAAAACGCTAGTGCAGGGGACACCCCATGGGGTTGAATCGAACACTGCTATGTCGAAGAGCGCAAATCCAATCGCAACGACATCCTGCTCTCATGTCCGCACGGGTCCCGGTAGGATGAAGGCTGTTGGAATCTCGAGTTCACAAGCGAAAGGAAGGGTACTCCCGGACTAGACCGCAGGCGATCAGGCCCAATGTCGTTGTGTTGCGCTAGCAGGATTTCCAAAGAATGGGTGTGTCTACCATTGTTGTTTTCATGCTACAGTAGTCAGCGCCACTTCTGGGTAGGGAGCGCCTCTCTTTTGAATGGACGAAATGCGCATGATCTACAGTACGAACACGACGAAGCTGTTGTCTTGAAAGACGTCAGCTTGTATGTGCGAGCCTCGTTTCGTTGTGCGCTTGTACGGGTGGATGCACCACATCCTCTTGTTGATGCCGGAAGCAGTACACATGTCCGAGCCGGGATGCCCTCAAAAGAGAGCTACAGTGTGGTTGCGCGACAACCCGTAGCATAAGGTCGAGCAAGTATCACATGTCCGTATTGGGCCCCGCATGTCAGGGGGGCGCTGACTACGGGAAGGGTACAGGAGAAAAAAACTCTTGGGCATACATAGTCTACACGTGAAAATCGTGTACGCATGTGCTATCATTTGGTTTAGGGATAGTGTGAAAAAACACGCCAGGTTCTATGCAGTTGGGCCGAGATTCGAAGTCGCACCATCCGGAGGTAGTGAGGGTCCCAACTGAAGACCACCACCCACGAACCTACCCCGAAATGAACTAGATTGGTATGGTAATGAATTCCTTCCCCTTTTGACGTAGCCATGACCAGGCATGGCGTCACGGTCGCAGCGCAGACAATGCTGCTTTCAAAGTTGACGTGGGGGGAAAGTGCAGACCTCCCACACCTCTGGAACTGTGAAGTCCGGCGCCAACGCCGACGCTTTCCTCGGGTAAGCGATGACTCTGGCCGAAGTACGGCATCATCTAATCACTTGTGGTGAAGCAGGGCGAAGTCCGTGCCCAGGGCACTGGACACACGGTAGTCCTCGGCAGTTCCGCGGAACGCGTCATCACCCTTCGTTTTCGAGGGACAGGCCGACGAGGCCGACGTCCATCTGCCACACATCGAGGTCAGGGAGGACACGGCCGTCCCAGTCGAGCTCGCCACCAGTCTGGTGTCCGATGCCGACGTTGAGCCGCACGATGACCGCCGGTGTGACGATCTGGTATATGGCATGGGGGGACTGAACATCCCGCAGGCCTTGGCGATGTATTCGGTGCTCCTGGTGGACGAGTTGGACGCGTGGGGTCGAACCACGGCGCATGCATGACGTCGAACGATTCGATCAATCGCAAGAAAAATTGAGGTTGGTTTGAACGCGTCACCAACAGCTGTACGCATATTATATACTTACTATATTGCAGAAGTGCTTACGACGCGTAGTCTACATATTATGCACAGCATAGTCTATGATTTGAGCTTATTTTCGCCATTTGTTTTTATTCCAACATGATATTTCAGCGCGTTTCGGGTACGAAAGCTATAAAATTGACACGATCTTGTTGGATAAAAAACCCGGTGATTGAATCGCACCCTCAATTTTTTCGCTCGACTACTAATACAGTATTGTACCGTGCTCCACACGACGTTCTTCTGCGATACTCTGTGCACTATTGCAACGTATGCGCATCTCACCAGTCGTGGGGTGTCATGTCCGGGAAGCTCAAGACCCAATCCTCAAAGGACTCACCGCTTTCCATTCGCCTCCCCTGCGCTGTTATGTCGGCGTACAGTAGTGGCGGGCCCAGATCTTGTCGCCGCCGAACGGCCAACACTGTAAGGGCAGGTTGGCCGCGGACACTTCGATGCTACCACCAGGTAGCATCTCGCCCCTGGAGCAAACCCAAAATATCGTGTGCGAGCGGGGTGGGGCAGAGGTAGCGGGAGGCTGATGAGTCGATATGTTTCGAAGCCCGGTCAATGCAATCTGTAGATCTATGTGATGCTCTCTCGGGTACTCCTGGGGGCCGCGATACTGCATGGCCAAGCAAGGCCAAAGAGCTGGCTCTTGGGAATTCAACACAATCTGCCAGACCATACCGGATGGGGTGAAGCAGGGGAGAACTGCCCACGTTCTTCTCGCCATCAACAATGACGCTCAGCCCGCCGTTGGCCAAGCATGGCGTCGGCATTCCGTCGGGGCAGCCGCCATTCATATCAGTCTCGTAGGGGTTCGTCACCTGAATCAGATTTTGCCATGTGACGGAAGGTTTGGACAGGTGGGTTCGCCGAGATCATATCGTTTCTTCAAAAGTTGTACCTATGAATTGATGTCTCGTGGTGTAACTGCCAACGCAGTTCACTCAACACTCCCACAGATCGCGTCCGTGAGAATATTCCGACTGTTTTTTTATCATCCCTACGATGTAAGCCATGGAGCAGTAGTAGATACGTTCCGGCGGATATATGCAACGTGGGTGAGATGAGTTGGTATGACAACAACAGAGGACATCGTTTCCACAGGTACTGCCAGTGATGCTATCATTCTCGGTTCTTTTCCATTTTAGAAGTGAACTTGTTAGCGAAATGTTTCCGTTCCTTCCAATCACGAACGGCCGACACAAATACAAGTGAATGTGACAACGAAGAGGATACGATGGCAGCCCTTCTGAGGTACGAATAGCTGTTGAGCAGCATGCATTCAGAGAAAAAGTCAGGGGTCGGAAGACAATGGAAGACATTGATGTATCACTATGTGGGTGAGGGCACCCTGTGCGAAGATAGAGGTACGCTTCATTCGACATCTCGACGCATAGAACACAGGCCTCTGCATCTCATATATCCCTACTATTTTTTGGCTTCGAGTACAGCAGCAGCAGCATTCCCGTATACGTCACAAGATAACACACCCCCTGGAGCGATTTTCAAAGCTTGATTTATCAACAGCAGAAAGAGTCGCGGCGCCGAAAATGGTGGCGTTGAAGCCGTCTGGTGCATAGCTCTCCGAAAACGTATCGTTTCGTTCATTTTTTTTTTTGTTCTTAATATGACACAACGAATCCATCTCTATCATAGAGTCTGAGACAGATTTGCAATGAATTCATAGCGTCAGAAAGTACCTCTTCGTCGTGGAGTAATAGAGCTTTGAAAATCGCTCCAGGGGGTGTGTTATCTTGTGTCGCGTATACGGTACGCACGCGCTCTGTGCTGCATATCGACCGATCGATATAATTCAACCAGCCAACCCCGGTGGTTGTAGGCGGAGATGATGTGTCCTGCCACAAGAACGCACAGCTGACACAGAGGAGGTTCAATCAAGCGGAAGACAACCTACTTGCTGTACCTGACTCCGCATTTATGAATGCCGCCGGTCGTTTACCTCTATCTCGCTTCGGTATTTGTTTCTCTACTAATTTGCGCCGCGTTTTTTTTCTTCACATCATCGAATCGCCTCCATATCAACAGAAATCCCCCGTGGGGGTCAGCTCTGCTGTGTGTTGAGCGAGCACGAGACCACTGCTGTACTTACACCTCACGCTCTTCTCGTTGTCCACTCCGCCAGAGCATCCAAGTAAAGATCGCATAGGAAGACTCACAGCAACAACAAAAGGTTAGACCGTGAAGGCCGCTGCTGGATGACGGGATGCACACCTTTTGTTTGAATTGGGCCGTCGATGCCGCGGTGCATCACCATGCTCGTGCGTTGTCGCCATCAGAAACCAGACTGCCACCCAACCAACCGAAAGTAGACGTCGATTCGGTGCCGCTCATCAATGCTATTGTGCGGCCGGTTGATAGTTTATCCTGTCCGCTGTCTATTGGATGTGTTCCTGCTGTTCTTGGCAGTGACTTCGATCTCATTCAGCGATCCCCATGCTTGCACACCTCCCGTATACGCTTGCAATAGCAGAAGGGGATCCATGACCACCTCCAGCAATCCTCGATCTCCACTCAGGGAGCCCAAGAGGAAGAGGGACACCGACCTGGACTTCTTCGGACTGGGCTCGGACGATGATGTAAGACCATCAGCGTGGTGTGATAGACATGCTTTCCTTGAGATATCAGGTCGTCATTCTGAACGTGAACCTATTGTCTCAAACCCAGTCACACACACAATCACACGATAATGCACCCTCTCCCCACCCATGCATCCGTCCGTGATCCCACAGGACTTTTGCACTCCCCCAGGGGCGACGCGAAAAGTGAGACCCACGACACCTCTCACCCCACGGTCCCCGAACGCAGCGGCGTCACCATGTGGACCGAAGGTGAGAGACGATCAGTTCCCACCCGATTTACGATTTCTGACTGCGATGTCCTCCCTAGCCTGCTTCATTAACGCCGTCTCATCTATCAACATGGAGTGCGCCGACGCTCTTTCTTTCCCACCACAAGTCCGCCTTCCGTCATGTTTTCAAAATGGTGACCGAACCCACGAGAAAAACGTAGGACCGTTCTCGTGCAAGCACAACATTAGTGGGCTGTGTTGTGCGTGTTGTTTTAAAGCTGATTCTAGGCGAACAGAGTGACAAAGTGACGAATGAGTGTGCGAGCAGGAGACAGTAACATTGCGGATTTGCGAAGTGGTCACGGAGTGGTGGTAGTGAGTGCCGGAAGGATATCGTAAGCAGACATATTAGCACGCATGTAAGGGATATCGTAAGCAGACATATTAGCACGCATGTTCCCGCTCAGACCATCCAGCACGCCTCACAAGGGATTTCCCTTTTTGGTCGCTGTCGCCTCTCCCCCCGCACACACACCCTCACACCCACTCTTCGCCCTGTATCTGACGCCAAATAATGAACGTCATTATTATTGTGACTCTTAAGGGGAAGGTATGTCATTATACTTATGTAGCGTATCTCGAGGAACTCGTGGGAGTGTTAATTATGAACTCTGAGAATATCAAGAACTGCAGAACCGATTCTCACGGACCTCCACCTACGACGTTGTTATGCTCGCGGCGCTCCCACCCGTCATTGCAGATTGCCCGAGAGTCAACGAGACGCCTTCAAATCGTCGACAACGATGGCGACGACATCTTCTTCAAGAGGAGGAAAGCGAGGATGAGAAGATATTGAATGTGGGTACGGACCGCTTTTTTCACGTCTACCTCGCTAATGGGTCGTGGCCCGACGGTCCTACGCGGGCGTGACAACTGCACTCTGCATCAGCAAGAGGAATGGTATCCATGTCAAGTGTCAACCCGGACGAGTTTCACAACGGCAACAATCTGCCCCGCGTGTTTTCGGTTGCCCTTCCCCCTCTACCACGGAACAGTCCACCGCGTCGGAGGGCAAGAAGAGGAAGAAGCCGACCGTGTCGACGGGGAAGAAGAAGATTCGACACGACTACAGGCCGGTGGACCCTCAGTACGAAAGGATGACGACTGAACGCCTCTTCAGCGAGGGACACATCGCCATGGGCAGCTTCTCTTACAACCACCCTCAGTTCGCGGAGGAGGCGGCCGCGTTCAACGGTGTGAAGATCGACGGCAAGTCAGTGTGGCAGCAACAACCCTGCGGGCCCTCAACTCTCCACAACAACGTCACCATCATCGACCGCTTCCCCTCGCTGGCCCCGTTCTTGGTTCCGCTGGACAACCTGTGTAAGCGGAGAGATTCCACCGTCCGCCTGTTCGTGAAGCAGCGGGCTCAGCAGTACACCACTTCCGGCCGCCGACACCGCGACGGCAAGAACGGGCGCTGGCGGATGTGCATAACAGTTCACAACCCGGGCGCACCGCTGGGCTTCAAGCGGCTGGAGGTTGGCGTGGCCGACGCCAGGGTTGCGAAGGGTGACCAGGCCACCAACCCGTGGCAGCTCAAAGCGGATGGCACCCCAGACATGGAGTGTATCGACTGTACAACTGGATCGTACCAAATAATGGACGAGGTCGGCACCGGCACTGCGTCCCACGCACACCATCAGGCCATCATCGACAAGAATCCCCTTCCGCAGCACGGAGCGCCCACCATGTTCGTCGTCGACTTTGACCCGATCAGCCCCCACACGTTCGTCGACGACGTCGAAAGGATCGCAGAGGGTACTGCGGACAAGGTCAAGGCCGGCGTAGGCGTGCCGGCATACGTGCCCCCTCCGACACAGGCGCAGATCGGCCGGTCCTGTGGGTCGACGCAGACGAGCGACTGGAACAGGCTCAACAAGGAAAAGAAGTTGGAGAACTACATTCAGGATCGGCGAGATGGAGGTGAATAAGAATCGGTGTAACAAGTCGTTGATGAAAGGACTTCGTATATTTTGGGTGGTCCAGTTTTGTTCGTACGGATTCAACGGTGGGAGGGTGAGGAGTTTTTCCGCATCACTCGGAACTGTTTACCTTTGGCCCTGATCACATGCCCTGATCACCAGCCTATTCATATGTGTGTTGTCGTTGCGAATGAATTGAATAATTAATGAATGAATGAGTGGGTGGGTAAGTGAGATTGTCCTTGTGTTTTGTCATGTGTCCTATGTCCGAAATTGTGGTTGGCGTTGCTGTTGTTATTGTTCTTTGTGTCCTATGTCCGAAATTGCGGTTGTCGTTGTTGCTGTTGTTATTGTTCTTGATGCCCCCGCGCCCCCATGTGCTCACCGCATCTCCGCTCCCTCTTTGTGATGCTACCAAGGCGTGCGATTTGACCACTTGAATGAAGCTGTGTGGCCTCTGGGCCGAAGATTCGATTGTCAGCTTATCGTTGCCTCTGTTGTTGTTGTTGTTGTTGTTGTTGTTGTTGTTGACGAAGATGAACTCTCCTTCTTTCATAATGCCCACATGAATCGAATACATACGTAAACCTGTTCACGGCATACGATGCCACGAAATGCGTGCATGTGATCCTGAGTGGAATGGCGCTTGACGGCCCTGGGCAGCTCTGTTGCATGTGGATCACCAGATATTACGATACTCCAGACCTCACATCGGTTACCCGTCCTGTTCATCAGGTCGGGTTCAGAGCCCTCATCGCGGTTTTGGAGTCGGCAAGCCGTCCAACAGCGGCGACGGGCACGCCGCGAGGGACTTCAGCGAAGAGGGTTCGGGCGAGAGGTACTACGGACTCCACCTCGCGCTCCCAACGAAGGATCTCCGGGCGCAACTTCCACTCCTGGTGCAGCCGGATGGGAGCCTGAAGGAACCCCCGCTCTGAGACAATGACATCAATCTCGGATACCCTGGCAGAAAGAGACATTTGGCCTTACCAACAAGGGCAGCCTCGTTCTGGGCGTCCACAATTGGCAACAAGCCCAACGCGTGCACGAGCGGGGGAACTATCCCCGTCACGACCACAGAGCCTCACAACTGGCCATGGGCACACCGCGCGGATTTCCCTACGCTCGTTGTATTGAAAACAACGTCGATCCCGGCCCTCCTTTCGGCGACCTGCTAGACGATAGATCGGTCTTCCCATACCTTGCGTTCTACGAATAAACAGGGTATGACCGGCCCGCCTCGCGGCGAGCAGCTTCTAAAAACTCTACTGTCGGTGCTTTTATGTCACGTTGTCCTCACTCACCGTCGGAATTTGGCGCTGTGAAGGCATGGACGAACGACAGGGATGATCCACGTGTTCACGTACCGCATGGTGGGACAAGGGGCGGCGGCGATAAAGTCAGACGGACACGATTGGTGTTCGAGATTGGTGTTCGAGACTCGATCTGGGCGATGAGCAAGAAAGCGGGCGCGCGTTCTTCAATGGATTTTTCGGCTACGTCACTCCTGCCTCATAGAATATCGTGTGACTATGGGCTTGGGGCAACCTGGAGAATATGCATGTCAAAGATACACCTTGTGGAAAGCGATTACCACATCTGTATGTGACTAAATTCGCCCCAAGAACTCACACGTCAAACACGCAGGCTAGGCTAGAATGGCTCCGACTCCGGCCTACAATCGCTCACCGCAGTATCCCGTGCCGCCATCCAAAGTGCATACCGCAAATGAGCAAGCACAGCCGACCTGCTCACATTCCTGAAACAAAAACGCGAGGGCTCGAGAGTCTTTTGAGTCGGCGTAGCATGCTACGGGATGCCGCAGTGAAATACGGCTATGTACTTCACACCCCTCGAATTACCGACACACGGCATGCACATGTTCGTAAAACGAAATAATCACGGAACGGGCCAATTTGCGACCGAAAGCTGTTTTCTGGTGTTGTCGCCCTTGGATTCTTGTGCCCATGGACCCTCTGGGTTGGAAGCTGAACCAACGGTGGATTGTCGGGTCGTGCCGGCCGGAAATCGTTGTGCTTAAGGCCTTGTGCTTGAGGCCTTGGCCTCGAGGTCCGGGTGGACGATTTGATTCCGCCGAACACAAGGAATAACCCCCAAGTGGTGCGTGAACAAACGATTCGCTGGACACAGGCCATCTGGCAGCTACAGTCCCTCCAAAGAAACTGACCTCCTTGACAAAGGGTGACTTTGCTTCAGTATGAAAAGTGTCCCCAAAACGTGGGGACACTTTTCATACTGAAGTCAAGTCAGCACAACGTTCCACTACCAAGGCGATGTATAGTGTTACGACCAATGTAGGGGCCACGCGGGTTGGGAAATGGGACAGCAAGTCAGCGGCCCAGGAGAGGCATCACACAGCATATCACACAGCTCACCACTCTCCACCTCAGCCAAGCATGATAGACCAAGGGTTCACACGTGAGTTGCATACAGCGGAGCCTAGGAGCGGTCAAAACGCGTTGGAGTGCTGTGTCCCAAAGCGTCCTCATTTGGGCTTCCAGTACCACTGTAGGAGGGGGAAACTATGTTCCAGCCTTACCGGGCAGTCAGTCGAGCAGCGGTGTCCGATTTCTTACGTTTCCAGCCTCCGGGGTAGATGGAGGGATGGCACAATATGCTCCCTGCCCATTTATGGTTGAGCAAATGCTGCTCCCTCCGGTGGTGCAGCCGTAATCAATACCTTGTTGCGTGGAGGTATACTGCGGAGAGGCAACACCACGCGTGCGTGCAGAGGCTCGTTAGAGGTGTTAAACGTTTGATCGGCCGGTACATGCGACGACACAGTTTGAGCACCAAGGTGCTGGTGGAATTACCCCAGGGCAACAGGCGGGGGCGACGTTCCCCAGCGGAAGGCATGGTACAACAGAAAGCATGAACACTGTCCGAACCACCCATACCCCTGCAGGCGGGCTCCTACCGCAATTAGTTGTGCGGTTATGGCATCCATTGGGGTTCTGGCACCCGGATGTACGCATAGTTGTCCATGACGTAGTCGGTAGACCATTGACCTCGCAACCCTACAAAGCAGGGACGGAGCACGCCGGGTTCTCACCGGACCAGGCTCTCACATCACAAAAATCGAAGCGGAGTGAGGGTTGTCGACCCCGCACAATATAATCTACTCGACCACCATTCATGGTTACCGCAAAGAATAAAAACACAGGGGGAAAACAACGGCGTGTCTAAATCCCCCCCCGGGGGGGTATTAGTTTCCCGGCTCATGGGTGAAATATATATGTTGCCTCAACCTGCCCCCCCGGGGGGGGATCAATGTCTAAATCACCCCCCCGGCTGTATCTCTGCCCACAAGGCACAAATCGAGGAAGGACATGCACGACTGTGTTGTTGTGTTGCGGGGCTATTGCGAGATCCATTGTTCAGACGAAACGGTTCGGGGTTGGTGCAGCCAGGGCTCATGGGCAAAATGTATCTGTTGCCCCAACCTGCCCCCAGAGGAGGGAGGCAAGGGAAAAAATGTAGTAGTAGGGGGGGGGAATGGTGCGCGGCGAGGGACAAAATGTAGTAGTAGGGGGGGGGGGATTGTGCGCAAAATAAATAATTAATATTTATTGAATTGCGCAAAATACTTAATTACTAATTAATTTTGATAGTTCTAATTAATTTTAATTAATTTAAATAATTAATATTAATAATTAATTAATTAGTTAAGTTATGCAGCGGGGCCCCCATTTTCCTGATCGGATCGACGCTGCCGTTTGGCATGTCTGTGACAGGGTATTCTGTGACACGGCCCGGTTGTGACGTTGGCGACATCGTCGGGTTGATGGTGTGATTCAACGATTATATTTAACAGTTGGTATTTCTTCTTGGCGATGACCATGCCTTACCCGTACTGCAACGTGACTAAGTACTTCGTCATTTGATATGAAGAGGTTCCGTTCGTACGAACCTATCATAGAACACGCAGTCGCTACGGCCCGACGCAAGGACAAACGATGACGTCGTGCTCCCGACATATACATGCACGTACTGACATACACACACACGCATGCTCCCGTAACTGCTTATAACTGGACGGGGTACATGACATAAGAACTAGGGGATGTGCTTCGCTCCCACGACCGCAAAGACACGCTCCTTAACCACTTATATACATCAACCCCAGGCAAGAAGGGTAAGCGAAGGACGAAACCGGAGGAGACGGAGTTGCTCCCACACTACCTACAAGCAATCCGCCGAACGGACAAGGACGGAGTACTCGTAAGCACCATGACGATGTACACGAACAAAATAATGAAAAGGCTAACACAACGAAAAGGTTGTTCAGTATGGCATCGGCAGCGCCCTCTTCTTGCCCTTGTTGGCAGCGGCGCAGGGCGAGCAGCGCGTTCCTTCGAAGTCGTTCGTCTCGCCGTCGTCGTTGCGGGTGCCACCGAGGACTCCGCAAAAACGGTGAATGTTACCGTTGCAGATGTTGCAGGATACCATGGACATGTTGCCGGACATATTGCACTCGGGCTCGATGCAGGCAGGACAGTAAATGACCGGAAGGTTCGCCGACGCGGCCGAAGTGTCGGCCTCGGCCCGGCCGAGGTCGCCGTGGCGGAGAGCGGTTGGCCGTGGAGTCGAACGCGTGTTGTCGCTGCTGTTGCGGTGTCCGGCGTCGTCCTCGTTGTCGGAGTCGGGTCCAACAGGGAAGTTGACGACGCCGGAGGGAGCGCCGCGGGCGGCGGCAAGGTCCCGCACGATCTTCTCGCGAGCTGCGTCCATCTCGCCTTCGAGGGTAAGGCGGCTGTGCGAGCAGGCTTTCGCCTGGTCGACGGACATGTCGGCGAACTCCAGGTCTTGTTGGTTCCATAGGACGAAGGAATTGCTAATTCAGCCGCCCTGACCGCCCGAGAAAAAGGGGAGGTACGCGTGCTCACGTGTGAAGAGGGACGGACACATGGTGGCGACCCAAAAGCGTCTGCCCGGGCGGCGTCCATGGGGTAGGCGTTAGTGGGGCAGACCCATGACTGGCTGGGAACCCCCTCGCCGTCCTAGATGTACCACGTTGTCAGGAGCACGGGAGAGGCGGAGATACCACGCAGGTGCTCCTTCCGGAATCGGTGGATCACGGCCCAAACGCTCTTCTTGCCCGTCTCCGTCCGGTTTTCGGAGACGACGGCGCGTTGCATGCGGCGGTACTCCGAGAGGGCGACGTTGACTTCGGCCCTGGAGACGCCCTTCATTGCAGTCTTAAAGTGACTGCGTCCCTCATCTTTGGAACAATAGCCTTTTTTAGACGAGCAATCCACTCATTGTCCAGGAATGCTGGGCTATCGTTCCAAAGATGAGGGACGCAGTCACTTTAAGACTGCAATGAAGGGCGTCTCCAGGGCCGAAGTCAACGTCGCCCTCTCGGAGTACCGCCGCATGCAACGCGCCGTCGTCTCCGAAAACCGGACGGAGATGGGCAAGAAGAGCGTTTGGGCCGTGATCCACCGATTCCGGAAGGAGCACCTGCGTGGTATCTCCGCCTCTCCCGTGCTCCTGACAACGTGGTACATCTAGGACGGCGAGGGGGTTCCCAGCCAGTCATGGGTCTGCCCCACTAACGCCTACCCCATGGACGCCGCCCGGGCAGACGCTTTTGGGTCGCCACCATGTGTCCGTCCCTCTTCACACGTGAGCACGCGTACCTCCCCTTTTTCTCGGGCGGTCAGGGCGGCTGAATTAGCAATTCCTTCGTCCTACGGAACCAACAAGACCTGGAGTTCGCCGACATGTCCGTCGACCAGGCGAAAGCCTGCTCGCACAGCCGCCTTACCCTCGAAGGCGAGATGGACGCAGCTCGCGAGAAGATCGTGCGGGACCTTGCCGCCGCCCGCGGCGCTCCCTCCGGCGTCGTCAACTTCCCTGTTGGACCCGACTCCGACAACGAGGACGACACCGGACACCGCAACAGCAGCGACAACACGCGTTCGACTCCACGGCCAACCGCTCTCCGCCACGGCGACCTCGGCCGGACCGAGGCCGACACTTCGGCCGCGTCGGCGAACCTTCCGGTCATTTACTGTCCTGCCTGCATCGAGCCCGAGTGCAATAAGTCCGGCAACATGTCCATGGTGTCCTGCAACATCTGCAACGGTAACATTCACCGTTTTTGCGGAGTCCTCGGTGGCACCCGCAACGACGACGGCGAGACGAACGACTTCGAAGGAACGCGCTGCTCGCCCTGCGCCGCTGCCAACAAGGGCAAGAAGAGGGCGCTGCCGATGCCATACTGAACAACCTTTCCGTTGTGTTAGCCTTTTCATTATTTTGTTCGTGTACATCGTCATGGTGCTTACGAGTACTCCGTCCTTGAAAAGTAGTGCCGGGACCTTTGTAAGTAGTGTTGTCGTTTGTCCGTCGGGCCTCGTTGGGGCCGTGGGTTCGAAGTAATATCGGGACCTTTGTAAGTAGTGCGGACCTAGTTTTTGGGTCGTGGGTTGTAAGTAATGTCGGGACCCTCGTAAGTACTGTCGTCGTTTGTCCGTTCGGCGTATTGCTTGTAAGTAGTGTGGGAGCAACTCCGTCTCCTCCGGTTTCGTCCTTCGCTTACCCTTCTTGCCTGGAGTTGACGTATATAAGTAGTTAAGGAGCGTGTCTTTGCGGTTGTGGGAGCGAAGCACATCCCCTAGTTCTTACGTCATATACCCCGTCCAGTTATAAGCAGTTACGGGAGCATGCGTGCGTGTGTATGTCAGTACGTGCATGTATACAAGAAGTACTGTCGGGAGCAAGCTTGCAGATTTTAATAGGACAATGTCGGGTGGGCATCGCGAAAAACTATGAAACACTAACTGTCTCTGAACAATGACGTAAGCGAATGTAGAAAAAACAAACAAGAAGACAGGTCCGTGTCTACGATGCCATCGCACGAAACAAGGAATAGTGGCAAGCGACGGGCGACGTACATGTACTCACCCACGCAAGAAGGAACAAAACTAACGTGCAACTACAGGGGGGACACAGCCGTGCGAAAATGTGAAATTACTAGGGTTAAGGATTGGCCCCCCGCCCCCCAATGGGGCTGTGGGCCAACATCCAGAACGGATGGTGGTGAGTGTCCGGGAGGAAGGGAAGAAGAAGAAGAAGGGGAGAGGATTTGTAAGGGCGGGAAGAAGGGACGGTGTTGGGAGAGGCAAGGAAGTGATGAAGAATTTCGGCACTCGACGAGCGCGCGGTCCTGTCGGGGATGAAAGGAACATGTCAGTCCGTAGTCTTGTCTATCGGAATCGAAAAGCCGAAAAATGGAGGTATTGTACATTATGTACACAACGACGGAGAAGGCCGACGAGGAAGGTACGAAGAGAGGAAATTGCATCCCACGTTCGAAGTCGGTGTGAAAACCGCGGCAAGGATGGAGTGCGAAGGGAACAAAAAAAAACCGGAGACGTCGACGTTTGCGTCGTGGAGCGATCCTTCTGTATATCGCAGGTACTCACCAACGCAAGACGGGGAGGTTAAATACCCATCGTGAAAGTCAAAGCGCAGGTCATAGCTGCATATGACTCATGCGCGGAGAAGTTACCACACGGAGACTTATCAACAAGAAGTTTGAAGGCCGGCTGAGAAGGTTTGAAGACACAAACACTTACGCGGCGACGATGGCAAGCGCAACGTCAAGACTTCACAAGAAGAAGAGTGCATACAAAAAAAGAAAAGGCCGGATGGCGACCTATGGCTCTCTCTCTCAGAATGAAGGGATTCCCACAATTTCCAACAGGTAGTCCACAAGTATCGAGGAGGACGTCGGAACGGTTTTTAATGTGGAGACAACAGCAACAACAACAACGATGAAGGTCGACCCGTCCTGTGTCGTTCAGTGTAAAATGATAAATGCAAAAGGTGGACTGCGTAAAGATCCAGCGGTCTTTTTCGGCAGTGGCAAAGAAATATATATGCGACCACATGCCGCGAAAAAAAAAAAAGTTGAGCGGAATTACTCTATTATAGTAAATAGAACACCGCCTTCTCTGTTGTTGCAGGTTTGCTTCCACAACCCGGGAGTCCAACCCACTCTTGTATTTCGGCCTACAAGACTCCAATCGACACAAGCACCGGTAGGAGAGTGCGTGGGAGATGCCGTGACATCACAACTCCACTCTCCTACGACATCTATGTACAGTAGTACTGCTGTCGTTGTAGCACCATGTGGAACATCTCCGACGCGTCCTCCTGCGCCGTAACGACAACATGGCGAGAGCTGTACGTGTACCTGTCGTCGACACATGTGGCAGCCGCGCGATACACGAACGGATGTTTGCATCGCATTGTACTATGGTTCGCCGTGGCAAGAAGTATCCCATCCCGTTAGGTCGTTGCGGTACTTGTAGCACGCGGACGTCGTTCGGCGTCTAGTCCATACTGCTGTAGCAAAAACACAGCAGCAGTAATCGAGCTACAGTAGACTATGCATGAAATTTTTTGCTCTGGTTCACTTTTGCCTCCACAACACGAGAATCCCACTGCTGTATCTCGAACAAGACTCCAATCAACAAACCAGCACTGGCAGAAGTGCGTGGAAGATGCTGTGACAGCACAACTAAGTCGACACTCGTACGACTTCCTTCCATGTAAAGTCGGCGTCTGGTCCATACTGCTGTAGAAATTCAAAAATCGAGCCATTTTTTTTTTTTTTTCCATACTAATAACAAGAAATGTGTCACGTCACGACGACCATCCTGGAAGTATATATATAACATGATTATATTCTTGTACAAAAGGAGGCAACGAACGAAATACAGAGTTTGTACCTTCTTCGCGGTCGCCAACGTACTCGATGGGCTCGTCCTCGTCGTAGTCTCCATCCGCCGAATCGGAGTCGTCGGAGTCGGAGTCGGACAGCACCTCGATACAGTTCTTCGTCTGCTTCGGCGTGTCGACGAGGCCAGCGGTCTTCCGGTTGTTGAGGTCGTCGTCGGTGACAGCGAGTACTGAAATCTGCACACCGTAGAAAATATTAGAGAAGCGAGGTGTAGACAAAAAGGAATAGATTGAATAAGCGATGACAGCGATGGAGAGATGCATAGGAATAGAGATGGACGAGACCACTGAAAGGCATGTGGAGAGAGTGTAGGACACGCGAGAGGATGAAAGTAGACACACGTGCGCAATCGGTCGGGTGGTTCGGGTTGACTCCGAGTGTACAATAGGCCACACATTAGGGCCCCCAGAACAGGGGTTTTGACGCTGGCTCTTTTCTTATACTTTAATCCAACATAAGAAAACAACCTTCCCGCAAGGAGGTACTGTTATCAGTAGAGGACACCATGAAGAGGCGTCGTGCGTGCTGGCACGTTCAGGTTTGCTACTGGAGCTGAAATGTCGAAGGTCGCAGCAACCTCTGAAAACCGTCCGAAATCTGCGCCGGAACCAAGCGGCATCCAACACTTGTCACAGCCGTGCGCACCGCCACGGACCGTAAACCCCTCGCAGTAGCTCTTGGCATGAGCTACTGCTGTAAACGCACAGTTCAGGAGATTGGGGTCCGTGGCGGTGAGCACGGTTGTGACAAATGTTGGATGCCGCTTGGTTCCGGCGCAGATTTCGGACTGTTTTCAGAGACTGCTGCAACCTTCGATATTTCAGCTCCAGTAGCAAACCTGAACGTGCCAGCACGCACGACGCCTCTTCATGGTATCCTCTACTGATAACAGTACTAATTACCAGGTACATGTCAACACAGACCTTATTTGAACGCCTGCCGTTTTGGCTCTTTTGACTTGAAATTAGAATGGGACGAATTTTTATCTTGATTTCAAAGGGGGCGCGCGGAGGTAGACGCGTGAAATGTATGTTTTTAGCAGCCTCCACTGTCGCCCTGTGCGGGATTCAACGATTTCTGTTTTTGCGATGCCTTCCGTGTCTGTTGTACAGTTTCTGGTGCTCTTGCGTATGTTTTCAAAATTAAATTAGTCAACATCGAACTTGCTGTTCTGGGGGCCCATAAAAACGCATGGCACAACAGGTCACCTATCTGGATATGTCGAACCAAAAAAATTTGCAAGCAGGGAGAACGACGACAAGAAATGCAACATAGTCTAGACCAATAGACGACAAACATACCGTACCTTGTTGCAGAAACTCCGCGCGCCGAGACGCTTAACGTCGTTCCTGAGCTTCTTCGCCAAGGTGCGCGCTGCGTCGTCGTCGGCTGCGACTCCGACCCAAGACTTAACGGGGATCGTCAGAGGGGCGCCTGCGGGGCGGAAGAAGCACCCGTGTGTCTTCAGGTTGTCCCGGATGTGGAAGCCGTTTTAGCAATGTAAAAAAACGCCGATCTTGTTGAGGATGTAGAACGCGGGGTGTCGCCGTCGACATTCGCTTCGATGACCGTGATGAAGCGAGGAGGGAGGTGGTGTTGGAGCAGTTATGACCTGGTGGGTGGGGTCCTACGCGACTGCCGCGGGCAGCCGGGAGCCGGCAAGAGGTCCCTTACAATTGTCCGATATCCCCTCGGATGAATGCGTTTGTCCGACGATACGCCGTTCTTCATTGCCTAATGAACCAGATGGCGAGGAAAATAATATTTTCAGAAACTTTGCTTCGCACGTTTTCCTCCGTCAAGAAGGAGGATGGCACCTCCTGCTTCCGATGTATGTCGGGACATTAAGCACATCCCACGACGAACGTTCACTGAAGTTTCTTCCTCGTGCACGGAACTGTAAGTTCAAGGTTCCTCCTGCCCACGGGACTGTATGAAATTTGTCCGATGACGTTTACAGCACTACGTACGTGTTCAAGGATCCCCACATCCCCACATCCCCGCACGCTAGGTTGGCAACCCTTATTGCTACTCTTGCTGTAGAGCGGTCGTCACTGCCGTGTGTGTCGTCAATGCACTTATTCTGTGTGTCAATGAAAACAGCGCACTTCTTATTCCTTCGTACAGCACATAGATAGATTACACCAAAGCAGACGGCGTATGTAGATATGCACGTATTTTTTGCAGATGTGCGTACAACAATGTGAACATCCCCGCTTCATCTTCGCGCCAGTCGTCCCCGCTGTCGCTACTGCTGCCAAATGCCAATGCTCAGAGAGGGACATGACGCCGACTGAATAACACAGAGAGAAGTTAAGGCAGTCAAGCGTGTCTGTCTCCTCTATTGTTTTTTTTATATTAAATGTAGACTAATATTCGCCAGTCATTCGCCAGTCAGTACCGTCACGAAATCCGATGAAGGTGGCAACCCTGACGCGGAACATCAACCACTGTCTACATGCGGTCGAAACGAATTTGGTCAGCAGCACTACCAAGTCTTGAAAGCCATCCTGTCGAAACTTTTATCATTCGGCTGCGCGTCGCATGGTGGAGACAGACTTGCAGAAGATTGCATCCGAGGAAACGTCAAGAAAAGCATTAGACTACACTTTTTTTTCGAGGAACCAAAAGGGGAGGGGGGTTTGTTATCTGGCTGACAACGCAAGGGCTTTCAGCGGATGAACGAACACTGTCTTACCTATACCGGGAGTCAAGTACACGATCGAACTGACGGCGACACAGGCAGACTGTGCGGTGTCGGCCTGGCATACGAACTCCTGTACAGAGTATCCACGCTCTTCGTACCACATTGTTTCCGGGGGTTATTTTGTAGGTAGACTGTGACGTGATGCGCGCGATCCTGTAAGTTGTACCATATGTCCTGGACAGCAGTATGTTGTCTTCACGTCCACGTGGGTGCCCGCTTCTGCTGTCGCGGTCCACTTCTGTTTGGATAGTAGAACGTTCATCTCACCGCCCTGTTGCAATACTCTCCTCGAAAGACTACAACGCGCGGGCGCGCGTCAATCGGAGAAATTATTTTCTTCGTGTTGCGTCATAGAGTAACTTCGTTCCCCCGTCCTACAATGTGCCGGTGGTCTAGTGGTATCCTCGTAAACCGCAAGTCGCAGAGGTCGTGAGTTTGAATCCCCATGGGGTGAACTATTTACAACGTGTGAGGGTGAAAGCGAAATATAGCTGAAAAGCTCTCGTGAGTACCACAACTTCGACGTTAGCACCGTTGACGAGGGGAAGAGACGGCTGGACCCTTCTCGCGACAAAAATAAAATGCAGCACGCACCGCAGGAGGAAGGTGGGGCAAGCAAATAAATAAAAATAAGAAAAAAGCCCTGGTGTTTACCCCCTCCTGTGTGACCCTGGAAGGTTTTAGTTGTACGAAAAAAACTACACTTAAAAGTGTAGTACACGCCTCACCATGAAAAATGGGGGGAACTGTCGCCATAATAAATAGGACGAAAACACACACACAATGTATGAACCGCAGGTACCTGCCAGTCCTGAGGAAGATCTTGCATAATAACATTCCAAGCTGCTAACGCTACGCCGATGCTGGGGGTTTCAACGGAGTGGTAGGGAGCAGCACCTCGATGCAGGACTCCGCGTCGGGCCCCCACGGAAATATTCCCCCTCCCCGCCTCACTCGCACCCCCTCTCTACCAGAAAGTCGCCTCATGACTCTCAAGACTTCCTCCTCTTCCTCCTCCTCCTCTTCCTCCTCCTCCTTGACACTACCCCCAGCCACCCCCTTGCCACTACCAGACACCAACTCGTTCGGGCCAACATGGGCACCGACTCTCGCCGCCGCCACTGCCGCCTCCGCCGCAGGAGCATTAGCAAAAGTACCCTCTGCGTCCGCCCCGCCACCCCCAGGTATTCGCCTTCTGCGGATCAACGCCCTCTGAACGTGCCCCGCCCGCAAAACGACTGCCGCCATCGCCGGGCCGACCTCCCACGCGGCCGACAGCATGCCTCTTCTGAATAGCTCCCGAGACACGGCCCCCGCCGCCGCCGCCATAGTTGCCGCCGCGGTCGCCGTCTCTGGTCTCTCCTCGTCCAGAGACGAGGCTGGAGGTGTCGGAGTGTCGGGTGTTCGAAAGTCTACCACGGCGATCCCTCGCGACATCAAAGATGCTCTCACCGAGCCAGTCAGAGAGCCATCCCCCTTAAACGCGCGGACAACGCGGGAAACGGAAGGGAAGACGCCGTAACAAGCAGAGGGAGTCGAGCCGGGCGATTTTCCGTGAGCTTAAAATGACACAGGTAACATACGAAACGGACGGGCCTCCGGGAAACCAGCCAAAATACAAAATACAACGGGGTTCATGGTTGGGAGACTGCTGTTTCGAAAGCTTGGAACATTATCATGCTTCCACTAAAGGGCTGACGCCTGAGAGGAATAAATTAGCATGCTTTCAATCTCTGACATGTTTTGCGCTGCGATACATGGTTCGCATACGTATTGAACTGTCCATCGCCAGCGGACCCCTCCTATTGTGACCGCGACTAGCGTCATCCTCCATAAAGCCCGAGTCATCTAGATCCTTTGGGCGGGCTGATCACAACATCGCTGCTACATGGGAAGTAGCTCCATAGATCCCACCTAATTGATACACACGTGAATGTGAGGTTCAGGCTTGGCGCAACAACCATGCTGGTACACTCGTCCGGCAACACTCACGGTGTTTTCTTCCATACTTTCGTCCTTAAAAGCCGACGAAATGCCGTTAAAGAGTAACACCCCACTACATTGATTTTTGCACTCTGCCCGGGTGCCACGCTTCTGAACCAATGGCCTCCAGAACGCGGGACGACTGTGCAAACAGTTCGTGGTCTGAAAGACGTACGTCCTGGCCTGCGGTGGCCGGCATGAAGACGACGGTGCGCTCCGGCGACTCTTCCAGCAGCCGGCTCTCCAGCACCCCTGCCAGCTCAATTTCCAAACCCTCGTCCGAACCAGCACCAACGATCACCACCCGCAGAGCCGTTGGAGGCAGCGCTGAATTGCAGGCCTCTAGTTTGGCAACTCCAGACCGACCCTCCACCTTCACCGTCATGACACCCGCGCCACGAGAAAATCGAGAATCGAGGCGGGCGTCAGAACAAAGGGCGCAAGCAGCGGCGGCAGCAGCAGACAACCAAGAGCACTTGTGTAGTGGAGTGGCGTAGGTGCGGAGGGGTGGACGCGAAACAGAAAACCGCTGGATGCTGGCGTGGTACTTGCAGGGCGGGGCCGGGGGCGACAAATGTCGAATGCGCTGTCGTTGCCGTACCGCTGACGAAATCAACGATAAACGAACGACCCCACGGATCGAAATGCACCGTAGAGCGAGTCGCGCCGTGTGGCATCTGTCCGACGTAGTATTGCACGAAACTGAAAGAGAAACCCTTCGCGCACGCCGCCAACTGCAGGCGACCCAGAGCCGGGGCGCGAGGAGCCAAAGCATGTCCGAGAAGAATCTCGTACTTCGACCAGTTCTAGAGAAGTTCTCACCACAATGGCGTCGTACTCCTCGAAGTTCCTGCCACCCGGGGGTACCGCGAGATCATTCTCTCTTGCCGTGTCCTGGAGGCCTCCCACCCCTGCCCGCGAGCCCGATTGTGGGATCGACCTTGAGCACGCCCCGTCCAAGCAGCAATGCAGTACGCCGTAGCAGGACTGTGGGACGGCCAACAAGAGCATAAGCAACATGACGTGTGGCGTGGATCAACCCCATCACAAGCACCAATATGTACCACGATTCCCGCAAAAAAACGTACTCAATTTTTCCGTATTCGACATAAGGAAACACCCCCCCGGTGACACCACCAGAAAGCCGTGAGAAATGTTACCATTACTGATACCATGAAAGGCGTCGTTATTCTAGTAGTAGCCTTTTTCGTTGTTCCGATTGAGCGTTGGGACCTGTCTATTTTCCTTTTTATGTCCTTCTTTCTTCTTTCATCCCTTTTTGACCGGGGTGGATCGTATCCCGGTTAGTTTTATTTTCGTTTGGGTAAAAAAACCGCGTCTTGGAGGACTTTTCTGGGGTTCCACCGCTCCAACATGAATAGTTTCGGTTGATGGCGTTAGCAGAAACGCTCAAGGCCGTGTTGGTCCAAACCAGACAACCCTAACCCGCATTCTAAATGTACCACCCCACCACAGACAGATACCACGCCCGGTGATATTGTGGTCACAGCTCAACACGAGCCCAAAATTCACATAAACGTCACCGTACATACTATACTACACACCAGGATATCACCCCCAGTTGTTGTTGGTGGTGGTGTCTTTCACAGTAAACCACTGTTCCGGTCTCCGCTCAGTACCTCATAATGTCCGTACTGGTCCAACGGACGCAGACGTCATCCTTGGTCACAAGCCAACCGGGTGCACATTTCTAGAGATGAGTGCTCTGTTCCTGCAAGTGCTCCGGTTTACGGAGCAAACCAACTGATGCGGGTTTGAAGGAACGTGTCTCCACGCTGGTCTATGCCTCAAGCAGGGGCAGCCTCGCCCCCGGACAAATACCACGCCCGTGCATAATGCAGCACGACCCATCCCTCCATCTTAGCAGTGTCGCCGGTCAAAAACGCCTCCGTACCCGAACAAACAGCTCAAGAGTTGGACAAAGACCACAACTCCTGCCGCCATAACACGGTAAGAAAGCAGAGCTCGGCGCTTACGGTTTCAACATGCTTCCATGCTCTCTCTTTCTCTCTCTCTCACACACACACACGCACGCACACACACACTCTCGTTCCTTGCTTCTTTCCTTCTCTTGCAAGGGCACTTCACTCCACAAAGCAAGGCTGACCGACGTCCATATCGGCGAGAAATGGGCAGAAGAACCCTGCAGTATGCATAGCCAAACGACCTGCAGAGTGCCAAGCGATAGTGTACTTACTGGATTGTCGTCTCGGCTATCAATACCTCCAGTCCTGCTGTGTCAAGGAGTCGCTAAAGGCGCCACTGCTAGGCGGTAAACAAGGCAAGCGCTACTCTCGTACCGGCTACCTCTGTAAACAAGGGCGCAGCACCCAAATGGCGCCGGAAAAAACAAGACGATGAAAAAATCAAAGCCGCAGGGCTTCGGCGTGTGTTGACTCGAACGAGGCGTCGGTATCTGTACATCGACAGCCCTTGCGGTTCGACGGCATTGCAAACTACGAACCCCTTGTCTTCCGGACAGAAACCAAAATCATGCCCCAGGTTTTGCTTCGTCCTGGGGATGGCGTTGATATGAGATAGATGTAGACACAAAATACACCGTTTCGAACAGCATGATGCGATGGCTCACCTTGTGCGATACGCGGTGCACGAAGGCCGAGTTGAGGGCATGGCAAGCGGCTCCCTCCACCCCGACCGAAACGTCGATGCCCGCATCCGCCAAGCGTCGCAGCCCGCTCCCGGCTGTGCGGGGGTCTGGGTCCACCATACCCGCCACAACTCTAGACGGATTGGAGACAAGAAGCAGCCAAAGGACGGGGGAGGGGAGGGGGGGGGGACGAGGGAGCGCTCGGGGGTCAGGGGAAGTAGATTTACGGTCATGCACAAGGTGCCGCGATGATGTTGCATCACACGTGGATTAAATCGCCAGCTGGCGGACTGGGTTTTACCTCTATCAGGCGTGGGTGTAGGCAGCATTAAGCAAGGACATGGAGGAGGCAAAGGGAAGACGAGAGGCAGCGTTCAATGTCTACTAGCCTTGGTTCTGTGGTATACAACGACACCTTGAGTTTGGGCCCGTTGTGAGGCGGTCACATCTGCGTGGGCAAGGTTCCAAGAGAGAAACAACCCGCAACAAGGAGGAAATCCACGCAAGACCTCCGCGTTGAAGCACAATCGCGAACCTCAACAAGCAACACCGCACACCCTCTGCCGCCTAGAGGGCCCCCCCATCGTGTGCAAACGGGAACTAGATCAATTTAAAACAGAGGCTTTCAAATAATAGGACTTGCAGATCTATCACAAAACAAAGCGCGAATGTCAGCATCATTCATGAGCAAGGACAACATACCTGACCCAGTGACAAGAGGGAAAGGAAGAGACGATGCAGCACACAAAAAACGCCTGCGGTTAGATGTCGAACGGGCAGTCTTTTTGTGTTACTTACGCATATTTTCTAAATAATCGCGGCAAAAATGCCAGTACCCGCCACAGCCCCCCCCCCCGGAGATTTGCACCTTGCTACCCCGCACTCGAGGAGTGCCGTCGTGCAGGGAGGCGTGCGGCCGAAGTGGTTGCACGGTTCCAGCGATACGTACGCCGTGCCTCCCCGTGCTCGCTCGCCGGCCTGACGGATAGCCCACACCTTCGCGTTGAGGTACAGCAGCAGGAGCGACGGTACCAACACCAAGTCGTCAGGCACTTGGGTGCTAACAGCAGAGGGCGGTTTATTTCGAGGAAAGATTATCATTACGCCGTAGTAGATTGCAGTGCTAGGGGTGGGCGGAGTGCGGTCAGGGGGGCTGAAGACAACGCTGACGGCACTTGCGACAACAACGCCGTGCGAACAACAACGGCAGAAACAAAGACACCGTTATCACCGACCGAACAGCAGCAGCAACAACTGTACTTGTCAATAACGGCGGGCGTCGCCAGTGCGCAACCCCCGCTTGAAGGGCCAGAACCTGAACCGAGCACAACACGCCTATGTACAGCACAGCCGCAACGCCAATGCCGTCAACTGAACCCCAACAATAAAAAAAAATGTCCCAAGGAGAAAAGGCAACGGCAATCAAAGCCCATCACGTGCCGATTTTCTGTCTCCTAAACTGGCTGTGGACACTTTTATGTGGATTGCCACGCTCTCAACGTTTTTATGGAGTATCATACGTTTCCTAGCAGCATTCTGTTGCCGCAGGTCTGCTGAGCGGGCACCTTAAACCCGAGCCTGAGCCGATTGTGCAAACAAGTGTTGGAAGGAACGCGCGGCAGCCTACTTGCCTCTATGGGTGAGGACGCGACTCCTAAGGGTTCTAAATGGCCTTGCGGCCGTCTCACCTCCGCGTGGGGCTCTCCGGCCCTGGGGTGAAATCCTTCCCCGACCACGCTCCCCTCCTTGTCTAGGATAACGCACCCCACCGCGGGGTTCGGCCGCGTGTGGCCCAGACCCTTCGCCGCCAGCTCCAGCGCCCTCCGCATGTGCGCCCCGTCGACCTCCAGCCCTGACCTAGCTTTTCTTCTGCCCGCCGCTTCCGGGCTTCGCGCGGCAGCAGAGTAAGGAGGGTCGGTGGGCGGAGTTGAGCTACCGCCCTCGGCCAACGCCGCCGCCCCCGCCGCCGCTCCGGGAGCGGCAGCAGCTGCGGCGGCCGCGTCGGCGGCGGCGGACGTCCCTGAGCTCGACATGTTTGCCATGGGAAGCCGTTTCCGTTGTCGTCGGCGTGGTTGGTGGTGCTGTCGGCGGGAGGAGGGGCAGTGCTGCTGCTGCTGCTGCTGCTGCTGCTGCTGCTGCTGCTGCTGCTGCTGCTGCTGCAGCTGGTAAGACGAAGAGGCGCAGGCGGTTGGCAGCGCGAAGGCCACTCGGGCCACGGTGGCGGTGAACACGCCGCCCACCGAGGGGCTTGTCGATGTTCTGGCGAAGGGGCTGACGAAGCTGCACACCATCAATAGGTTTGCGGGGCCGAGGTTGTAGGAGAGGTGGCGTTGGCTTCCCAGCAACACCGCGAGGGTGATCCCGCACCTTTGTGATTGGGGGGGGGCGTGCGGCAACGGCGTTTGTTGGCACGTCGGCCGTGTCCGTCGGTGCTTACCTTGTTCCACCACAATGCGGCAGTACATGTACACTGTACAGCAGTACTGCGGCATCGAGGTTCGTGAGTAGCAACACTATTTATTGCAGTGAGGAGGCAATCAGGTGGATGGAAGCGAATCAGACGGCGTAGAAAGACGGTCAGCAGGACCATGGTGTATTGGAAGGGTTGCGAAGTTGCAGGAAGATGGCCGGCTTTCGTCTGGACAGGGGACGGTTACATGAATAGTCTACTGCTGTGGTGATACACGCGTATCGCTGGCGTGCTTCCTCGTACTGCTACATCCGCTGCTGCTGACTGCTGCATAACCAGAACCTTTGGCCGCGACACAAATAACATAGGCATTGCGACGCAAATGCATACCAAAACCCCCGGCAGCAGAAGCTGGTCGGCGAGCTGCTGCCAACGCTTCGCCAAACGGTGTGTTGATGCTCACTGCACGACCGACTGGCCTGACTTGGGCGTGTTCGGGGACCTCGGAACTCGAAATATCGAGTCTAACGATGCCTTCACGACAGCTCCATACCAAGTCAGCTCGTACCTTGAGAAGAATCTCGAGTTCATCCACAGCTGGGAGAGGCCTGGCAGAGATCTGGCGGAGGTCCCGCGGCCGCTGCCAGCCTGCTGCGGGACAAATGAGCGGAGAGAGGAACGACATTCCAGGGAGCGGAACGGGGGGACAAAATGTTCATGTCCCCGGGATTTGTACACCGAAATTTTCGGTTCGGACCCACGAAACCGTCACGCGCAGACCGTCGTTGGGAGGAGAGCAGGAGAGACAGACACTCCGCGCTCGGCGCAGCACCAAGCAAGCAATTCCTGCACGCCGGCCCAGGTTCAGTGGTCAGGATGATCGCTGCCATCGGGGTGAGCACGAGATTATGTCTGTGTAAACAGATGTTTTATAACGGCCTACAGCAATATGTACAACGGCGGTATTGTCTCTCACTCGTCGCCTTTCACGAGGGGCTTCTACAGCAGTACAACAGTACCACTGCTGCAAATAGACTGCTGTAGTTAGACTGAAGTCTGGGTTGGCCCACAACATTGCAACTGCCTGTGGGCCTCTACATACACTAGACACGATAGTCCCAGTTGGTATGCCCACCGATTTCTTCGATCTCAGTGTGGTTGCTTTGCTTGGCACGGACGCTCCAAGGGGGCAGCACACACGCAAGGGCTTTTCAAAGCACCGCCGGATCTCCCGTCAAAACTCCTCCTGCTGCCGAACACCGCGCCACACACGACAGGCGCCGACGCTGTCCTTAGAGAAGGAGATGCAACGCATCGAACACAAGCGGGCCCGAAATGTTGCCCGCACCGCTCGTTACCTGGATGCTCGGTTGCGCACCATCGGGCTCGACACCGACGCTCTAGACCAGCAGATGAGAGAACAACGCGACAGGAAGGAGCGGGAACGGGTGAGCGAGTCGTGCCGAACAGCATCTTGGGGGCGGTGTTCTTCAAAAATGCGAGGGACAAGGGGGGGGGGGGGGGGGGAGACGGGACCGGCTTGTCTACGAGTTTTGACGTGACTGCCGCTTTGATGTGCCGTGTGTATTTTGTATTTTGTGTTTTGTGTTGCTTCCGTAACTGCATTGTAGATGGCCTCGAAGGAGGAGTTCGACCGCAACGAGAACGTGTACAAGCACGTGGCGGCGCAAGAGGCCGAGGAGAGGCGGCTCAGGGACCAAGAGCTGGAAAGGATGAGGCTGGAATGGCTCGAACAAATGAAGGTGCTACTCTCTTTCTCAACTGTCGCTGACTAGTAGTCCAGTGGTCATCGTAATTCTTAACATCACCCATTCTCTGCGCAGAGAGTGCAGCCGTCCATCCCAGTTAAAGGCCGCCCTCTGTCCGAAGCGAGAGGTTGCCTGTTGGCTTTGAGCGGCGAGGTTAAACTGGATGATCCTGCTGTAGACAGACAGGCAGTACGACTGCACGACGAGCACTATATATAAGTGGCAAGCAGAAGGCACACCCTAGAAAGGACTCAACTAGTTTTATCGTAAGCGTTACAAAGCTTCTTCCTGCCCAGCCCCCGTCGAGCCACGGTAGCTATAGAGTGCGGCGTCCTCTGTGCGCAACCGTGTTCATTTGCGCCACCTTTGTTGCTGTTGTTGTTGCTGCTGCTGCTGCTGTTGTTATTGGTGGTGGTGGTGGTGGTGCTGCTGCTGCTTATTCTGTCCTCGCGTGTCCGTCGCAACCAAGTTCAAGTACGACAAGGAGCAGAGGGAGAAGGACATGATTCACGCGGGGGTAGACTTCGACAAGTGCGGGCTGTCCGCGGTGCAGACCATGGGCGGAGAGGACCCCGACAGGCTCAGCCGGACCGCTCAGCAGCAGGCACAGGTACGCAGACATTTTTTTGTTCTTTTTTTTTTTGCGATGGACCATGCCTTGAAAATGACGGCGTTCTGTCGGGCATTGAGTAGCTACAACGGGGTCGTGGTTTGACTGACGGTGAGATGAGCCTACCACGCAACAAGCGAAGTAGCGATGCCGGGTGCCAAACTAACAGTCCCGTGTAGAAGGCGATGTCTCTAGGGTTCTGGCTTCTCGGTAGAATGTGTGGAACGAGCTGGACGGCGTGCGTGTTGTCTGGAGAGAGCCGGCAACTGATTTTCTGTAGTTGTTGGGTACGGGCACCAACATGTACAGTAAGTAGTGTTTGGCGTGGTCTGTGGTGCTCGAGTTGGCGGCCTTTACCTCCCGCTGTTCCCGCCTGTTCTCCCCATCGCAATCGCCATAGACTTCCCTTCTTCCTCCTGTACGCCGGCAAGCACCCTGCCACAAAACGACTGGACACAAAACGACTGGTCGGCAGCACGCTTGTGGTCGCGCTGGTGTCTACGTCGTACTTGGCGCCGGGAAATCATTATCGCAGCTCTCGTGAAACTCTGACATAGACATTCTTCGTGTACCTGTTGAGGCCGGAACGATGGCAAGGAAGCTTGCTCTTGGTCCTGTGCTCCTTGTGCCGGATGTGCTAATAGCCCGCGTGGCTTGTCTCTCTCAGCAGCATACTGCAAAGGCCAAATGATTTGTTGTGTGTGTGTGTGTGTTCCTCCTGAAGGTGCGTGGTCACGTGAAGCCGTTGCCATGAAGGTGGGAGCGCAGTGTGGGCATCCGTTAGCCCTTCGTTTAGCTTCTCACGGTCAATCGACATTGTTTCATTTTTTTTTCCTTCTTGCGCTCGTGCTACGACCGCCGCCGCCGTAAAGATGCGCGCGTGGTCAACGCAGCTGGCGAACGAGCGGCTGGAGAGGGAGAAGCTCGCGGACCAGGAAATGGCCGACTACTGGGCCTACCTAGAGAGGGTAAGGGAACAAGCAGACGGTCGCGAGGGCGGGGGAAGGAGATGGAGGGGAACAAAAAGATCGTGCCATTGCTGTGGCAGTGGTTTGAGTGGTAGGCCAGAACTCCTTGCCGTAGGCCATACTTAGGCGTTTTGGCGAGCGGAGGCTTTGGCATTGTCGGGTCTACTCTTAGGCACTGCTCCTCCTGCGGCTTTTAAATCCATTCATTGCAACATGCCGCGTTAGTATTCAACAACGGCCATGCCCCAAAACAGCAGTGCATCCGGTACAGAGATACTTTGGTTTTTGTTGCGAAGAAGCCGGTCTGTATAGCTACGACGGCACGGGCGGTAGCGCTGCAGGCTGTGGAGCCGCAGTGTTTGGTGTTGGGACGTCGTTGTTGTCCAAGTCCACTGATGTTTTCCGCATCTCCCTTGATCATCGACTTTGGCCCTGGTAGGCCGACCACGAATAGGTACAGAGAGAGGAAGAGCCGAAGATTCAGAGGAATAGACAAGTACCTGTGGCCGTGGCTTTGGTAAAGTTTGTATGGTGGCATGTAGGATGCAATACTTGCCATAAATCACGCCACACCGTCGTCTCACACCTCGTGCGATCGTGATTGCGCCCGTGTCAGGTCAGCCAGAGACAGGGAGAGCTGAGCGAAGAGGAGGAGGCTGCGAGGAAGACCCTCATCCTCCAGATCAAGGACGAAAACCGACGCCGAGCGTTGGAGAGGGCAGAGGAGATGGCCAGGCAGAAGGACCTTGAGGACCAAGCCAACGCCGACGAACTTCGCTACAGGTGGCAGTATTGGGTCGCGAGCAGGGCGAGGATTTAGTTTTCGGTCAGGGTTAATGCTACTCCTGCCACAACAGCACCACCCAGGCTTTGATCCATGAGCGTTGCATTTTACGAGAACATTTTTCTGGTCCAGTGTACTCGTTCGAGGCTTGTTTGAGGTTGTGTGTATGCCGAATATCGGCTCGTCCATGCTTCATTCATGCTTGTTCGAGCGCGCACAAGCCGTGTCTGCGGCACCACGAGTTCTTGAGGCAGGGTAGGGTTCAGCTCTATCCATGTCCGTTGGTGTGCTGTGGCGCAGCTGCTGTAGTTCGATGCGCTGTTGTCCAATGGGGTGTAAGGAGGCATCGTATGGCTTGATCTCGAGTGCGCTGACAAGACCTGGTGTGGTGTGATGGAGGTCTTTTTACGGTCGCCAAACAAACCCAACCCTAACCCACGGCCAACGCACGGCCTAGCGACCGCGTACTGGGCGAGAACGCGGCTGCGCCGCGTTGTTAGAATGCGGAATAGGGAGAAGGCGCTGGAAGGGAATCGGCCGCCCGAACCAAACGCTCGACCAATCGGAGGGCGAAAAAGCGCGTAGATGGGAAGAGTCTCGAACAGGCCGTAAAACTACCGGGTGTGATGTGATGCCACAGGAGGTTGTCTGTCTGAGGTGACGCATGGTCTGACGTGACGTGGCATGGTCTGACGTTTGCGCGACATCGTCCGTTGTGATCTGATGTTGCTGCTGTGACGTGGTGTTTTGCCGCGCCTCGTAGGAACGAGCTCCTGAGGGAAGATGAGGGCGAGGGCAGCTCCACCAACAACCTTTTCAAGGGGCTGTCTCGGAAGCAGAAGGCTGAGCTCCAACAGGTGAATGGTCTCTTCCGCAACGTTACCAACCCTCATCACTGATCGGGCAGATTCAATTGTGCTTTTGTTCCAAGCCTTCCTCGATTCCACAACTACAATTTTGTGTGCGTCATCCCGTGCGTAAAATGAAGTAATTCAATGTTTGTGTCACATCGGCCTGGTTGTTTCTCCGGCGCCAGCCGGTGTTCGCGCGCGTGTTCTTTTTATCGAGGGCACGCAGGAAAACTGTCTGTACTTTCCACGCATCGGTTGGGCTCGCCAGGCGCCCCGTGGCGCATGCCGGCCGCCCAAAGCCGCCGATGCAGGCTCTATTTTCGTTGGGTGGCATCCCGAATCACAAAAACCTTCGCAGGAGTGCCATACTCCTACATAGTTGTGCATGGCCAGGGACAGTTGCGACAGCGGTGCACTACACGCCCCCACACACCATGAGCAACACGGCACACACACGATGAAGGGCGACGGGAGAGAGGGGAGAGAGAGAGCGAAAACTGTGGGCTACAGCAGCAGGATGTGCGGCAAAGAAACCGGTAGCGTACACGCTCACGCACAAGCAAGCATAGAAACGTCGAGAAGTGGAAAATTTTCCCCGCTACATGTGCGGTCAACCACCCACACAGGAGAGCGCCCTTTCAACTATTTACATGCCCACACCAGAGAGCGCTGGATATGATGGGAGCAGAAGACACGGCAGATCGTGTAGTAGCACCAAACATGCCTTCGCAAACACCAAAGCATGACCTATACGGCTGCGATATGTGTATGGTCACCGGAGGAGGACAGGCCAACATACACGCACACTCACGGGAACGGCTGGCAACAGTTTCAATAGACCTACACGGGAACCCCTCTGGAGCGGGCACATGAGAGTACAGCGACATCGTCAAGGAGTGACGCAAGATGAAAATCAAAGCAGGCAGCAGGACCAGCCCACAGCAGTCGGCCAGCGGCCAGTTGTGACGTTTAACAGCAGCTCACACCGCTGGTGTGCTTTAGACTCGAAGACCCCAGCAAACCTTAACGGCGGAAAAGTACTTCACTAATCTGTGTACAGTCTTGTTTTTCTGGCCGGTGACAACTACCTTTTTTTTTTGCTCGACCGAGGACACCCAGAGTAACGCGGACATGCGTGCGGCGCGGTTGCGGAAGGCGGAGCAGGAGAGGGAAGAGGAGGCCGCTTGGTTCATGCAGCAGGTCCGTGATCTATAGGCATTCCGGGGAAGATCGATAGGGCGTCGTGCGTGTGTAATGGTTTAATTGTGGCCGCGATGGCCGTGAGGCGGTAGAGGAGGCGGGCGGGCGCTTGTCTCATGCGACGGCAGGGGTGGGTGGCAGCACGGGGAGTGGCCTGACTGACGTTGGTCTGCTGACGGCTTGCAACAACAACGACGACGACGGAATCACGACGGCCGTTACAATAGCGGTAGCCTCAGAAGATGAATCTATACGTGGAGGGTCGGGAGGGGGGCATTTCGTTGTTCACGCGCCATGTGTCCAATTGCCCGGGCAGCCAAGTGTGATGGAAAAAGTGGAATGTTGGAAGTAGATCGTCCCTGCACATGACCACCACCCCCCAGGGCTCGCAGACATTTTACCTTGAATCGGGGCCGACACGCCCGTCAAACGTGACTTCTTCTTTTTTTTCAGGAGAAGATGCGAGTGGCGATGGAGCAAGCGGACCGAGAAGAACGCCAAAGGGTGAGCGTTTCGCAAGCTGTGTGCTCCGCAGGGCTGAAGGTCGCCACTCGGCATGTAGCCCCTGCGTGATTTTATTCTTCACCCCTTGTTGTGTACGTCTCTCTCCCTCCGCCTCAGTCACTTCTGGCTCGGTCTATCTCGGTCTGACTGCCTGCCTCTGTCTGTCTGGTCTCTCTTGGGGCATTTTGCCGAGTCTCAGGATTCACGTGTTATTCCAATATGGTCGTCGTGCTACTGTCTCCGCAAGCCTACTCGCATGATACTATCACTGCCTAGGCGTAACAGCAAGCACCTATGGTATGGAGTCTGAGAGGCCAAGTTTTTGGTTCCGTCTTGTTCAACAGACTTATTGGCGTTACGTCTTTGATGGCGGTTTCTGTAAGAATGTTTGGAACTATGCAATGGCAAGACAACAACAACAACAACAACAACAACAACAATCAACAAAAACAGCCAAATCGGACAGAGGCGACGGTTGGTGCTGTCGAGGCCCATCCTTGTCCTGAGCCAGTACGGTATGGTGAGAAAACCCTGACGGGGTGCGACACGCGGGTTCGATTCTTGTTGACGACGATCATCGGTTCGCGACAGGCGTTGTTGTTGTTGTTTTCAACTGAGCGTACATGTCGTGACCCTTGAAAAATTCCATTCTCTCTCTTGGTTGCTTCATGTCCAGTATTTCCATTGACGATGTGTGAGCATGACGGGGGTATTCATGCCTACACGCCTTCCTTAACGAGACACCAAAAAAAAGAAAAAATGGATCCGAGAAGCCGTGCCCCCTGCAGTTTTATTTTGTGTTTTCAACGCCGTTCCTACGCCAATTTCTCTCTCTATCTCTCTCTCTCTCTTCTTTGACAGAGCCAGGGCCACGCCATAACAGACCTCCTTCCTCTCCGTGCCCCCCCCTTCCCCCCGCCCTCATTTTCCACCTACGGGGGGTACCAAATGTCCACACACTCTACCTTGTGCAGGTCAAAGAACTGGAAGAGGAAAGGCTCAGAGAGCTTCGGGAGCAGCAGCTCGACCTGCAGCAGCGCAACATGAGGGAGAGGTGAGCAACTCAAACGATTTCCTGTTTGTAAAGACCCTGCCGTGCTGCTTCCTAGGTGTTCGCTTCAAGTTTAAGCCTACGCAAGGTTGCTCCACCCCCCCTCGGACGAGCTGTGTACCTAGCCTTTCCGTCAACCGGCGTTCTGAGGTAGCGGTATCCCAGGTAACGTTATTTGGTTGTTTGGTTGGAAACCTCAGAGCAAGTAGCCCGTGTGGTTGCACGGGGTCCACCTTTAGAAGCCAAGACCCAGCAAACACTCCCCCACACACTTAAGCACAAGCCAACGTAGGTAAGGAACGATGTCAATTGTATGTTGCACCCTCAGGGGGAAGAAAAGAACGAGAACCGAGATGCAAATGCCGAAAATAAAAATGCCAGTCATGTTGAGGCCGCAGCCTGTGGAGCGCAGAGCTCCCCCAAAGAATCGCCCTCTTCGTCGGGTTTGCGACCTGTGTTTGCTTGGCCATTCCAACATCGCCGCGACTAGCTTGCAACTTTGTAGGCCCTACAATACCCCCCCCC
>FN649743.1:2733-48299 GCA_000310025.1 Ectocarpus siliculosus | reverse complement strand
AAATGTCCCCCTCCCCCCCCCCCCCCCCCCCCCGGAATTTTTTTCTTTTTTTTGGACCCCCCTTTTAAAAATGGGCAAAAAAAGGGGAATGTTTTTTTTTTTGGGGCGTTGGGGGGGAATTTTCCCCTTTTTTTCAACTTAAGGTTTACGCGGAATTTAATTTTTTTTTTTAGTTTTTGGAAGAATCCTTGAAGATTTTTCCATTTTACCCCAACAAAGGGGGAGCCATTTAAATTTTTTAAAAAGAATTTATTTTTTTTTTTTTTGTTTTTTTTACAAATTTGGGGCGTTTTTTTAAATGCCAAAAAAGAATGGGAGGCAAAGGGGGGGGGGGGGGGGGGCTGACGTGGGCCGTGTGTTTGTTGTGCGCTGTGCGTTGCGCGTTGTTGGGGGTGCATCTTTTTCACGCCAAGAGCACCAAAAGAAAATACAGCGGTGTGAGTAGGGGGGGGAGGGGGGCGAAAGGAGTGGCGCCCCGGTGAACACCGACTGTCGTCCGTTCGTTGCAGAAAAAACGTCAAGCAAGTGGACCAAGGGTCAGGTCATCTGTAGGAGAAGTGTCATGTAGAAATTCATGTAGAAATATTCATGTAGTTAGTTGTAGAAAATATCGTTCGATTTTCGATTTTGAAGCCTTGTTGCTGAAGGAGGTATCCAACCGACCCGAACAGCTACCGCATTTATTTTGTTAAGGCATCGGAAAATGACGATGATTAGGAAGGGCGTATTGGCATTAATTATAGGAACACATACTATGCAATGGTCGAGGAGGGGGACATGTGATGCTTCATGCGGCCTATCCCGAACAAAAAACGCGGAGGAAGTGCTTGATACCGAAGAAATGTATATAACGTGGGCTATGCTTTCATGCATATGGTGAGAGTATTGAAGTGCTTCCTCCACGGAAACAGCATGCATGGTGCTATCGTGCTATCCAGCTACATTAGCGCGCGTATGGGTTGGTTGAGCAGGTTATAATCACGCGCGCGGTCCAACGCCTACAAAATGAAGTGATAATCAAAATCTCAGGATCGTGACTACTGCAGCAGCCTAGCATGACGTACCACTCACGTCGATTACATACAATAGATATGTCAAATGACTTGGTACAGCAGACTGCTGTCACCACGAATGATGAGTGACCCACCTGCTGTCTTGTAAAAAAATAATCTGAAATCAACCATGAAGCACCCACCCAACACGCGTGCACTACATATTTCTGCATGCGACCTGTGGATACGACCCCCCTGCGCCCTGGTCTGTGTAGAGGTCGGCGCGCCCAAAGTCCTGGTCCTGAGCCAACGCTCGACTACCATTATAGTCTACTGGTATGCTGTTGGAAGGGTGCACACAGGAAGGAGGAGTCCATGGCCTGACGCACACGCGCTGTTTGTTGTAGAAGCTGAAACAACGGCATCGTCCCGGCCGCCCTCCCGACTGAGATTCCTATCCTCCTCCAACTTCGCAACCTTCTGCTAGATGTTCTTTTTCATTTGGAACGTGGACGAACGTATGTCAGCACCCAGGGGGAATAGAGTTTATTTACCGTTCGAGATGGCGAGCGAGCCGTTCGAAGGGATGTTTGTATATGATGCATTATGCACATATGTGCTGATTTGACAGCATCAGTGTTCTTGCCGAGCCCGGCGTTCTAAGGCTTTCGCCATACGACGGGCCACAACACAACAACGATCGATACACGCAAGTGGCACGGTTGCGGTCCGTTGGACTGGAGAAATGTTGGGTGCCACTGCACGGGGATGAGGTCATTTTCCGTCTTTTCTCGCATCTTTCCGTCTTTCTTTTCTCGATTTCATCTCTTTGCTCTTTCGGGGAGCCTCTCTGGATTTCACCGTCCGGAGGGCAAAGTTCTTAAACGATGGTGCAAAATGGGTTCCACGCAAGTGCTGGCCAGCAGCGGAGCATCACACATCGGGTGATATAGTGTAATATAGCGTGATATGGGGGGGGCACAGACCTCCCCGAGAACAGACGGTGGGATCCAAACTGCCAGGACCTGCCATTCCCGGGGTCTGGATCATCCAAGAAGAACAACAGAAAAACTAAACCGATTTTTTGCGCGCAAAAAACAACGTCTTTGTAGGAAAATTCCAGAACATTGCTCACGGCCGAAACGAGACGGGTCGAAAAAATATGTTCCGTTTCGACAGCAAGAGCCGGTAGATGCTGCGGCAAGAGGCGACGGGAAAGAATAAGAGATCTTCTTTGTGGTCTGATTTTGCTGGCGACAGTTCGTCCGCCCTGCTGTTCGCGCAAAAAACAAAGAGGTCCCTGCCCGTTACGCGCGCCTGCCCCTGTGAGGGCACCGGGTTGCCTGCACACACACAATACACTCTCCGGCCACCTGCTTTGAAGTGGAACCTCCGACCCACTCGCCGTTTCACTTGATCTCTCGGCAAGTCAGAACTACGGAGGAGGAGATCACTCCCTCTCTCATCATCCCTTGCTCCCGTCCCCTCTGCTTCCACACCCACACCCACGTCAACAACGCGAGAACAAAAGTGCAACCACCTTGGTTTGGTTGCTGCACCCCCTGGCGCTGCCTATCCGTCGTCGCGAAGCATCAGGACCGCATCTGCGGCTCGGGATACATCTGTGGTGGGCGTTTTCTGGCAGCTTTCCCGCTCCACGCCACACACAAGCAACGGAACAACCGACCGACCGTTCAACAACTCTCCTATCTTGTTCTTCATCTTCACACATCTTCCCCACAGGGAGGTCGTGCGCTCTATCGACCATTGCCATGAGCGAGCTGAGTCGCCTGCTGCCTCGCGGCGAGGAGGATACGGACTTGCTGTGCGTCGAGGTCTCCGCCTTGGGTCAGGCTCCGGTGCCGGCAACAATACTGCCGCGCGTGTCGTGCGACGGCTGGCAGCAGCAGGAGAAGCAGGAAGTTTTCCGTGATAGCAGCGCGGATCAAGCGCACGAGGAGTTCTTGACGTCCCTTCTCGCCAAGACAAACGCGTACCGTCCCTTGGAGACTAGCTGGCAGGTCATGGAGGACGCGGGTGAGAAAGATAACCAACCGTGGTACACAGTAGTAGTCAGTAGGGATGTGGTGTAGGCTACGTTTGGATGGCCTACTGCTGTAGGTTCCGCTCCGCCGCATGTTTTGTTTTTGCACATATCATAGCTGCGTTATAGCACAGGGGTTTCGTTCGGCCGCTGAGGAAAAAACCGACCGATAGCAGCGGTTGACGGACGACCGTGGTGGTCCCCTTGGGTCGCATACAATACTGTTGCAGCGATGGCCACCTGTCGCGCTTGGTTATTTGATTGAATAGAATCAAGCACACGTGGCGGGAAAGGAGAGCACGGAGTGTGGTACCCAGGTTCGGGGAGGGATAAGGGAGGAACATGATGTTTGAGGTCAGAGCAATTTCTACAGCAGTAGAGGCTCGATTTCGCGCATTCACCGCAACACTTCATCTTTTCCCATGCGATAACGTAGATCACTGCTGCTGGCCGATTGTTTATTTCATCGTTCCCATTTCCTGCACAACTTCCAGCATGATCCCCACTTACTACGCGTCCCGTTTTTTCTCGACACGCAGAGTTTCTCGACATGCGAGGCGCCGTCGTGAACTGGTTTGCCAAGGTGTCCGTTTCGTACGACTTCGCCAACGAGACGGTAGTGGCGGCCTTGAGCCACTTCGATAGGTGAGCAGCAGTGGCCGCCGTCTTGAATTTCTTCGTGTCCACGTCGTATTGCGGTCGCGTCGAGTTCTTTGGCGCCCCCGGAGGAACTCTCAACGCAGCCTTCTTTTTTCGATCGAATCAGCAGGTTTCGTCGGATTCACCTCGTATCCGTAGCCACCTGCTTCGCGCATATCCACTCAACAAGTATCCTCTCGTCACATTTTTTCCTGCGACCGAAGAGGACCGGCGACGCATGACACCACGTGGCAGAGAACATATTCGTCTTCGTCCCAAGCCGCCGCTCTCGTCCTCGCACATCCCTTCTCGTATTCTTTTTCCTGTCTGTTTTTCCCTCTCTCTCTCTCGCTCTCCCTCTCAACTCCGCCAATTTCCATGGCCTTTCTCGCGCTCTATCTCTTGCTTAGGTATGTTTCCCTCACCGTCACGCCGGTGAACGACCACATGCTGCTACAGCTAGCCGCGTACGTTGCACTACTGATCGCGTCGAAGATGGGCGAGACGTGCCCCCTCCGGATGAGAAGCTTGGCGAACCTTACCGGAAGGATGTTTACGCCGCTTCAGGTAATGATATGCACTTTTTTTTCTCCGACTTTGCAGAGCGAGTTGCAGCGTGGCATTGGAAGCCGTGGACATGACCATCTTGTGCCGCAACACGCTACTTACACAGCAGCAGTAGCAGCCTTGCACGCCCCTCCCTTGTCTTCGACGACCCGATAGCCTGTCGGACATGTGTAGATGGAACAGGATCTTTAATCAAGGTTCCGAACGGCGGAAATTCTTCGGCCGAACGAGCTTGCCGTCGTTTGTGGCCGGTTATCTTATATCCGCGAGAGAGACGACCGGCCTTCCCGATGTTTGGTTTGGTTTCAAATTCAAAGCACAAGGCCTACCTACAACCACATTGGATTTTTGTGGATGCTTTTGTGTGCCATCGTTTGAAGTGGGCACGGATTACTCTTTTGTGGGGCACGGGGCGTCGATGTACTCTTGTCATTTCCAACTTGCCTGTTCCACGACACGCGCGGCCCCAACGGCCCTCTTCAACACCACCCCCCTCCCTCATCCGGCTCGTGTCGACCGCGCTACAACAAACCTTCTTCTGATCCCCTCGTCTTCCTTCCCTGTCTCTCCAGGTAAAGCAGCTGGAAATGGACATGATCTCGAAGCTCAACTTCCGGCTCGCGCCACCGAGCCCGGACGAGGCTCTCCACTGCCTGGCCGCCCTCCTCCACAGCAGCAGCAGCAGCAGCAGCAGCAGTAGCAGCGACAACAACTCCGCGGGGGGGGGCGTCCCGCCCCACTCCGGCGTGCTCTCGGCCAGCTCCCACTACCTCAAAAGGGCTCGCGCGAGGACCTGCTGGTTCCGCCACGCCCCCTACACCCTCGCCGTCGCGGCCCTGACCACCGCCTACAACTCCATGGGACTGGGGAAGGAGCGGCGGCGGCTCCTCCGCGAGTGCGACGCGCGCGCCCGCGCGGTGACGGGGAGGGGCGTCGACGTACACGGCGTGGCGGCCTGCGCCGACGCCATGGTGAGCGACGAGAGGGCGGCAGCGACTGCAGCGGCCGCCGCCGCCGCCGCCAGCGGCCACGCACGTGGGAGCACCGAGTCTCCGGTGTGTGGCGGCAGCAACACGGCCGCCAAGGACGGTTGGGGGTCGCCGACCGGAGTCGCTCAAGGGGCGGAGTTGCTCCAAAAGGCGGCGTTTTCGGCGGTCGGCGTCAGGGGCGACCAGGGCATCGGGAGCGGTGGCGGCGGCAGCGGCGTGCCGCTGGTGGAAGACTTCTCGCCGCTAACGACGTTCAGCCCGCACGGAGCGGTCACGACGAAGGCGGTCGCTTCGCACGTGGTGGCCGGGAGGCGCGTCGTTCGCCGGGTGTCTTCTTCACCCCGCGGCGGCGGCGCGGCGGCGGCAAGGCCTCCTCGGGTCTCAACGTCGCCGTGGGACATCGCAGCGCCGCCACTTCCGGCGAGGGCGGGCCCAGAGCCGCGACGGGTATCTACCTCGCCGCTGGATGTGGAGCGGGTGGCACCTCGGCGGGCGCCCGTCGTCGCGGTGCAGGCGTACCCGGACCTGCCGGACGCGTCACGCCGGCAGAGCGTCGGCGTCGGCGGCGGGGGAGGGCAGAAGCGGCGGCTCCACCAGTCTTCCGGCAGCTGCTTCGTGCCGTGCGCCCGCCGGCGGCGGTCAGTCGAGGGGAAGGACGTCCGCCGGGTAGAGGTCGCCGACGCCGGCGGCAGCGTCGGGGGCGAACGGGTAGAGGAAGACGCCGCCGGGCGGGGTTACCACGGCGGAGAGTACTTGCAAGGCAGCATCGCGGAGGGCCTAGACCAGAGGCAGCAAGGCTGTGCTCAGGCTCCGGCGGCAAGGGGACGGCAGCAGCAGCAGCAGCAACAACGCGAAGGGGGGGGGGTAGACAGCAAGCCGGTTGGCCAGCAGCAGTCTCAAACGACAGCATTGTGAGCCAACCTCTCGCGCGATGATGATGATGAATGATGATGATGCGTGAGCTCGAGAGTTCTTCCAACCCTCGCGTCTCGGTAGTATGTGTGACTAGGGTGTTGAGGGGTGGGGTGTGGAGGGTACATGCTGGGGGTGCAGAGCAGGAATATCTACCGCTCGTGCTGCAAGGATTTTGATTGAATCTTGAGGTTGCCGTCATACTGAAAGCCCCGGTGTGAGCGCTGTCTTTCTCTGTGTGCGATTGTGTGTTTCCCACGTCACGAGACGAGACGGAACCGCCGATTCGTGCTGTCCATATCTCGACAAGGTATTTTTTTTGTTCTTCTTCTTTGCCCCTCGATCTGCTCGTGATGCCGGCGTAGAGTGCCTCGACGGGAGGAAGCCACGTCGAAGAAATGAGCAGAACGGGGGAAAGAAAATCTGGGGTTGGAAATTTAAATGTACGTATTGTGTGGGTTGGCGTTTAGAGAGAGAGAGAGAGAGAGAGAGAGAAGTACAGAGAGAGACTACTGTCAAGAGACAAGAGAGAGAAAGCGACCGATGTTGCTTTCTTAAGTACGAAAAAAAAGTGCAAGGTGTTACTGTTGGTGTTGGGCGGCTCAATATGACGATGCCCTGTTTTTGTTGCAGGGGGCTCGTGAAGGGTTGACTCCGTCTCCCATGCTCTTGTGATAGTTTTCTGATTTACATTCATTAGCTGTAAATGCGCCACGATCTGATGCATTTTTGCGCTTGGATGTGGCATACTATGAGATAGGTGTATCCTTTAAGTACCTGTTTTTGTTTCCCGCGTCGCACGTATATGGCGTACCTGATATTTGTTTCAGCAGCGGTTCATGTCCTGGTGTTCCATTAAGCAGCGTTGCCGAAGCTCGGCAGAGGTGCTTTTCGTCACTTCCACCTATTGTAATTCGTAGAATGTTGTGCCGATGGTAGCTTTAGCAACCAAAGTGTAGGCCCTAGGGAGGGGGGCTCTCGTGAGAGCGTTTCGCCGTGGAATTGTCCAAGGCCTGGTTACGGGCATCAGGCCAGGAGACAAAGAGTTGAGGCGGAACGCTTGTGTGTGCGCGAAGGATTTAAGCGAAGCTCGTGGCTCGTGAGTGTCGACGACAGGTGCAATGTTGTCTTGTCGAGGTTGTTGCTAGAGTCCTTCCGATAGCAGGGCCGCCGCAGCAGGTAGTATGGCGACTGCTCTTGGTGTTTGTCGCCGCGCTTGCGCACCGTAACGGAATTCTGCAGTACCTCTGTTTTCGTGCAGCGCGTGTGCGCACCCGACGTCGCGCGTTTTCTTTTCTCGTTTTTTCGCCGCCACGAGGGAGTGCCAAACTCTGCAGGGAGGGCCTTTGTCTTAGTGGTTGTTGCTATGTAAGCACACCGCACACATGTCGGGATTAGTATTTCCGCACGTTTCACCGTAGCGATCATGTCCCGTTTTTAGTTGTCAAGCAAGCAACGGCGGTAGAGGAGCAAGTTTGTTTTGTTTTGTTCTCGTATGTGTGTATTGCTTGTTGTTCCAATTTCGGGAACATTGTTAGGGAAGGGGGACTCTCCTGAGTGGGCTGGGCATTTCCAGGAGTAGCGGTCGTCGGCTTGTCAGCACATGAGTGGGTGCCTGAAAAGATAGGTGTTGGGGGGATTCACGCCACTAGCCTCTTTTCGCCGCCACACTCTGCTTGTCTCATGTAATTGTAGGGGGCTGATTGTCGTGTACCGCGTTTCTTTTGTCATTGTTTTTTCTTTCCCAACCTAGAATGCGTCAGGGCCATCAGATGGTAGTAGGTAGAAGTCCTTGTTCGAAGTCGGCAGCGAGAAGTGCTTTGAGCCAACTACGCATTTTCCCTGACCTGATCGAGGCGATGCGTGCCATCAGAACGTTTGTCTGTACGTTGGTCCCCTACACGTCGGGACTTGCTTTCGGAGGGCATGAATTGTGTGCGTATCTACTGTATGAAAATCAGAGGAGACAACGCTCAATAGACTTACCTTACCGCCTATGCGGGTCATGTGGCGAGGTGTTGTAGAAGTAGCTAGTTTGCTTTTAGCAGAGAAAGCCGTGATGTACGGTTGGTGTCGTCGTCGACGGTCAACCCATCATTGTGCCGGCCGTGATTCGTAAGAACGCCTCACTTTTCTCTTCGCAGCTGTTGGTTGTTATTGTTATTGTTGTATCCGAATTCTCTCCTTTATTTATCTTCGTATCCGATCACCGTGCAGAGGTGGTGGTTTGTGCCGTAGTTAGTCTAGTCGGCTTGAGAAGTTTACGTTGCGTTGGACGAACTGTTAGTGGCTAGGTTGGTTCGTTAGGTGAATGGAAATTGGGTGATTATTGGTATCATCATCGGGGTGCAATGTTGACACGTCACCGAACGGATATTGTTGCATGTGTGTGGGTGCGTTTAGGATTCGGAGGACGTCGCCACGTAGCTTAACGCTGTGCGGTGTGCGCCGAACTTGTACGTATATTATGCGGCCGCCGCAGACACAATAGGTAGGGGCCAATGGTTGCATGCACATGGGGCGTATTGTTGGTTGCAGGCACGAAAGTACGTAGCAGTTCTTTGTTCCTGTCCATGTTGGTTGTGTTCGGTTGTTGGTGGAATACGCAAAGTGCCGTTGAAGACAGTTCAACAATCTAAGCCAAGCAATTTTCTGGTTCAACAAACCGTGGGTTCCCGCAATTACACCGCAATGACAGATGCGCCTTGGGCCCAGATAGTGTCCTGAATACATACTGGTAGTACATAGAAGAACTGGAGTATTCCTTGGCTGTCAGAAAACGCGCGTGTGTGTGTGGCGTACCACGCTCGCGACTTTCTTCCGACTTCGATCTGAGAGGCTGACACAAGACTCTCTCAACAAGATGTTGTCATTCCGCGTCCTCGGCGGCATTCACGGGCCTCCTTCCACACACGGAAATAAATACTACGCACGTGGGTGCGTGCTTGAAGAAATTACCGTTACTCGGTCACTCCCGTTGTCTTTGCCCGCCATCTCTCAACGTACCAAGCCCGCCCCCCGCCCTCCGCGCTGCACAAATAATATAGAAAGAAGTAATTGTATTTTAAAGATGCCTGCAGGCGTATGTAATTTGTCGAGACTGGATAAATATAATAAATATATATACGTCTATGTGACGCCACTCGCCTTTCTTTGGGATGTATGCATAGGACTCATCTTGTTTGTACATGCATACGGACTTCAAAATATTTGAACCTTCACCGCGCCATGATCTTGTTATTTATATTGTGTACAACAAAACGAGCTGCTTCAGTACAGTGTACGCCAGCGGGCTGGCTATTACCCGCCCGTACCTTACGTCATGTATGTCTTGCAAGTCTGCATCTAAGTTTGTTTGTACGCTAGATAGAGCTAGATACAGATAAGCTAGACGACACCCATCCACCCTTCGGACGTTTGTTTGTACTCGTACATACATGTATGTATGTGCATACGACAGACTACGTGGTCGTATAGTTTTGTGTGTGCTTGCTAAGCACTCTGTATCCCTGCACACATTGCATGACTGTAATCTATTGGAAGTTCAAATAGTAGCAACTAACGAAAAGTGTTCTGCAAGGTGGGAGGTGTTGGAATAATTGACACGATGGCCAACGCTCATTTTCTTCGCGAATTTTGGAGCGCAGTTGGAACACTTTTGACCACACAACTTGGAAACCACGGACCCCAACGACGTCCCTCCCCCACTCCACGCGCATATTTCGTCGTTGCCGGCGGACGCGTATGCATACGCACAAGGTGTTAGAGACCAAGTGGTCGGCTGCAGCGGTGAGACCGGCACGAACGACAGTCAGGCAGTCACCAAAGGGCGAAAGAAGAATGGGTAGTCTTTCTGTGTGTTTTTTTATTATTATTCCTTAGTCCACGAGCATGTAGAATTTGTATATGAAAAGCAAAAAAAATGCGCGAAAAGAAGCAACAGCAGCAGGGGGGTCGCTTGCTTCCACCTGGCATCATGACAAGCGTGTGCAAAGGAGCACCGCGGGAGACGAAAGGCAAGGTAGAAATTCGACCGTCAAGACCCTTGGGGGATGTGATATGACGCATCCTTGGCACATCATTGTTGGGTCCACTTGTCCACTTGCCCGGGTATTCGAAGACGTTCAAAGACTGTAAGGTTTAGCCAATCAGAGAGAACGGTTTCAGATGTGTGCATCTCGGCGACGCTCGCGAGTCGTCGTGCATCGGCACTCACTCTGTGTCGTATCAAGATCGTATGCTATGCACAAAGTAAATACATTGATCAATCTCATACACCTCTTCCTGTACCCTCAACGTCATTGACACCCATCCCTGTTGCTGCACCAGCACGTATATTGGCGGCGTTCAGTGTGGGCGATGCTGACCGAATGTAACCTGCGGTGAAAAGAGCATGATGAGCGCCGGGGCCTGCGAGAAGATGCCAATATCTGCTGTACGTACATAATAGGATACACTGGGAGGTGACTGTTGTCGAGGTACGCTTCGTTCGTATTTCACCGCACCGTGCATGCTGATGTACAGAATCTGACGATAATAGTGTACATGTGGTCTACACTGCCGCCGCTGTGCGTACAGGTACTGTAAACCTAGGCCAGTGTATGGACGGTGTAGTGCATGATATGATATTAGTCTTTTTAGTCTTAAGGAACAATTCTAAAAAGGGTATACAAACGGGTGGATGCTTCGTGCATGCAGCCACCGCGCTGTAGAAGGGACCACTTGGGGCCACGGTAAATAATGCGAGATTCCATTTATTTCCATGAGTTCTGGTCCCTGATTACACGTGAAGTAGAAATTCGCATAAACGATGAACTTCTCCCATCAAATAAATGAAGATGTGAGGGTGTGGACAACATGTCGAGAAGGCCCGTGTGAATTCGTCAATCATGGTGTGGCGGTTGACTTGGACGCTGCACTCTGATGGGCGAACACCGTCGGCTTTTTCTTATTCACGAACTCTCGGCGAAAGAAGTCGTCCGACGCATCATTGGGCCATCGGACCGGGCATATGGTCATGTTAGGGGGGTGAGGATTCGGATTGGATTGGGTGGGAGTGCTACATAGGTCAGACGTGTACCTGGAAGTGTTGCAACTACAGCAGTGTATGTCATTTATCAACACGGTGTTGATGCATTATTATGCCGCCCCCCGTACGTCAAACCCGCGGTTTGTAGATCCGGCGTGACTCGCATCGCGCTCTGCGAAATGAACCTGGACGTTTACCACAAACCACCTCGAGTCCCTCGGGAGATAATGCGGACCAGCTCTTCACAAGCAACCCTGTCGGTCTGCATTTCTCTCCGCAGTCCCTAGGTTAGAGCGGGAGGGCTGGGGGCCTGTGTGTCCTTCGAAACCAACTTCAGGCATGTTGATGCATCAGGTATGGATGCTGTGTGGACCAAAGGTATGCGCGAAAACAATTTCAAGACACATAGGCCTACTAATCGAAAATCGGGGTCCGTGGGGGGGGGGGGGGGGTCATTTGGGGGGGGGGGGGGGACGTATACCCCTGTATCCCCGAGTTTTACGCCGAGGCGTCGGCGTTTTGGCGTCCGGCGCTCTAACCCTAACTCTAACCCTAACCCTAACACATAAGCTCTCCCTCGCAGAGAACGTAGCGAGACACCGCGCGAGAACTGGCAAGCAGGGGTCCGCATGAGTAAGCGGGGTAGATTGATCGAGTCAAACGTGACCCTACAAGACTAAGGCTACGAGTAGATTTGCGAGACTATGCTCCCTGTTGTTCTGCAGTGCTAGAAGCGGCAAGGGCAAGAGGTTTGCAAGGCAGGTGGTTGTGTTGGATGGTGGTCAGCTGTGAGCTGCTTTTCGCTCATGTCGAGCTTTGGCCGATGTACTGTACTTTTTGTGTAGATATAGGACGTTACCGTACGTGTGTTCCTGTAGCACGGCTGGGTGAGCGTGGGCCGGCTTAAGGGGTAACGAGAGCGAGGCATGTTTGCAACCCATCTGACCTCATGGATGGTAACGTTTCGACGATTCGTGGTAATTTTTCGAATTTCTCCCCCCTCCGGGGGGGAGGGTGGGGCCCATGTGTCCGGATTTTGTTTTCGCGAAGACAGTTGTGTGAACCCTCCTCCAATGACATCCTGAAGCATGCTGTGTGTCGACTCTCCTCCGATTCGTTTTACGCCCGGGATCGGCACAATTTCACCCTTGCCCTTGTAGATTTCCGCATGACAACAATGTGATGTAGAAGTAAGACATTTTCGGTCCAACCGTATTGTATGGTGTTGTTGTCGTGCAGATTAAAACACATGTTCCATCCGGTGAGCCGACCAGTTGACCCTTGAAGCTCAATTAGGTGTACTCATTGTCCACCGGGCTGGCAGGCCGTGCTGACTACTGGTTCATCAGACGTGGGTATGTTACATACACTACAGTGTTGCTGTCCAAGTTCTGCTACGTTACAGCAGTATTGCTGTACCGCTCGCGCTTTTTTCTAGCGCTCACGCCGTGTGTAGCTCAACGGCTCTGTACTGCCACGCCCCTCCTCCCCGGAGAAGATCAGGCCTAAGACGGCGTCCGTCAAACCCTGCATCGACAAAACACTGTTCCCGAAATAATGGCAATGTTGATGTTAATGGCCCTGCAACGTGGACTCCGCAACGATCACCATCTTCTTTTGAAACTCTATTGGTCGGGATCGAAAGGAAACACAAGCGGGCCAGGATTCTCGGCTTCGGCTGCCTGGCACACGGCAAATCTGACCTTCTCGTCTTGACACAGTTGTGTTCTCCATCGACATCGATTTGAGGCTTTCCTCACGAAGATTTCCTCTCTCTTTCTGCGATTCTCTTTCGGTCGATCTGTCGCTGCTGCGCATTTCTCACGCTGTCGTCTGGTGCTGCCGTGACTCTTGCTTCCCCCTTCATGTCTCTTTACGGCAAACTCTCGCGGTGGCACAGGCATCGGCTCAGCAGCAGCCTAAAAACGGGGGATGGATGGAAGATTGGATATCATGTGCAATTCAATATCGGCAACGTGAAGGTAGACAGGAGGTGAGCTACATGATGAACGACATGCTTGGCATCGAGCACAAGCGGTGGATGGGTTTCCACCGTTGGTTGAAGATATCCGATACTCTGGAGTATTTAGGTAAACATGCAACATTCAGTATCGGGTGCGATCGCTCCAATGCGGTAAACGTATCGCCCTGTGAAAATTGCACCCCTTTATGTTTCTTCACAAACCTCCATGGTGAGGGCCAGAGAGCTGCACTCAGGTATGGGTGGTAGCCCGGGTGAAATGTGTCGTTTGTCGTCTTGTAGCCAGGTTGATACGGTGTGGTCAGATGTTGTCTCATTCCTGCCACTTTCATGCCGAGGTATCGCCCAACACATGGGAGAAGCTACGTTGTGAGACGTGCAACGGCGTATGCATGGAACAACCACTGACATCGAAAAGCGTTCGAGCACAGCACGTGCCAACCGGGACACAAAGCAGTGGGTGTGGATTGTGGCAGCAGGCTAACGTCGTCGATTGTCTTCCCTGCTACAACCTACACTGTCGTGGGTGCTTCCGCACGATTTCAAATTCTGTTGGAACTAAAATACGTTCTGCATATGTACTCCCCTGTTCTTGCCTCCCTCCCCGTGTGGGCCGTTGTTCTTCCAACGGCACCTCTACTGCTGTCGAAGGACGATGTCCACGGCGGCGACGGCTGGCACGAGGCTGCTGCTGCCTTGGACGGCGCTCGCGCCTGCACCTGCGGCGCCGACGACTACCCCTACATCCACGGACCCCCCGGACACACCCGTGCTCGGCGCACCCGTTCAAGACAACTCGAAGGCGCGGAGGACCAAAACACGTGTCCCACCTCCGCTCCCTTGACCCGGCCATGGACAGCGTCCGGGCGGCCGTACCGGATCCCGCCAAGTCTCGGACGCGGGACAGACGGTGACGGCAGACGAAGCGTCGCCCCTGTCAGGCCTCATTCTGCCACCGGGGCCAACAGAAGGCGGCCCGGCGGTATCACCAGCCGGGGGGGGACTGGGAGCGCATGGCGACGACAAGGTTTGGAGCGAGTGGCGCCTCAAAGGCCGGTGGGCGCACCAAGCGGGGGGACTTGCGGGAACTGCTGCTCGTGTGGCTGGGGGAGACCTAGGGCCGGAAGACCAGGCGCGAATAATGGGGGGGGTGGGATGCAAGAGGAAGCACTGGTGTATTGGCCTGCCTTCGCCTTCTGATCACGGACCAAGATAGCAAGTCTGTTTGGCGATGGATGGAGACGTTGGCTTGGGCCCGTTTAACATAAAAAAGTAGCAAGCGTTTTTTCTTTGTGCTTACACATATTCTATGAGACACACGACAAATTCCTCGCCGTATTTTTCCGACAACAAGAGTTGACTTCGCGTTGCCAACCCAAAAACGGGGGTTTCTTCATTTCAACACTTTTGAGCGGCTCGATTCTACTGGACCTTACCTCGTCGTCCCGTCTCGATATGAATCTATCCCCGGAGAAGAATTTTCGGCTCTTTTTCTACTCTGCAACACTCGCACCAGCTGATCCCAAGGCACCCTCAACCGTGGCCCAATCTGGTTTTTCTAAGCACTTCTCCGAGCCTGCTAGGTAGTAAGTGCCCTACACTCCTGCGTTCAAATACCTCCTTGCTGTAGATAAATAGAGTATACTTTCGACCTTGCGACACTGGGTCACTCGTGCAATACCTCCTTCGGAAGACTGGAAGTCGAGTGCGACTACCATCCTCCCTGTCCTGTTTCCGACACAAGAGGAACTTCCCTCCGTCTTCTGCCTTTTTCTTTGTTCTAGCAGGGGTGGGGCGTGGAGGAGGAGGGCAGCAATCGCCATCAAGGAGAGGGGAGCGGCGTGGCGGGAGGGGTGGTCAGGTGCGGGTGCTGGCGGCTTGGTCGTACCAGGCATCGAAGCGGTACAGCCGGGGCAGCCGCGGTGCCCCATCGTCACCCCGACAGATCTTGGTCAAAGTGCCGTGCGTGGAAACGAGCCACGCTGCTTGCGGCGATGCCGAGAAAAAAAGCAAGAGGAGGGGAAGCGCCCCGTACCGCCTAGCATGGAATGACGAGGTCAAAACGGCTGTCGCTGACGCCGACAACCCCGACGCCGACGCTCGGAACACTGCCCGCGGCCACGACGACGGAGAAGCTGAGGTGGAAGACGGTGCTGGCGGGTGTGGTCACGGTGGCGGCAAGGTTGCGAACGAAGCTACCAAAGGCAAAGGCGACGCCACCCATGCCGCTGACGCTACTGCAGCGCCAGCCGCGGGCCTTGTGCCTCCGGGCCTTGTGCCTCCGGCACCAGGTAGGGACAAGATGACGGCAGTGACGGTGCAGCTCCCTCGCCCGCTTGAAGGAGACGAGGCGTCGTCCACGACACCCGGTGGTCGCGGCGTCGGCCTCGATGTCGGGAACGGGCGCGACAGCAACAGCTTGCTCTCAGCCTCGGACAGCGGGCGGCTTTCCCTCCTCGAGGAGGGAAGGCCCACCACGAGTCGAGTAATCGCGAAGCTCCGAGCCTCGGTGGCACGGGAAGCGTGCCAGTCTTCGGCCGCCGCCAAGCCGGCTCCTTGTGCAACAGCAGCAGCAGGACCAGCTTGTTTGCTTCTTCCTCTGACGGTCCTCGAGGTGCTCCCCGGGGATGCGGCGATTCCAGACAGGCGCCCCCCTTCTTCTCCTGGGAGACGAGCGGGACCACACGATGGGCACAAACGAAGCGTTGGGACGAGAGGACGGCCCCGACCACAGTCGGCAGCAGGGTTGAGCCTGGCGGCACGAACGTCGCGTAGAACAGGAGTTCAGCACCATGGAACCGCCGCTGCAGGTGGGAGAACGCGGGAAAAATATCGTGGTTTCGCGAATGCCGCAGCAACGCTTGGCCCGGCAGCAGCAGCGATAACTCGTCGAGGAGCTACGGCGTGTGAGACTGACGAGAACATGCAAGGCGCCAACTCGCGGCGGCCAAAGTCTGCCGGGCCCGGTGAAAATATCGGTGACCGACGAAGGCGCGAGGTGAAGGCGCAGGATAACTACTCCTTTTTTCCTTCTGCCTCCTCTGCTGGTGAAAATGCCGGTACCGAATGCGGTTACGACGAGACGGGCATCAGCATGATTCTGGGAGGAGGGGTGATGCTGCCCGGCGATGTGAACGAGTGGGAAGCTTCTCTGTGCTCCAGCACCGAGGCAACGAGCAGGGCTGGATATGCGTTGGACTCACCGGGAACGTGGAGAGAAGCTGTCGGGTTCTAGGGCAGCACCAAGCAACGCTGGAAAAACACAGTAATTGATAATTCGTATTTTGCCGCTGATCGCCGATATACACTTCATCAGACCTCGACCTTCGTCGTAAGAGTGCGTTTCGTTGTACCATTATTTGTAGCGGTCAATCGCGCCTTCGTCGTGATCTCGCCGAGACTTGTCAGAACAACAACCAGGTCTGGTCGGTTTCTTGATCCTTGCATATTCTATCTCTCGTTGTTTATGTCGAGTACCTTCAACTGAAATTTCAACACCCGATTTCGGTCCGGGCGCTGTATATGCAAACGACGCCTTGCCTCGTTCAAGGCTCTCCCACCTACATCGTGGTACACTATCGTCTTCCGTCGTCCTCTGGCACCAGGCATTCACTCCCCAATCTGCACTGCTCAACGTATGTTCGTACCCCAGCAGGGATATCATCATATCATGCTATTGTTTTTTTTTCCACTATCCATACCTCCCATTCATGCTTGGAAGACAAAAGAAGACAATACCGTGTCTGCGAACTCGCACAAGATCAGAGTAGACCCGAGAATAATCGACAGATGACCCTGTCAGCAGAAACGACGTCCCCTGACCGTATCAACTCATCTCAAACATTGTGCGTGTATCTACCGCAACGCATCTACTCTTGACCACGGCGTACAAGTTGTGTAGCGGGTCGAGCTCCTTGGCTTCCATTATATATATATGTGGGCCATTATATCCTTGTGGGATAGTCAAAGCATTGGGGATATATCTCCACGGACACGATGTATCGCAATATTGAGTAAAACACGAGTTCGTCGACAGATACCATGATACATCATACTTTTCTTCTGTACCTGCGTAGATGACGGTTCGAGGAATGACATGATCTCGGAAACCTGCCATTCGTTCCAAACTGCACACTCCCATCACACACAAACGGTCGATTCAGGTGACGATCGCCTACAAGACTGACACGCAGCTGCCCCGACAGAATGCCGACGCCATGCCTGGCCAACGGTAGGCTAAGCGCCACCGTGGATGGCGAGAAAGAACGTGGACGATTCTCGCCTGCCCCAGCCTATCCGTTTCGGCCTGTGTGACCGGGAGCTCCTGTACGTTGCGTCAATGTCCCGAGAGCTGGCCTTTTCGCCGCGACCAGACAGCACCATCGCTCCTAGCAGCACCCGGTAGCAAAGCACATGGTCGTCCACATGCATCAGCCAAACTTCTCCCATCACCACCGCCGCGCATCTGCTCGCACACGATTTTCTATGCTTGATCCAGGGGCGAGATGGTACCTGGCGGTAGTATCGAAGTGCCTCCTGGTAGATTGCTAGCAGTTCGGCGGGAACAAGGTCTGGGGCCACCCCTACGCCGATGTAACAGTACAGTGCAGGTGAGGTGGAGGATTGGTTGGGTCTCGAGAGCTTCATGCACGCGACAGCCCGCTGCTTATAGGTTGTGATCTAGGTAGGTTCGCAGAAGAAGAATGCCGTGAACAAACAGATTGACAAGACGTGCAAACTTCTGCGAGGTCCACGTACGTGCGTAGCGTGTTAGAACACTTGTTCAACCCATTCTCTACAAATGCCGTAGTACTCTGCATCCTCTGCATATATATACCCCACACGACCACACGATGACTTGAATTCGCAAAACCCTGTACCGAGAGTCTCACGTTGCCGCTGTGAAGTTCACGTTCATCTATATGATAGACGACCCATCGACGCGTATCCCCGCCGACAAACGCTTTTCTCTGTCATCATTCCCTTGAAACGGACAAATCGTGCCTTCTGGTTGCTGGTTGCCGGCTTCTGGTTGCTGGCTGCTGCTGGCTCTACTGCTCTACGCTCTACTGGCTACTGGCTAGCTACGGCTACGCCTGGCCCGCTTTGGTTTTGGTCTGAACTGGTCTGAAAGCAGACTGAAAGACTGAAAAGTGTGGCAGAACCAAGGAGTCTAGACTATATGTAGACTGCTGTGTTCCTTTTCGGAAGAACCCTCCGCAAAAAAAAAGAACGGCCTGGTCAGAGATCCAGTACATATCACCATCCGTGCGAAGGGATCTTTACTTCTCATTGGTTGGACATGCCCCTACAGATCCTTTCGCACGATTGGTAATCCGACCTCCTGTTGATGACCCAATTACCCAATCAAATGCAGAGCAGTGCGGCTCTGCACTACCAGGGTTCTGCGCTAGGTTCGAGGTTCTTGTCTCTTATGGATGCTTGATTGACTTCACGGATGTCGTCGAGGAAGGGAATGGACAGTAGCTGTTGAGGGAAACTTGTTGTTGATTCGTCTCTCGGCGGCTGCTGCACTCAACACAGCTGCATATCAACACTGCTGTTGCTGTTCAACCTATCCACGCACACACATGCTAAACTCAAGCTCTGCCTAGATCTCTGCAACCGAACTGTTACTCAACACATGCCCACTTGACCTTTGCCCTCGCCCGGTAGCTCTCTCTTCTCTGAACTCGTGGGGTCGACACAGAGCCAACTTCATGCAAACACATCCGTCATCTCGGAGAAAATCTAATTACGCCGCATCTTAACGTCGGCACACCAGAAAGCGGGGACAAGGTCCAAACAGCCCCTGAAACGAGCCTACTTCGTACCACATTCCCCCACACTGCTTTTTGGCATATTGGGAAATATTCTGATATCTCCAAAGAGCAATCCAAAAACATCGTGAATCCCTCAAGAGAAACCGGCGTCCAGTACTATTTCCATACTGACACTGGCAAAGCCTCGCTCGCATCAGCTCTAAACCTCAACAAAATTAATTCCAAACATCAACATTTATCCGTCTCGACCGCCGTGGCAAGCCAGCAATATTCAAAACCCCATGGAATTCGCTCCATCCTAAGCGGGAACTCGTTTACACTCACGACACAAGCCCTCAGCATTCCATCTCCTCGGGCCCAAGTACCCCCACACAAACCACCATATACACAAATTCCAAGAAAATTCTTCACCCTACCGTCTGCCGTCAAGAATCCATTTTACCCCTTGCCGCGCTGCCGTGTTTTGGAAACGACAACCGGCACCAACCCCCCAAAAATCCCGGTCCAACAACCTTTACCTCACTTGCTAATACCTGATCACTATGAATGCTACTGAAAGAAAGCATTTTTGTCCCCGGTAAGAAAGACGCCGTACTCACCCCTCAGAAAGGCGACAACGAACCCCTTTGACCCCCTCAATCGGACATTTTACTGTTGAAATCGGCGCTACCCGACGGTGCACACCGACCCCCAAGAGGACTCCCAACAACTAAATCAATCGCTTCACGTTGTTTTGTGACTCACGCCCCAGCTGAATGAAGCTATGAAATCCACCCGAGACACATACATCAACGATCCTTTGACCAATTTTCTCCCCACGCGTGTCTGATATACGCGCACTCTCCCAACGCAAGGTTGAAGGTGAAGCTGAATTTTTCACATGTACACAGCACAGTGACAAGGACAACAGCACTTTGACAAAGACACAGCACATTTTCAGTTTCAGGTTCCTTGCGGAATATTACAGGAGGGCAGACCTTGGGCGGTCTTGGGGGAAAATAAGCGCCAACGAACCTTGCTGTATTGCCTACCCTGGGACTCCAAAGTTCACCGAAGGATGAACACCATGAGAACGATATCATCGCGTTGAAAAAGAGCTTCAAAGCTTCCTGCCCGACATTGGTGTTGGAACCACAACGGAACATTGACCCCCTATCCTAGAAGTAAAGCGCAACGACCTTCCCTTTGAGAACGCAAACCCTTCTGGACATTCGCACCCGCATTGACCAGAACTCAGTTTCTACCGAACACAGGCTATTTTTGAACGGCCTGTGCCTCTCCCCCATCCCCCCGAAAAAGGACGGCACGCCTCCACAACGGCACAGAATCAAAGAGGAACAGCCGACACACCACACCGGAAAAAATATGTATATATCCTCGACATCAGAAGGCAACGCCAAGTGCAAAAAATCCGACACACACAATACACAAAACACAACATCCACAAACAAAAAGAAATCGAAGGGCGCCGGCGAGGTCGTTTGAAGTTACGGGAAGCGCCGACGGGGTCGTTTGAAGGTGCTCGAAGAGTCGACGAGGTCGTTTGCAGTCGTACGAAGCGCCGTCTCGCTCTGCCCTTCCACCTTAAAAAACCCTCGAGGTGCCGTCTCGCTCTCCCCACCACCACGAAAATCCCACAAGGCGCCGACGTGCTCGCCTCTTCTGCCACAACAGTTCTCCACTGCAGCGCTCCCCGTCCACCACGACAAAACCTCCTCCACAGCGCACCCCGACCACCACCACGAAACCTCCACCACAGCGCGCCCCTCAGGTCCCGTTCCGCCGGACGCTCCCGGACCGCATGTGCACAAGAAGGCACCATGAGCCAGGCGGACCATCCACCGCCGTACAATATTTCGCCGGCGACGGCGACACGTTGAAACGCCGCTCGAGGTCGACGAAATTGATGTTGCACGGCAGGTCCTCCTCCCGCGCCCTCGAAACCTGATGCCACATCCCGAGCTGCCAGCCCTCCTCCTTCGACCGCACGTAAGCATGCGCTCCTTTCATCTCCGCTGACAGCAAGGCCGGACCACGCTCCCATGTAGCCGGTAACGCGTCGCCTGGTGGCACATAAAGGGGATTACGGGAGCGAGCTTGCGCGCGGAGCGCGGCAAGCTTATTATAGTCACAGTGCACTTTGTTGTCGGCTCCGTTGTCGGCTCCTACTTGACGCACTACTGTACTGCCCACCCAATACTTTACGACAAAATCACCATACTGCTGGATGTTTGCTTCAGATTCCCAAGTGGGCTGGCGGTGTCCACGCCAACGCGTTTCGACTTGTACCGCCATGGAACCCCCTGGACCCCTACTGATACGGTGATAGCGGTCGTCTGTGCACGCTGTACGTCAAGCTCCATTTCCACGTCATCCGCGGAGACAGAAGAACGGGGCTTGGTCTGTGAATGCATGCAGCACGTAAGAACAAATCTGCCCCAAAACAAATTAAATGCCTGACACTCGGCGAGAAATTCAGACAGATCGCGTCCTGCTACTGCTCGACGAGACCTTGGAGGATGTTTACTCCAGGTAGGCAGAGAGGGCGAACCCTCAATACAAATGGCCGAACTCACGCTACGACGGATTTTTCATTTGTGTTTGTTGGATCAGTCATCGTTGTTATTTTTCGCCGCCCCCGTCGGCGAGAGTAGGCGTACAATCGTCCGACCGGTGAGAATGGGGACTGCCGATAGAGATGCAGGCGGCTTGCTCTAGAATCTATCGCAGGCGCGGCGCCGCTTTCGTCACTATCTTAAAGATCGGTCAACGGGGAAGCCGACGGCAGGGAAAAACTCTTATCTTCTTCTACTCCGTTGTCGCCCAACCGATTTGTTGGGATTTCGGCATTCACTGGAAGCCTTGTCCGCGCGGTGGACTTTCGCTTCGCTAAACAGTAACTACACCGGGGGGATGGGCTTACAACCGCAGGCGTCGTCTAGAACGCCGGTTTTCTCACGGCAGCCAAATTCCCGCGATTGCCTTTCTACTTTCGGTTCGGGTTTCGGATCGGTTTCGAGTTGCAGGCGTTTTTTCAAAAGGGCAAGCTGTTGTACCACGGATCAAGCGGTCAGCCCCCTTTTTTTTGCCGCCCACAGCCCCAGGACACAAGACCTGTTCGGCTAAGTTAATTACTTTCAACCTCGTACTCGGTTCGGGCTTCGGGGTCGGTTCGGGTATCGGTGTTTTACTACTTCCCGACAAGTAGGTCGGCGTTTTACCACTATCCGACAAAGTCGGTGGAGAACTACAGTGGACGGCTCCCCGGCCCTCTCAGCACTAAAAAGGTCGGAAATCCCCAGACGTGTTGGACGGGGGTAGCGACGGATTCCCCCCCCCCCCCCCCCCCTCGGTGTTTACCATCGGGATTGGGTTTTCGTCGCTTGGCAACGACGTTGTAAAACAAGCCAATTCACTTCGTGAACTCGGCAACCAGGTTCCCGTTTTTTTTACCGTTGTTTTTTTTTTTTTGCGGTAACCATAAATGGTAGTCGAGTAGATCATGTTGTACGGGGTCCAGAACCCTCACTCCGCGCAAGGGGGATGATCGCACCACGTTGTGTTAAAATGGTAAAGCATCCTCGAGGCAGTTACACAGTGCTTATAACTGTCTCTGGAAGTGAAAGCACCAGAAAAAAATTAAGCCATACGCAACTGTCATCCGTACGCAAGGAAGCAAGCACAAGATGCCGAACACCCTTAGCAGGATGCAGCGCACCCTTCATGCGACTCGCCGAATACCTCACGGTGCTTCGCGCTTGGTGATGTGAGAGCCTGGTCCGGTGAGAACCCGGCGTGCTCCGTCCCGGCTGTGTAGGGATGCGAGGTCAATGGTCTAACGACTACGGCATGCACGACTATGATTACACCCTCCCCACCACCGTAAGGTTCCGACGATTCCGTCACCAAGAGGCGGAAACTCTCGGTGTCGACGTCCTATTTTCAGAGTAAGAAGGGTGTCTCATCTACCATCTCGGTATCGGATCGCGGAACGGCCCGAACGCCGGCGGATACACGTCCTCGTATGGAGGGGGATATCATTCTCCTCGCGGGCACGGCGCACGGCAGCAGGACGGGCTGCGGCGACAGCACCGAGCTGTGCACCAGCGGGGTGACCGCGTGGAGACGACGCACGTGGCGAAGAGTCGTACTGCAACCGGCAAGATGGGTAAATCCCCTGTGACGACCCGGGCGGGCCAATCCCAGGAGATTCGGTAGGCGAGGGAGAAGAGAGATGGGCAATGGGCTTGCCCAAGGAAAAGGGCCTTACCAGAACGAGAGACTGGTACGCGACAAGTCGCGCAGCCGGAAACAACCGAAATGCGAGTACACATGGCCATGACGCAGACGCAAAAGACTACAGCGGTACTTCAAACCAAAAGCCAAAAACAACCAACAACGCAACGGATCTCGCACCCAGGGAAGAAACAAGCGCCGACACGCCAATGTGATACTTTGTACACGGGTTCTGCTGATGACCCAATAACCAATCCAATGTAGAGTGATGTGGCTCTACACTAACGGTTCTTGTGCTAGGTTCGAGGTTCTTGTCAGTGGGTTGCGCTGTGTCTCGGACGGTTGCCGCCGAGGATGATAGGAAGACTCAAAGACCGAGGATGATGGATGATGCTTTGAAGAGGAAACTTTGTTGTTAATTCTGCTCGCCGCTGCACTCAACTCAAGCCGATCAACGCTGCTGCTGCTCAACCGAACTCCTGCACTCACTTGCTGGAACCAACCACCGCTTCGAACTCTGTCAACGCACTGGTAACCGGACACTCAAGCTCGCCTTCTGCTCCTTGCCCTGGTAGACTCTCTCTTCTCTGAACTCGCGGGGTCGACACCGAGCCAACTTCATGCAACACATGTGTCATTTCGGAGAATAGCTAATTACGCCGCATCTTAGACCCCGATTTATGGGAACAAAATCTTGTCGATAAATCTTGATCTTGGCCAAGATCTGCCAGTTTCACGATTTATGGGAGCAAAATCTTCCGATATATCTTGCCAAGATTTCTCGAGGCCCGAAATCTGCCCTTTCGAACGAACCTTGACCCAAGATCTGTCGAAACGAGCCTTCCGACAAATCTTGAGGCGGCCAAACAAATCTTGCCTGGGTGCGGCGCGATCGCGGAAGGTCAGTCAACCTAATGTCCATAACGCCATGAAATCTGCACGTGGCACACTCGCAAGGGTCTCTAACGCACCCTGGCGTCACTGTGTCAGCGCTACGGGCGCCGACAGCGAACGAAAACGACCAAAGCGCGCGAAAAAAATGCGTATTTGCCCTGGCTCGTGCCACGTGCGTCATCACCAGTCTGTCGAGGGACCGTTCAAAGAGTACTTTATTTTGAAGAAGAAAAATAGAGGAGGAGGAACGTTTTGCCAACACAGCTCTGTCGTGTGCGACGCTTCTATCTCTTCATCGAATCACCCCACACCCAATCCTTTTGCACCCGAGCCAGATCCATGAGTGCAGATGACAGCGCCGGGGGTTTGACCTCGGTACGCCTGCTACATAGTGAGATACGTGCACGGGTGTAATCGGCTTCGGGTTGATGCACTTTCTTGTCAGTTGGACAGCAATGGAGCAATTTTGTTTCTCCGCTTGATATGAGCTCGTGGGCAACGGCCTCTATTTTGCACTCCAGATAGGCGCCCATCGCGAGTATCCACCCATCGTGTTGAAGCAATACAGCTGGGGGAGGGACGCTCCTTTTACAACTGCGTCATGGTCACTTTTCGCCACACCTTGGCATTGTCTGTGGACCAAGTGGCCGTTGTGCCTTTATCAACTTCAAGCAGAAGAGAGGAACAACACGCCGCTTTTTCAACATTCAACATATTTCCCCCATAAAAATAAATCGCGATACTGCAAATCTTGGCGGCGATACATTGTGAGCAAATCTTGGGTCAAAATGCGGAGATATATTTGCAAGATTCTGTTTCCATGAAGAAGGGTCTTAACGTCAACACACCAGAAAGCGGGGACAAGGTCCAAACAGCCCCTGAACCGAGCCTACTTCGTACCACAAAGGCACGTAGAGGTGATCAACTGTTCCAGACAAGCCTACAATATCTCTCTTTTAACCGGGATAGTTACCTCTCACCTGGGCACAGATAATAAGCTATATCTGTGGAGATCGATCATGTAGGACAATCAAGCGGTGGTACGACTTCAAGCGGGTGATCGGCGACGCCCAACATCAGTCATATGGTTCCTCACAAGCTCGATAATCACTCACAAGGGTTGGCAGTTGATCAGGCACAAAGGCAAGGGTATGGCTCAGTTTCTCTCGCGTGATCGGCGGTGGTAACTAACCACCTGGGTGTTGGTCGGGAAGGCACGCCGAGGGAGGCGGTGCAATCCCGGGGGTCAGGGGACATGTCCTGAACCCCCCAACAGGCTGGACCGGGCGACCATAATAGGTCTGTTCGAATCCCCGGTCATTACAGCCCGCGCCCTCCGGATACTTCGCGACCATAGCAAAGTATCCAACATCGTATTAAGAACAGGTTGGGACGTCCGGCCGGAACACCCCCCCAGCATCGACCGTGACAAACGGCTATGCTAAAAAGGCGAAGACCACACCCCTTCTTGCTCTCGGTTTCTCCTACTCACCGCAAAGAGTGTAGATCTGGGTTGGTCGTACACCACATGGTGCAAAACACCGATGGTTCCAGGTTGATTATCAAACCGAGAGAACAGGAGAAAGGCACAAAAGCTTGGTATTCACAGACCAGCGCGTTTTCTGCGCCCACACCTTAATCAAGTCCTTTTGTCGATACTCTACAACACGCTGATTTTGGATCCACATTCAATGCCTGCTGGTCCCACATGTGGTGTGACGGTAGTTACACGTATCATAGTGGTGGGTCGGTGGCACCTGGTTTCCTGAGTTGTCAGCTGTCCTGGAAACACCATCATCCCTTGTCCGCATACGGATGGAAATTGAGAATTATTGGCAGGTGAAAATGCGATGGCGTTTTACACCTGCGTGGTTTCATAATGAACGTAGTGGGTTTGCGGCTCCGTTGGTGACGTAAGTATCTCGTATTGGCATTTTCGGCCATCAGAGGTACAGTCAAGGGTATAAGTCAGCGGTAGTCGGGAGTGGTCAAATGGTGCACACAGAAGGAGTTGGTTGGTGAGTCAACTGCATGTTGTGGTCTATGCGGAAGGTCAACAAAGGAGACACATCTTCTTTACTGTTTTTCTTTCGAATTCCCTTGATTAATATTTTCTGTGGCCTACGGAGGGAGACTTCCCCCGTACCACACGTCCCGCACGGCACAAAGCCTCCGCGGTATCCTAACGTCTCTCTGATACTAAACACAAATCTCCCTCCGAATACCACCAGACGGGACGAAACTGTTGTACAGTAGCAGTCTCGGACGATTGAGCCTCCCAATGGTACGCTACCATTCAGAAAACACCCCATGCTACGCTAACTTGCTTCTACATAGCAGAGGTGGCTCCTCCGAGTCACAGAAAATATTAAGAGGCCTCTTCAAAGTGAGCCCACACTCGTAACATCTCCCCTATCCCCCACCTTAGAAAGAAAAGGGGTGGGTGGGCGGGAGAAAAGCCACGACATGATTGCTAGCTATCGTCCAAATTTCGATGTAGCTAGCTGCTGCCCTTCTGCCGCGTGTCTCAAAGCGGGCTGCATGGTACATATTGTGTCTTTCTCACAACGTGGCCTTTGGGTCCAGTGGACAAGCGTCTATCAAACTCTTGCCGCAGGAGCAGCAAGGCAGCAGAATGAGAACTCCGTGAGACCTTTCTCTTTTTTTTTTTTTTGTTCTTAATATGACACAACGAATCCATCTCTATCTATAGAAGAGTCTGAGCCAGATTAGCAATGAATTCATAGCGTCAGAAAGTACCTGTGTCTACGGTTTCCCAGACAGCATATAGGGACATCTCCCCTGCGGGTAACAGGCTCAACAAGACAGTTTGGTAGCTGTCTTGTGTGTCTCATATATGTTATGTTGGGAAGGTGTAGAAGAAATGTGTTAGGTACTGGTCGGGCGTTTTGTGTGCTTTTTGGGACCCAGAAAACCGATTCAAGACATCCGAACCAACGCGCCTCCAGGGCGGCACAACAAGAACCCAAATACACACGTAGATCTGGGAGATGTTCCGAATTCTTCCGTGCACAATAAACTACAGCAGTTTGTTCGGTCTTCGACAACAAACTTTCATATTACTATCGAAGTGTTCCGCGGTGGATGAAACACGAAAACAAACATCAAACAAAAAAAGCGAACTCCACACCGTGACTATCATACTTACTCTTTCTCCTTTTGGTCCCCTTCTTATCTGAATCCCTGTGCAATGCCTACCTCGCATGGCGAGAACGGTAGTGCTCAGAGTCTGTGTGCGATGGGTTGATTGTATCGTACATGGACTGATTGTTGCTGTGTGCCACAAACGGCCATCATTTCATTGACTTGATGCAGCACAACGTTCCAGCAGGGATGCAGGATCGAGCAGACCGGAAGGAGAGAACTACCAGTCGAGAGTTTTTAACTCGCCTCTCGCCCCATTTCACACAAAAACAGGCAAACATGCATGCGCCCACTGCTGTAGGTACTGCTGTAGGTGCAAACCGGTCCAGAATAGATACGTAAATCCACGGTAGTGCAGACACACCGGCTCGGTCATACTCACGATACTTACCCCAGTAGTGCGGATAGGTGCTCAGACACATCGAATCAGGCATGTGTGCAGCATTGCATCGAGGAGGATCTTGAACAGGGCATGAACACGCTATACATGCAAGCTGGAGACATACACCAGAACAAAGGGCTGTCGTAGAAAAACCTCGGCCCGCACACGAAGATACCAGCACGACCATTTGGACCGGCGGAGGAAATGCAGTAAACCCACGTCACAGGGAATAATGTACTACTGTAGATGAGTACAATACACAGAACCGATGATGTGCGTCATGTGGACGGTATAAAGTACACGTATAAATAGCGAGCACACAAATCAATGTGGGAGCAAACAAGTTCCACACCCAAGCACACTACAAACAATGTAGTGTGGTTGCGCTGTTCAAGAAAAATCAAGACAGCAGAAGCAGCACCTCTCGGTGTGTGCCGCGACAGGTACAGTATATGGTAGGCCTTCCAGCAGATTTGAGGAGACGCTGTACAGCAGTGTAGATCACATAAGCTACACGCAAAATACCACGTCCGATTTGGACAACACAAACTGCATGTAGCGTGGGAAAGATGGAGAACTGCTCTAAAGTGCTACAGCAGTATGTACGGCAGGCAGTAGAGAAAGGGCGCTGCATGAAGCCGCCCAGGGAGTGGCACGCACACGCACCTCCGATATCCATGGGAGAACGGTAACCACCCTTCCTGCGATCGAGACCGGACAGCAAAACCGCAGGGCCAAAGAGGTACTGCAGAAAATCTCAACGACAGGGTTAGGTGACAAAGTCTGCCGGTTGTGTAAGGTCCGAGCGTGTGTATAACGGTGTGGCTGCACCAGAGCAGCAGGAGGCGGCGCAACAACCACAACAGCTGCCGCTGTGCCGAAACAGAACATAATTTCCTCGGGAACAGATGCTGATCCACGCACAACGACGTGTGCCGTGTGTACATACACTAGACCTCCCCCTTGTAGCTTTGGTCAGGAATGCTGTGGTAGGGGTATACAGCAGTAGTTCATGAGCAGCCACAGGTAGGTAAGGGAAGCCCGGGCAGTTCCACCGGCTGCAGGCTCGTGATGAATCACATGCATCCAGGCTTGCCGCCCCGGTGGTCTAGTTGGTAGCCTTGTAACCTTCTAGAGGTCAGGTCAGGGGTCGAATCCCGGCGTAGGCGGGCTTTTCTTGCAAAGTGAGTTTTTCTCTCGCTTCCGCTCCTGGCCAAGTGGATAGCGCTAGTTCGTGTGTACACAGAGGGAAGAGAGTGCTGAACTCTTCTCGCATTAAAAATTGAAGGCGAAGTACCGCAGGAGGGGAGGGTAGAGAGAGGCTCTTCTGTGTGACCACGGGTTAGAATAAACGGCACTATTAGTGCTGTGAGCGCTGCTTTGAAGTGAACAACAAAAACAAAAACAAAGAAAAAGGCTTGTGGATGAATCCGATGTCAACGGAAAAAAACGGGTGTGTTGTGAGCATGGACATCTGCAACAATATGAGATGGCACCCAGCGTACATAGACTACTGAAGATGATACAGCGCCAGGGTATGGCAAGATCGAGCAAACGACAAGTAGGCAGGCCAAGCGGGGTTTCACCAGCAAAGTTCCAAGGAGGAAGGTCATGTGGCAGTGTGCTCACGCGGGAAGTTGTGCACAGGCCAAAAAGAAAAGAACCGAGAGCAAAAAAAAAAAATGTACAACACACGCTGTCGTCAACGTATGTGTGAGAAATCGCCGGAACCAATCACCAATCCAACAAAGGAAAATATACCGCGATGTGTGACGGCGCCAAGTAACCGAGATAGAGTATGTGGTGGGCTCCAAGGCGTCGTGGGACCTACTGCAGTCAGTCGTGCGTTGGCGTATGATGCCGTGCTGTGGAGAAAACGGGATTTCGGTGGTGCGGCGCAAGATCCACCAACCATGGGTAAGATTGCGGTCTGCTGTGAAGATGCAGGCGGAAATGTGTACATGCGCATGCATGTGAGCGGATCCACGCCAAAGATATGGGGCGATGTGACTCGTCCGGTACGGTGAGGTCGGAGTGCACAGATAGGGCACGACCATGCACGCATCAGTGGTCCGGGATGATTCGTAATAGGAATGCGTGATGTGGATGACATGCAAGATCCAGAAGTTACGTAGCAAGCAACCATTCCAAAAAAAAATGAAAAGAAGAGTTTACCGAAAAACTGGCGGGCGTGACGGCCGGTAAACAGCACACACAATCGCCACACACTGCACTCGGAGTAGACAGGATGAGGAGTTGGTGAATCCAGCAGTGTGAGAGAGTCTCCCACGCTAGCAGATTCGTCGAGAGGGGTCTAGCGAGAGCTCGTTCGATGTCCAAAAAGTGAGTGGGTGGAGCTAGTGATGAGACGAAGAGTGCATGAAAAAAAACAAAAATCTCAGAACAGCACAAAAAGTCACTCGAGTTGGTAACGCCCCCACTCGTAGCGAAGCCCGACACACCTGTGGTGTCCACATGCTTCAACCGTACGTGTACCATGTTCCAGACAAGCCTATATCTCTCTTTTAACCGGGATAGTTACCTCTCACCTGGGCACAGATAATAAGCTATATCTGTGGAGATCGATCATGTAGGACAATCAAGCGGTGGTACGACTTCAAGCGGGTGATCGGCGACGCCCAACATCAGTCATATGGTTCCTCACAAGCTCGATAATCAGCTCATCAGGTTCAGCACTCACAAGGGTTGGCAGTTGATCAGTTTCTCTCGCGTGATCGGCGGTGGTAACTAACCACCTGGGTGTTGGTCGGGAAGGCACGCCGGGGGAGGCGGTGCAATCCCGGGGGTCAGGGGACATGTCCTGAACCCCCCCAACAGGCTGGACCGGGGGAACATATTAGGTCTGTTCGAATCCCCGGCCACTACAGCCCGCGCCCTCCGGATACTTCGCGACCATAGCAAACTATCCATCATCGTATTAAGAACCGGTTGGGACGTCCGGCCGGAACACAACAGCAGCAGCCAGCGCGCACATCGTACTCAGGAAAACAGGAAAATCAGGGTTCAGCTCCATCCACCACGCGTCGACCGTGCCTGATAATCGAGCGTGCCCTCAGGTGAGAGATGGCAGAGTGCGAGCAAAACTCTCCGCAAAAATGATGCAGTCTCCCAGAAGCCTGGTAGAAGCCTGCTGCTAAGGACGTGCCGCTCAGCCACAACGTGTAGTAGAGAGGTCAAGGATTCACGAGACAAGAGACGTGCTGCACCCCCTGTGGAGTATCGCGCCTACACCCGATTGCTGAGGTTCTCGACGAGAGTTCAACAACCACTTTTTTCCCTTGACGCTCCTCCCGTTGGTACCTGTTGGTGGGGAGGCACTCATCATGCCGGGCAGGTGTGACGTGGTGATGGTTAGACGAATGTCCAGGAAATGTGCCTACGAACACTTACATGAACATACACAAACCGTATTGAGCATGTTTTGTCTGTGTGCTAACTTGTCTTTTAACTACCAACTCCCAGTTCCGTGGAGCTACGGAACACGCACCATATTCGGTGCCGAGGAGTGGAAGAAACAATGAAGCAAGGCACGATTCAAGACCCAGATGTTCAAGACGAACAAGAAATGAAAGGTCTGTGCCTCGGCAAGAGGCTTGGCGTAGTAAATATCGGCAGTCACATGAGACGGTCGTCTCCAGGCTCGCGTGTGAGCAAGTTCCTTTTGGGATGTGTGGTGTGGATACACATCGGTTCAACCTCTGGTGGAGAGACTGACGAGTACGGATAGTTGTGAGTCAGGGGGGAGCAACCTTGCGTTGAAGCAAGGTTCAGCGTCCATCCTACACTGACTCAATCTGTGGCAACACCCCGAAAGTAGATTTCGGACAGGTCATCTGACGTCACAATCTACGACAGTCTGAGATGGCATTCAAAGCGCCCCCCCTATCTTCAATCGCGGGGCCTGAATCCGGAATGAAATACACAAGAATTACATCAATACTCCAGAGGGTATGAAATTGTGAAGTACTGATGAAAAACATGAGTTAAATGACTTGGGCCATAACATGGCCTGAATCCGGATTGAAAGATACAAGAATGACATAAATACTACAGAGGGTATGAAATTGTGAAGTACTGATGAAACACATGAGTTAAATGACTTGGGCCATAACATACGGCGACTGCCATCATTCAACGAATGCATTGTGTTTTGTAGTTATGATGTGTCACCAAAATATCTCATCCGAGCATCGATCGTACATAGCACAGTCATAACCACAGCTTGCACGAGAGCAATTCAGGAATTTTGGCAACTATTCCCGTACGACGAACGAATAACTACACAGATGACGAAAGGTGTACGGAACATGTCACTTCAGTCCGCCTCGGCGCTGTAGGTAACATGTGATCTACGAACGAGCGACGTGTGTACAGAAAAAACATCACTCCGGTGCGCGTCTTGCCCCGATAGTGTAAACAACTGTACAAGTACATGTAGTACAAGTAGTACCTTGTGACAACGCCGTGAACGATTTTGTAGTTGCACGTAACGAACATCCAGCTTCGAAAAATAATTTGGCATTGCACATGTGAAAAAGTATTGCTTGCAAGGCTTAAATTTCACAAGTGTCGAATGGCAAATGCCGTGGGTCGACCAGCTGGGAAAACGTTGCTCAAACGATATGCAGCGGCAACAGCGAACGAACATATGTACACAGCTCATGGAGAGCTAACGATACGACCTTCTGATGCGATCACGCAGCAAGTGAGAGGTGCTGCATAGACGAACGACGACGAATGTTGATTACGAGTAAAGCAAACAATGTGCTGTAGCATGGATTTGACGCAGTGGTGGTACGAAAGTCTGGTCCTCTTGTGCTTCCTCTTGCACGGCGAAGACCACCATCTACTCTTTCGCAGTGTACGACACGCGAGAAACGATGTGCGGGATAACGAAAGGTGTACGGAACATGTCACTTCAGTCCGCCTCAGCGCTGTAGGCAACATGTGATCTACCGTACAAACGAACCGCACGGGATGAAAATCCACCGCACACTACGACTAGACAAAATCAGGCATGAACAAAAACGTGTGACCAATGCAAATGTGCATGGATGCAGAAGTCGATTATCAAACTGCAAATGAGACGATATCACCCCCCAAATTCATGACGGAGTGGAAGAGAAAAACGACGAACTTCCGATCACACATATTCACTCACATCAAGTATCAACCGACCCCATACGACGCACTCGTATCTCAAGGACAGCGACACAACGGTAATGGACGCTTCATACCACGTACGATTGTCTACAAACGGACGCAAGTTTCAATCATAATTGAAAACGCTGACGGAGCTCGCACGAGGTACTATTTCGTACGGCATTCAAACAGAGAAATATATATTAAAATTAATCACACAACGAACGGGCAACGCCATGCCTTAAAAATGACGTGCGCTAGCATGCATGTCCAACGAAACGAAGACACACAACCATGCTTGGTTCGCGGAGGGCGACTCTCGACGCGAACTAGGCTCCGCCTGCCGACTTCCACGAGGTGTTGCATCCAACGTGGGCGTATCCACCAACAACGACAATGTCCAGCCGCACTGCGAAGGAGCGTTGGGGACGGCGAGCGCTACGAAACGATCGTGCTGGACAACGAACAATAACATATATGTACATAACAAAATAAACTAAACGAAAACGTAGCCCTAGTAAAATAAACGAGACTCGAAACGAATAAGGCAAAACATAGCATGAGACACGAAACGAAGCAGCCAGGACGCTACTTCCTAGGAGACTGATCGAAGGCGTGCGGATTATCACGAAGAACGCACGCTCGATATGAACGGATAATCTCATGACACTAGGGTACTTCTTTGAAGTGCTTCCAACACCCAAGACTCGCAGGCCGGTCTCTGAGGAGGAAATAATATTGGAAGTTGTGGAGAGACGGTTGTTTCCTGCTCCACGTTTAAATTTGTCTGTCCCCTCGACGACGTACGATCCAATTTTTACGGTAAACACGGTACCATCCAAATCGGGAATTGGAAGTGTTTGTCCCAAAAACATCTCATCCAATTCAGTAAAATCGAGGACAGAATCACGCTGAAAAGCATAATACTTTTTCATACGACCCAAGTGTACTGACGTTTCCGCGAGTTCTCCGTCTTTGCAAACACGATACATGACGGCTAACACTTTTGAACGAACGGTGAATGGGCCATGCCAAGGGCTGATCAGCTTGGGATTAGGGCCATCAATAACGGTTTGGGACGATGTACGAGAACTTGTTCCCCAGGAGTGAACTGCGGTACGGATAATTTTTCGTTCGAGTCTGCTTGCTTGTCAGTTCGCTCTTTCAAGTTATGACGAGCGATCTCATACACGAGTTGCAAGTTTTCCACGGTACGACGTGAATATTCCATCCGCGAAGCAGAGCTATCATGAGACGGTACACCAAGAATTACATCCACGGGAAGCAAAGCCTGGCGACCGAACATCAGATAATGAGGAGTTTCCTCAAGAGTTTGGTTGTACGCGGTGTTATGGGCGAGTTGCACAAACGGTAAACGCTCAGCCCAATTATCAAATCGAACGTTTGCATTCATTGCGAGCATGTCATGCATTGTGCTGTGCATGCGCTCTAATACAGAGTTACCTTGCGGCCGATACGCGGACGTCCTACTTTTTATCAACTCATTCTCGAACTCAGTGCCCTGATCACTGTGTAACGTTTCAGGGGGAGAAAAGACGGAAAAGACACGCTGTACGAGAGCCTGTGCAATTGTTGTTGCTTTTTCATCACGAATAGCAATCAACACGAGACAATGAGTCAGGTTGTCGATGACCGACAAGACGTACTTGCAACCCTGCGATACGGAGCTATATTCAACGAGGTCGATCGCGACGCACTGAAACGGACGGGTAACGGGACGGTGACCCACAGGTAATAGCGGTCATCTGTGGGACATTTTTTGGTGTTTGCACGACGAACAATGCTGGATGTGTTTGGACGCATCTCGAGACATGGTCGGCCACCAAAAACGATCTCTGAGTCTATCGTACGTGGCTTTGAACGCTACATGACCCCCTGACGCAGGAGCATCATGAGACAAGAATCCAAAACTAACGCGCAAAACGGTGGGAACGACAAGTTGATCACGGAACTGCGTTTACGAATATACCCTGGTAAATACGATCTGAATAGCACGTTCTCATTCAAGAAGTAATTGCTCATGGTGCCTTTATTTTCGCTAGACGGCAACGGTGCTGTTTTTGGTTTATTGACGTAGTCGATATACGGACCGAATTCTTTGTACTGTTCTCTTCGCAATTTCGCGGGATCCAGCGCAGGATATAACGATACAGCACTAGCGAACAGTTCATTGTCATTCCGGACAACATCAACATCGTTCAACGAATCGGCAGAAATTTCGTAGTCACGATGGCCAGGAGGATGGTACGGACGATCACTCGGCACATTCCTACAAATCGACGCCAGGGCCGGTTTGTGAGATACAGATTCGGACCAATTTCGCCAAATAAACGAGATAACGCATCGGGCACGATGTTTCATTTTCCCGCTACGTGTTTGACGGTAAAATCATAATTATGAAGAGCGATAGCCCAACGTGTGAGCATGTTGCTGGTGTCTTGCATATAAAAAAGATGAGTCAACGCTTGATGATCGGTGATCACCGTAAAGTGCTTCCCAAATAAATACGGTCGCCAATGCGAAATTGCAAGAACCACACCGCAACACTCTTTCATAGACGCAGAGTAATGATGCTGTCCATGTTTGAATCGATTACTATAATACGCAATTATGTCAAGAGACTCTGGATCAGCCTTGGACGGCTGGGCAAGAAACGCGCCACACCCATGTTCGGATGCATCCACATGGACTACGAATTCCCGATCGAAGTCTGGGAAATGTAAAACGGGTGCTGAAGTTAATAACCGCTTAAGACGAGCGAACGATGCATCGTGCGATTTGTTCCAAGCTTTTACGAAGCGTGATTTTGTGGCGCACTCTTTGCGAGTTAACTCCACCAACGGATTGGTTATTTCTGCGTAATCCGGTATGAACCGGCGCACCAAAATAACCACCCCGAGTACTGAGCGAAGATCTTTAAGGCAACGAGGGGTAGGAAGGTTTTGGACGGCTTGAATACGACCCTTCCCGACAGAAATACCTTCAGCCGAAATAATATGTCCCAAATACTCGATGGATTTGGGGCCAAACGAAATTTTCGAAGGTTTCAATGTCAGACCTGCTGCTTGGAGAGCTACGAACATGCTCTCTAAAGACTTCATATAATTCTCGAAAGTTGCTGAAAGCACGCAGAAATCATCCATGTAAATCAACAACTCGGGAATATGGCCTAACGTTTTATGGGTCCTGTCAGCAGAAATCCACGGGGCATTACAAGCACCAAACGGCATCCGCTTGGAACAGTACTTGCCAGAGTTGGTGACAAAGGCTGTCCTTTCGACGTGGTCAGGATGAACAGGAATCTGCCAGTACGCTGACTGAACGTCTGCAACGCTGATGAACTTGGCGCTGCCGACAGAGTCAAGGTTGGACTCCATGTTCGCTAGTGGCCAGGTCTTGCGAATGATGTGCTTGTTGACGGTGCTTCGGAAATCAAAGCAAAAACGAGGTTTACCATCTTTACGCGCGACGAGAGTAACGGGGGAACCCCACTGACTAGGCAGCTCTTCGATGATATCATCGTCAAGCATATCCTTGACGCACGTTTGGATAACGGCTTCAGTGTGCGGGTTAGCGCGGTAGGGACGACGGTTAACAGATTTCGTGTTAGGCGGCATAGGAAACGTGCCTTGAGCAGTTTTACATTCACCAAACTCCTTACGATTCAGCGAAAAAACGGGACGATATTTTGCACACAGGTCCAAAATACGAGTTGATGTTCCTTAGAGAACGTGAAATTGGTGAACGCTTTCGACAGCGGTTCTACCAGCTCAGCTTTAGCAGCAGCAATTTCACTCGCGTTTTTCGGAGACGAAGCAACAGCATGGACGTGAAGCTGTTCCAGTAATCCGCGATAAAGTTCCAATATCCAATCCAACATGTACGGCGAGATACTCAGATGATGGATTCGCTATTTGGACCACTACGGAACCATCAACAGCACTCCATTTTGAGACGGTACGAGCCACGATTAAACGTTCAAATTCGGGCGGAACAGTATCTAACGAAAGTTCCTCTGCCGACAAAATGCGCGGCTCGACTACTACGGTGGTTTCAACGGACGGTATGCATTCAGTGAATGCTTTTATGATCGTCGCATGACGAGGGCGAATATTATAACGTTGACGCAATTTGACGGAGTGTTCTTCCGCATTTCGATGAACGGCTGCAACACGGGGGGACGGCGACGGATCAACACCGTGTTGAGAATGTTTACGATGAATAGCGGGGACAATAGTGTCACCTCACTCAAAAGTCAAACGTTCATTTTTCCAGTCAAGTACTGCCCCAAACCGGGTCATTGCCTCATTGTCGAGGAGTATTTCATCAGGACCGAGCGATGGTATGACCAACGCATCGATTCGGCGGGACGCGTCTCCCAACCGAACAACGAACGAAATATATCCTAAAACTGTGACTGGTGCTCCATTTGAGGCACTGTGTTTTAGGGACGGAGACGGTGTTGGCTCTAAACGAGCAAACGATAACGATGGGTGCTATTTCAAAAACGAAAGTGAAACGCACGTGACGTCACTTGCAGCATCAATGGTGATTTCAGCGAGAAATTGGCCATCGATATGTCCAGGAGTGCGAACGCGTTTGGACGAAAAAGACAGAGACAAAGACGGTTTTTTCCGCGCCAGCGCTGAGCTGTACCACGAAACACGTTTATTAACTCCCTCTGAATTCCTCTTCCTCTTCTTACGCTCCGATACATTCTTCGGTACGGCAACAATCCTGTCGGCCCTTGTTTTGGTGGCACTCTTATGGTCACGAGATGCCACAGGGGACTCTCTATCAACCATGTCTAAATCGGCTGCGTGAATTGAACTCTCTAACCTACTATGTGGTTGTTCTACGACAGGGGACGCATGTGCCTTTGTACAAGTCGTTTTGTACTCTTCGAACACGATCTATCACTCTGAGCACTAGACAACATAGACGAACGCGCAAGTGACGCAAAACGCGCCCTTACTGCTAATTGCTACGGCAACAGCAGATTTCTTCCCAACTATTGCGGGCACAACACCTGGGCACCCCTATTCGGAGTCCGAAGAGTCTTCCTTCCTCTTCTGACGACGATCTTTGCGGGACCGCTTCAACACAGAACGACCCTGACGATCTTCTTCCTCCGCGATCCGCACCCAGCAGCGCTCAATCGGGTGAGTCTTGTGCGACCGGCAGGTGGGGTGGGTGCACGGATCGAACGACGGACGACGCAGACCACCACCACGACCCGAACCTCGACCACGAGCGGCTGGCGTCCACGGTGTGGTGTCGGCGGACGCGGGGTAGGTGACTTCTTGAAAGTCACTGTTTGTTTGGGCCTTGCCTGAAACACGGCCGTAGGACAAGTGGTGGTAGACGATACGGAGTGAGTTGCCGAAACAATTAAGACGGGTTCCGACTCCTCAAGACGACGCGCTCGGTCAATGGCCTCTTTGAGCGACTTCACGGAAGTGTATCCCCGTTGAAGTTTACGAACTTCAGGTGTCAACCCATTTTGCCACAAAGCTACGGTCATGCAGTTCCAAGCAGTACGACTACCATCGCGCCCGATGGCAGCTTGGAACCTTGCCATAACAGTACGGAAACGAAGAGCATACGAGGAAACAGGTTCCTGCGGCCCTTGGACGAACGTTGCGAGATTGTGTGCCTCCTCCTCAACGGAATTTGCGGGAAGAAGTGAATCAAGAAAAACAGAACACATGGCATCCCACGTGGTCGGAGAGGGAAACGACCCTTTTTCCTCCGGTTCTGTGAACGTGCTTGCCTTAGGACAGTCTATCTGTCCAGACAAGATCTGCTGTATCAGAGTCAGCACTTCTCCTGTTCCCACAAGGGCAACGTGTTTGAGTGCAACCCCATCAGCAAACGACGAATCCGTGTTGACGGCTGCGGCTTTCAGCCCAACCACCGTACGAAAATGTTTCAAAATTTCGATCACATTCTCAGTACGGGCTCCGGTCAGCTTGGGAACGCTGCGGAGATCAGCCGCGGATATCGAAACGGTAGCTGCGTTTAGAAACGTACGAACGGGGGGTTCGGTTGCTACAGCAGTACATGCCACCTGCGACGTGGAAGTAACAGGTGATGCTACGACGGACGATTGCGCGTTCGTAGGTGCAACCTGTGATGTTGAACTATCTGTGGTTGCACTACTAGACGAACACGACACCGAAGTAGTCGTGTTTACGGGCACAGTGAGCGACGGACTCGGCGAGAGATTTGATCCACTCGTTACCTGCGCGGACGGAACGAACGATGGTGCTCCAGGGGACAACGGTGTCTGCCTGGGCAACGAGACGGAGCCAAAAACGGAACGCTTGAACTTACCAATGGACGTGCAGTTTCACCAGTTCCACGAGACGAGGCTCCAAGAGACGACGACGTAGTTGACGCTGGCGCGACCGACGATGAGCCTTTCACTGACTCCGTCAGGAGACGCTGTTGACATGCGATGGTCCATGCGATGGTCGCGGGCGAAAGCTCAGGCGGGGTCCGCCTCTGCTTCAACGCACGGAGGTAATTCTTCACCCCCGCCTTGCAAGTTGCCTTCAGCAACTGCAACGACGACAACCCGTCCAATCCATCATCGTCACCCGACGACCGGTCCGACCGGTGCCCCTCGTCTCCCGACGACGGGGACGACGACGACGATGGAGACGGCGACGGCGGGCCGGCGGGCGACGCTAGAACTTGTTGTTCGTGGTACTTCTCCGGTTCGAAATCCACGAGCTGCTCCTGGTCCTCCCACTCATCCTGAGAGTGGACCTAATCGGATTGTTGTATATTTTTCTTCTTCCGATCCCCCATGGCAGTGCCACCAACGCACAAGGCACTCGACAATCACACGTAACGCCGCTGACGCCACTATGAGACGGTTGTCTCCAGGTTTGCGTGTGAGAAAGTTCCCTTTGGGATGTGTGGTGCGGATACACACCAGTTAAACCTCTGGTGGAGAGGCTGACGAGTACGGATAGTTGTGAGTCAGGGGGGAGCAACCCTGCGTTGAAGCAAGGTTCAACGTCCATCCTGCACTGACTCGATCTGTGGCAACACCCCGAAGGTAGATCTCCGACAGGTCATCTGACGTCACAATCTACGACAGTCTGAGATGGCATTCACACTCATCGCCCTATCGATGCTTGATGTATTTTGCTGTCACGATGTGGTGCTGGTGCTTTTAGCCACACCTTTTGGAGGAGGGCCTTGAAAATCGGCTGCCTTGATGCGGGTCACAGTGCCTACTACCATTGTCGTTGTGAAGTGTAAACGATAGCTGTGTGAGCTGATTACCTAGTGTTAACTACAATAAAGCAAAGCGATTCGTTGCTTGCAAAATTGGGCTTATATCAATGTGCTGTCGGAAGGAGCAACCCTGACGTTGACCACAACATCGTCCGGACAGGTCACCTACTGCAGTCGGAGGACGAAGGTCGAGTTTCAGAGATGCTACGATCTACATTCATGGAGTCGCCGGCAAGCTCTCCGTCCCTTTTCGACCAACCGAAGTCGTACGCTGATCTCGAGCAAGTGGCCAGCGGGTTGCCAACGGCACCCTGGGCGGTTTACAGGAAACAGGGAAGAGGGTTTCTGGAGGTCAAGTTCGACCCTCTATTGCAGTGCGTTACAACCCGAGATATTGCAAGCTATCCTGTCGTAGGTACTCCGTCTACACAGGGTCGTGTATTTTGGGTTGAAGAGCCCAAGGTTCATGTCGCCGTGGAGACCCATTCCATATATGATCGATCGGTAAATCGGTCGCGCGTGTTGACAAAGAAAAACTGGACTTACATCGTACCTGCTGTCTTCGCCTTTATGCACTTTCTGTGGATGGTATTGGGGGTACCGCTGGGTAAGGACAACGGGGTGGTTGCGCGGTGGGTTGTTCGTAGCGACATCCTCACCGGAATCATTACGAGGGCTATGACAGGATGGGCTTCAAAGTACTGGAATAGGGGGAGTTGGTTGCAATTTTCCCTGGCTATTATTTCCCCTATGTTTTGGTCGATGTCGTACGCTGGGAGCAAAGCCATAGACATGGGCTGGTTTTGGGGGCTGCCCCTGCTGACAAGGATATTCTCCGGGCTCGTATGTCTAACAGTGAATACCTACGATGCCACAGCTAACCACAAGGTTTTGGATGTAATCTTGGTTGTCGTAGCCTTCTTTGGCGCGTCTTTCGACCCTCGAATTCTGGGCCACTTCTTCCGACGGTCGAAGGTAATCGTTTACGAAATCGACTTCATGTTCCTAGCCGTATACTGCCATGCCTACACCATGGTGACGCACCTGAAAATGCTTGGTCACGGCGAGCTTCCTGGTGTGTTAGTGGTCTTGGCAACGCTCGCAACGACTGAGTCCTTGTGCTTGCTGAGAGCAGCGTACGCGTTAGAGGAGGCAATGGAAGCCGACGACTTCATCGCCAGGATGAACAAGTGCGCCCGGAGCTCTCTCCTTGCTGGGTGCGCCATGCTGTGCGACCTTCGGAAAGGCTTGAACGAGGCATTGGGCGAAAACGAGTGCACCAGAACGTACGTGACATGGGTTGTGCGAGGAACAGTCCCGGGAGTATGGAAAACTGCGTCGATCATGTTGCCGCTCCCCGACGGTAGTACCTGTAGGATCGAAGCGAAGGATGTAGCCTACTACGCCGCCACCGGTGACGGCGGCGATACCCCAAACCAGGTTTGCTGCGTCCTTTCCTTTCATGGGGATGACGCTTCTAGTGGTGACACTTGCATAGGCCTGCAGCCTACGCTCAGAGACGCTTTACACGAAGAGGCTGAATGTTTCGGAGTTGCGTTGCCTCGTACGCTATACGAGAAGGGCGGTACGGGCTATGTTCGCGCTGTCGGAGCCGGTATTGTGGGCCTTCCCATTCTTTGAACGGGTTTGTTGAAACCGTGTACAGATATTTTTGGCAATATCGCGCGTTACACGCGGCATTTTTAGTGTTGTGTAGTGCGTGGTAGGCAGCTTGCCTTTTGTAGCTGCTTCTTTTGGGGACGGTTAGAGGGTGGGGGGCTTTTTTTTATCGCCGAAAAATACACAATAGCAACAAAATGATATCGTCGCCGTGCGATGGTTCCTTTTCGCTACACTTTTGCGCCATGCGTTTGTGTGCGTGGTTTCGTACCGGTCGTGATTTTTGCATGCGTTGAAGGTGGTTAGCAATAACGTTCATTGGTTGTAGGTAAAGTTCAACAGCGAGAGTAACGTGTGATACGTTTATCGGAAGGCTCAATCGTACATGCCACCCTGGGCACTGTAAATCGTCGGAAGTAGATAGTACTTGTAAGTAATGGCCTAAGAATAGCTTGTATTGCGTTGTTGACATGGTAAGTACCCGTTGAGCTCGGCAACTTTGCACGGTCGCCCATCGAATGCCCCCCAAAACCATCTACCTTGCTCAGTCTCAAGCGCATGCCCATGCGACACTGCCGACAGCTTGCTCGGAAACAAATGAGATTCTACCAGCGAGTACTTGCAAACAGCCACACCAGTCGTCCTAAGGCCTATGGCATACACCGAAAAATCGCCTCGCACGACATTCTACATCGAACACTGCAAAAGCCGACGGATTTTCGCATCGACAGCTCACCCGTAAAGATGCTCAATAAACGCCTGGCCCCACACAGGTAGACAAATGGCTAGGGTCAAAATCCTCTAGAGGATAGGTGAAACCGCAATCCTCAGAGGATTGCCCAAAAAAACGGAAGCTCTGATTTGTTAAAAAGGTTATCCCCCAAGAGGAAACCCTCACCCAAAACCCTGGAGGATCACTGTCCGAAATCCTCTGGAGGATCGTTGGAATAAAACACTCCACGGGGAATACATTACGACTTCCTCCAGACAATTTCGCGCGGTGATCCCTCAGAGTTTTGTGTGAGGGTTTCCTCTGGGGAGGACTACGTTTTTACCAAATCAGAGGATCCGCTTTCTTGGGCAATCCGGTTTGGATTTCAATGAAAAATCCAGAGGAATAGCCAGAGAACTTCCCCGGGAGGGAGCAGGGGACAATATGTCCCCCGGAGCTTGTGGTGCGTTTCTTCCAGTGGATACTGCTGGGAACAATGCACGTTCTGTTGTTCACGTCACTTTTGTCGCTCTCTGGTAATATCCTCTGAGGGGGGTGCACAACTTACGCCCGTTGCACATATTCGAATGGATCGCTTAGAAGCAACACACACCAGGTAAGGGCCGGTTTCAACGAGCCAATAATTTTTCAAATTTCCTCTCCAAAGATTTGGAACCAAGAGGCGGCACGTTTTGACTGAACAGAAAACCAAAAGCTCAAGCATCCACAATTACTACGGCCTTCGACGTTGAAACAGGGCATCTTTCCAAATCTCTTTCCCAAATCACAAACATCTTACGAGTTACTACGGAATAGGTGTATCCCCGTGACGGAAAACAAGGACGAAATAATGAGAACCACCGAAGAAACACGGCTGCCTATATACCCACGTGCTCAAAGAGAACAACAGTGTCTTGTCAACATAAAAACTAAAACGAAATCTCTACACCAAGGCAAAGCACTACACTTCGTTGCGTATCACCTCGGCCAACAGTATGTTGCCAAGTCAAAGACTATCCCCATCAACTTTTGTAACGAAAAAACACACAAACATGCGTGGATAACAAGTGTGCGGGGTACATCCCCACAACGGAAAACTGACGAACGAAGAAAAATGACTGTCTACGAACGTGCCCGAGAGAATCTGCCAATGAAGACGACATCCCGCCCCTACACCAGGGCCAAGTGGTATTTCGTTGGCCGTCGCACCGCCAGCATTCATTCCGAAATAGACAAGTCGAAAGACTGTCTCCGTCAACTGCTGTAAAAACCGAACTGCAAAGAGGTGCATGGGAACGTACACGGCGTTGCTGAAAACATCAGTAGACACGTACGGGCATAGTTCTGAGTACGAAAAGCTTTGATGAAAGAAAAACCGTCATCCTGAGTCCAACAGGCAAAATCATAGAATACGCAAGTCCCCTAAGAACAAAACACCAACAAATGTCCAGAAACTTCCGAAGTCCCAAACCAAACTTGCTGTCGTCTTCAAGCATGTCAGAACAAAAGCAAAACGCGAAAGGTATACTAGGGCCGTGACGCATCATCTGCGAAGCCATAAAGACTCGACCCTTGACAGAATGTTGAACATTGTCAAGCCCCTGCTTTGATAGCGATACCGACACTCCTTGCATGCGCAAGCATCTCTTAAACAACTCAATACCGTGCCCGAAACGCACCCTCGCAGCATCGCACAAGGGATGCACCGGAAAGGCACAATCCTTCACCGATGTGCGTTCGCGCGACAGCCCCAAGGTCTCGGTACAACACACGGACTACTACTTTCCAACACGATCGACCATAACAGAAACGTTTTGCAGGCCACCTCCGACTGCATTGCTTGCGGGAACAACGGGTGCAGCAGATATTCAGCTTGAGAACCGGCTACCTCATCGCACCAATACAACAACAGGGGGGGGGGGGTACTCATAGTCGTGCATGCCGTAGTCGTTAGACCATTGACCTCGCATCCCTACAAAGCCGAGATGGAGCACGCCGTGTTTTCACCGGACCAGGCTCTCACATCACCACGCGCGAAATACAACAGGGGGGGGGGGTGTACTGATAGTCGTGCATGCCGTGGTCGTTAGACCATTGACCTCGCATCCCTACAAAGACGGGACGGAGCACGCCGGGTTCTCACCGGACCAGGCTCTAAACACAACAGGGGGAACGAAAAACGTAGCCACATACCAAATGTCTGAACCCAAGTACTCACATATAACGAAGCAACCAGCAAGGTTGCCTGTGGATTCCTACACCCCAGCCTTCAAATGTCAAAAAGCAACAACACAGCCCCACACTCAACCATCCCCGAGCCTCTGTTTGTTGAGTAGCTTTGTGCGTGGGTGCCTCGGCGCGGGGTCCCGTAGTGGGAAACAAAAGGTGCCAGCAGCTGGGTACTGCCAACGGTCAAAATGTAGAAACTATCCGCGGGCGTGAAAGCCCTTCTACGTGGTGGAGCGTGGAAGCTCGTGTATAATATAGTTGTGGCGTGGAAGCCGGGTGGCGTGGTGGCCCTGATGTAAAGGTATATGTAGGGACGTGGGAGTCCTGAAGGCGTGGAAGCCGGGTTGGCGTGATAGCCGGAGTATGGGCGTGGAAGCCGGGGTTGGCGTGAGAGCCGGAAAAAGGACTTGATTATACACAGAAAAAGGAAGTGAGGAACCACAAGCCACGCACACAAATTCCGTTGTAGACACCCATACCCTCAAACCTGCAATATGTGATAAAGTTGGTACCACCAAATCTAATCCATAGCAACCATTGAACCCCCAAACTCCCCGCTCCATCTGCTCGGGAAATTCTTGCTCGCAATAATCTGTTGATGCTGTGAGTACATCCAACAGCCCCCCTACTCGCTGCATTGGCAAGATTACACCCGGACTCATTTAACTACCTTACACATGCATACCCTCTTATACCAAATACCTGAACGCAAGGCTTAGTGATTAACATTCCATCCATCTCATGCTTCGTCTTCGCCAAAACACCATGACCATTATACCCGAAACAAAACTCGTTAGAACTCCAACCGGTTTGAAACTCTTCTCCTAACCATTAAACCAGAAACACTGCAGAGATTATCCATCGGTCACCCTGGAATTCAACATCGTAGAAAATCCTCAGAAATAGCAATTCAATAGAATCGCACAAACGCAAAAAAACAAAACAAAAATAAAGACT
>FN649742.1:5790981-5807719 GCA_000310025.1 Ectocarpus siliculosus | reverse complement strand
AACTCGAATCGCGCCCCTGGTTGTTTTGCAGCCCGTTTGCTCTTTATTTTAACAAGGTCCAATGTCAACGCCGTTGGTCTGCTGATCGATGTTCAATACGCCCTACCATTTATCCTTGCCGTGGACACTCCCGCCCGCGACAGATCTACTACACTATGGTCGACGAGATCTACGCCCCCATCCTCGCTGTACACAGCAAATACGCTCCGATTAAACCTGCTGGTCTTGATGACGTCATGGGCTCCAAGGACCTGGCCGAAGACCTCCAGTCTAAGGTAAGAGGTCATCCGGATACGTATGCATACAACCTGAATAATGGTCTTTGATCCGTAAAAACCTTTGCTGACAAACTCTATCGGTTCCGGGAATGAATGGTCGTTCCACGTATGCATAGCGTGAATTCCGTAGGACATCGACGGGACAACTCGGCTATATTCCCACGGCTGATGTAGAAAGATAACGACACCAGCTTTGAAATCAAATACCGTAGGTAGAACTCGTCACTGGTTGGCGAGACATGTACTAAGTTCAAGTGACCTGGCCGAACAATCAAACGATTTCGTCTAACTCTACTTACGAAGCAGCGATGGCGATGCCTAGGATATTTTGGGGCTTGTTCAACGCGAGCCGCCTCCCGCGTTGAACGATAGCTAGCAAGCGTCAATTGCAGGTGCGGTACAATATAAATGCGAGGCAATATGTATTGATATAATAGTAGTGACTACAACCGCGACCCTTTTGTCTCTCAGCCTCGAGCGAGATGTAGTCTAGGCTACAATGCGCGTCGCTCGTTGTTCGGCTTTTTTATGTGGACACGACGCTTTTGTTCAGGATCAAACACTGAACAACTCATCCGAAGCATATTGTGCGGGCACGCGATCCGGCGTGACGGGATATTGTCGTACGTGCCTTGTCCCGGTGTGATGGACAGTGCTTCAAAGGATTACTGGTGGCGGCCCTACAGGACATCAAGAGCTTAACGGTCTCCCATGTCCACAAGGAGGATGCGCGGACAGAGGTTCTTCGTCGAACCCATGAGTGGTCGAAACTCCAATCTGGGGGCGGGGGCAGCAAGCTCTTCACAGCTGAGTTGAGAGACCACCGTAGTTGGATTATACACACGGCCCCTTGAACTATCAGCTGTCAAATGATGTCCAGGAAACGAACCATCTGAGGCATACCCTAACTAGGGAACGTGGAACCCAAGCCGCGACTTTTGTCTTCTTCAATGAACTGCTGCCCTGGACATGTTGAAGTATTCAGTATATGTGATGGCCACGCGTGATGACACAGCAACCGTATGTCGTGCGGTATCGCTTTCCTCCCAAGAGCCGCATTTTTCGGTGCAACACCGCTTCAACACTGTCACCGTTCTCTTGTGTTATCCCGTTGTGTTCACGTGTCTTTACGCAGACTGTGGCCCAGCATGTTCAAGAGCGTCACTAGCAAAAACCGCCATGCAAAGGTGCTGGTAGATCACGACCCTGCCGAGCTACTCACGGACGACGACGTGGTGCTGTGCATCCAACCCTACTTTGGAGTCGACGGTACGTGCCTCTCGCCGGTGTTTGTACAAACGTGCTTGGGCCACCGCCCCCCTCGCGCACCTCGCTACATCTGGTATCTGTCATGCCTTTGTCCGCTCGGAGTTTTATGCAGGTTCACCCATGTCTACTCGGTGTACAACGGTCGGGCCTATCATTCACACCACGCGATGCCATGCTCGCTCGTTTTGCAACGGCTGACACGTACATGCCTCTCGTTCCAAAAACTTGCCGCGCAGACGAAAGTGAGGGTTTCTGAATCACAATCGCAGCGAAAGGAGGTGTTCCGTGGGACCCGCTGTCGACGTCCTCAGCCCTTACACAAACATCTTGATGTCGTTTTAAGATGCCGTGTGGAGGTCGGTTTAGGAGAGTGAGGGCGAAAAATGGCTGTGCATGAAACGCCGGCATAGCTTGTGTGCGGGGCTGCCTGGGGTGGGGCCGGTCGGTGCACGGCTGAATTTGGGGGGAGCGGGGGTGGGGGTGCCGGTCGGTTGCATGGTTGATGGGTGGTTCCTATGGGCGCCCTGCGTGTTGGTATTTACTCATGCCGTTTCTACGCGGCGGAGGATGATCTACGTAAGCAAAGGTCGAGGGGACTCTCACAGCTGATTCGAGATAGTCGTGTGACGTCTTTTTGGGATGAAGAGGGGGGGGCGGAGATTGTCACTTGTTTTTGCGTGTTTGGGAGACGACGCTCTCTGCCTTGGTGTATCGCTATACACATGGAGTCGCATAACGTCTTGGCTCTACGCTTAGTGAAGAATCAAGGAATCGCGAGCCTAACGTGGTAATGTTCTATCTCCGTGTTATGGGCCGCGGGGGGTGCACCCGAGACAAGGGTGGAGAATATATTTTGTGTATGCATTTGTATTGTCAGCCACTACACCCTATGTGGTGCGTGGTGAGCTCGTACGTAGTCGTACATAGGAATGGCTGGGTCGATCAGCATACTGCAACCTATTGCTCTACATATAATGTATGGTTAGTCCCGTGGACAACACCCACGGGTCCCTGGGACATGTATGCGCCGGGTGGGCTGTGATGTCCAGATGACACTGCCTACGTACGGCTGAATTTGTTGGGAGAGGGGTTGCCGGCTAGTTGCATGCTTGATGGGTGTGGTACGCGGGCGCTTTCGGCGTTGGTATACTTGGTCATGCAGTTTCAGGGCTGCAAATAATTCTAAACGCAAGGAAAGGTCGGGGGACTCTCACAGCTGATACAATACGAGATGGTTGTGTGGCGACCTTTTGGGGCGAAGAGGGGGAGCGGACCTTGTCACATTTGCCCGTGAGATGGGCTTTGGGTAACGCTCTCTGCCTTGGTGTATCACCCTTGCATAGTGAAGGTTCAAGGTATGGCGAGGCTAACGCGCAAGGTCCATGTGTTTTTTCCGAGGTATGAGCCGCGGGGGTGCACCCGACAAAAGGGCGGAGAATCTATTTTCTGTGCCGTTGAACCTTTCTACACGCATTTGTATTGTCAGCCACTGGCCCCTATGGCGTGTGGTAAGTTCGTACGTAGTCGTACATAGGAATGGCTGGTTTGATTCGCATGCTGCAACGTATAGCTCCGCATGAAATGTATGTTTCGTACCGTGGGGGGTGTATGCGACGGGTGGACTGTGATGATTCAGGGTCGGCCAAAGTCTTCTTCAGCGTGACGCTGTCCAGGGTTTTATTCATGACCAATGTAAAGGGTTCGACTGCATCGATTTTATTAATGGCCACATTGTTACGGGAACACAGGGTCGAGTGATGACAAACATGTGTAAGGTCGAGGGTAAGAACCTTGCCCAGGGTTCTACCCCTAATCATGTGCAGGGTAGGACCCGTGATCATGGACAGGGTTCGACTGCATCGACCTTAATAAGGTGGCCACATTGTTACAGCGCCACAGGGTCGAGTCATGCCCAACATGTGCAAGGTCGAGGGTAAGAACCTTGACAAGGTTCTTCTACCCTTCATCATGTGCAGGGTAGGCCCCGTGATCATGGACAGGGTTTGACTGCATCGACCTTATTAAGGTGGCCACATTCTTACAGCCCCACAAGATGTTGAACATGTGCAAGGTCGAGGGTAAGAACCTTGACAAGGTTCTTCTACCCATAATCATGTGCAGGGTAGGCCCCGTGATCACATGGACAGGGTTTGACTGCATCGACCTTATTAAGGTGGCCACATTCTTACAGCCCCACAAGATGACGAACATGTGCAAGGTCGAGGGTAAGAACCTTGGCAAGGTTCTTCTACCCATAATCATGTGCAGGGTAGGCCCCGTGATCACATGGACAGGGTTCGACGGCATCGACCTTATTAAGGTGGCCACATTCTTACAGCCCCACGAGATGACGAACATGTGCAAGGTCGAGGGTAAGAACCTTGATAAGGTTCTTCTACCCATAATCATGTGCAGGGTAGGCCCCGTGATCACATGGACAGGGTTCGACGGCATCGACCTTAATAAGGTGGCCACATTCTTACAGCCCCACAAGATGACGAACATGTGCAAGGTCGAGGGTAAGAACATTGGCCAGGTTTCTACCCATAATCATGTACAGGGTAGGGACCTATGATCATGTGCAGGGTACCAGTGCATGGACCTTATTAAACTGGCCACATGCTTACGGGCCACAGGGTGTTCTGGACGGGACCCTGTGCAAGGGCACAATGGCCACGGGTGAGTGGTTCCATCTGAGATCCTGTTTTTAATCTCCAACCCTGTTTTCTGTGGCACGTGACAAAAAGGGGGCCCTAACCCAATCTGAGATCCTGTTTCCAATCTCCAACCCTATTTTCTGTGGCACGTGACAGAAAGGGGGCCCTAACCCCAACCCTAACCCTAACCCTAACCCTAACCCTAACCCTAACCCTAACCCTAAGGCATACACCGTGAAAACAGCGTTTCAATCTGAGATCCTGTTTTCAATCTCCAACCCTGTTTTCTGTACACGTGACAGAAAGGGGGCCCTAAGCCAAGACATGCACGGTGACAACAGCGTTTCAATCTGAGATCCTGTTTTCAATCTCCAACCCTGTTTTCTGTGACACGTGACAGAAAGGGGGCCCTAAGCCAAGACATACACCGTGAAAACAGTTTTTCAATCTTTAATCCTGATTTGAGTCTCCAATCCTGTTTTCTGTGACACGTGCCAAAATGGGGGCCCTAAGCAAAGACATGCACGGTGAAAACAGTGTTTCAATCTGTAATCCTGATTTGATTCTCCAATCCTGTTTTCTGTGACACGTGACAAAAAGGGGGCCCTAACCCTAAGGGATTCAATCCTCAACCCTGTTTTCAACCTTCAACCCTGTTTTCTGTGACACGTGACAAAATAGGGGCCCTAAGCCAAGACATACACAGTGAAAACAGGGAGTCAATCTCCAACCCTGTTTTCAATCTCCAACCCTGTTTTCTGTGACACGTGACAAAATGGGGGCCCTAACCCCAGGCATACACAGTGACAACAGCGATTCAATCTCCAACCCTGTTTTCAATCTCCATTCCTGTTTTCTGTGACACGTGACAAAATGGGGGCCCTAACACTAACCCCCAACCCTGTTTTCAATCTCCAACCCTGTTTTCTGTGACACGTGACAAAATGGGGGCCCTAAGCCAAGACATACACAGTGAAAACAGGGAGTCAATCTCCAACCCTGTTTTCAATCTCCAACCCTGTTTTCTGTGACACGTGACAAAATGGGGGCCCTAACCCCAGGCATACACAGTGACAACAGCGATTCAATCTCCAACCCTGTTTTCAATCTCCAACCCTGTTTATGTGACACGTGACAAAATGGGGGCCCTAAGCCAAGACATACACTGTGAAAACAGGGAGTCAATCTCCAACCCTGTTTTCAATCTCCAACCCTGTTTTCTGTGACACGTGACAAAATGGGGGGCCCTAACCCAAGGCATACACAGTGACAACAGCGATTCAATCTCCAACCCCGTTTTCAATCGCCAACCCTGTTTTCTGTGACACGTGACAAGATGGGGGCCCTAAGCATACACAGTGACAACAGCGATTCAATCTCCAACCCTGTTTTCTGTGACACGTGACAAAATGGGGGCCCTAACCCTAAAATTTGTCAATACAAGCCCAAACGGAGGCCGCGAAATGGTCCAAGTGTGGGGGAAGCAATGGGCGTGAGGCAGCGGTGCTCAACTGCTTATTTCTCGAGCCCCTCTGCATGAAAAGTGGTTCCGTCTTTTTTGTCGTGCTCGGAGCGCACGTGTGGGTGAGTGTTTGAAAAATCGCAACAAGCAAATTCTTGATAGTGGAGAAAATTCGTCAATACAACCCTAACCTTAACCTTAACCGTAAGTAATCCTGATTTTAGTCTCCAATCCTGTTTTCTGTGACACGTGACAAAATGGGGACCCTAAGCCAAGACATGCTTGGTGAAAACAGTGTTTTAATCTGTAATCCTGATTTGAGTCTCCAATCCTGTTTTCTGTGACACGTGCGTGACAAAATGGGGGCCCTAAGCCAAGACATACACCGTGAAAACAGTGTTTCAATCTGAGATCCTGTTTTGAGTCTCCAACCCTGTTTTCTGTGACACGTGACAAAATGGGGGCCCTAACCCTAAGGGCTACAAAACAATAAACCAATATCCAAAAACTAATACGACACCTACTGGACAAGTACCCTAAGGTCTACGAGCATGTATTCCGAAGCAGCTCTGAGGGCGGAACTGTTCAAGGTGCCCCGCAAGATCGAGCAATGTGCCCTTGAGCGAAAGGAAATCAGGTCCAACAACACCCTCAGAACTCAGGAGTACTAACCATCTCGTAACCAACCATTTGCAGCCAGAGTGCACCACCAAACGCAAACAAGCACAGTAACCCCCACAATATCACCAACATCATGATCGGCACTGTCCTGCTAGCCGTTCTGCGATCGATGACAGGAGGACCGAAGTCTCAGAACCTGAAGCGCTTCATACCTAGACGTCACACACACGTAGCGCAAACATCCCTGAGGGGAAGCGACTTGAAACCTTGTTTACTTAGGCAATGCGTACAATTCAAATGAACTAGCGTTCCGTTCCAGACACCATATGCCCAACAAAACGACCTAGGCGCCAGGATTAGCAACAGCGAATCCATATTGTTGATCGAATAGTATCTTGCAGACGTTGTCATCCAGAGTCAAGCCCCACGCTCCAGCCTGAAAATATCCCAGGCATCTGACACCTTGGTGTACTTCCTCCGACAACCTATGGCAGCAGTGACAAGACCTGCATTCGCTCTTGACACCGTCGACTCAGGGCCTGCGTCAGCAACAGCTAAAAAGTTGAAACTGGAGAGTTGATTGTCGCGGAAGATTCTCTCCAGAATACGGGCCGCCCGTCCGGGGGGGATGTGCTCGCTCACACCGCTAAGCACCATGCAGGCTGCGGCAAGGACTTGATCAGTGGTGATGTTAAACCTTCCGGAGACCCTTGGAAGAGGTGCTCTCTCGTTGCTACAAACAAGAAACACGCGAGATATTGATGTCTTTCAGCGTGAGCGTTTCGGTGGACAGCGAAATGAAAAAAACACGTTCGTCAAGTTCACGGGCGTCGCATCGCCACCCAATACGTTATGGGCATACCTAACCCAGTCATGGATGCATTCCCAACTCCAATGGCGGGTCATACGTGTATTTCGGGTTAAGGCCAACACCCTAACCCTTACCGTAACCAATGGCGGGTAAAATGTGTATGTTTCTATCCACCACCACCGAGGCGCTTGTGATCATGAGGAAACGAGGATAGTCAAACAGTGTTCCTGCCAACCAGACCGTGGGACCCAGTGTCCAAATTATCCAACGCGGTTGCACCCCTCTCAACGAGGACGTCGCCGCGGGAAGTGTTGTATGCCGCTAGAAAATTGTCTGCGGTACCATCACTACACCAATTTTTTTATGAACAGCACCATAACCACAGCTAAGATTTCATTAAAACGCACCTTTCGAATACATCAAAATCGATGTCCTCTGCCCGCAAGGCGGCGGCGTCATACCTCTCTCGAGCACGACCGAGATAGTCCTCAGGTAGACTAGCTCCTTCATCGTCGTAGAGTTCCTCGATGGTCTTGTCCAGTACAGCGGACCTGAGTTCCACGCCGAGTACATACATTTTGGCGGAAAAGCTTCCACTAAATTCTTGATCAGCACCCGGCAATCCTGAACGCAACGTTTGCCCCAAGGCCTTTGTATTATAATCAAGCCATCACTCAAAACAAATCTCACCATAGCCTGTATATTTCCTTTGCACGAGAAGCAGGCTTTGTTGTCTTTTGTAGATCGTTAAGGTGCGTGGGGGCGAAACCTGCGAGTACGCTTCCCGCGGATTCCCTCACTCTCTTCAATACGCTCTTGTCCTTGGCGAACACATGGTAAGCCAGCAATTGAACCGGAAACGTGGCGACGCCCTTGACGTTGTGGCGATGAAGCGGAGCCCAGGATAATCCCTCGATGTCCGGACCCTCCACTACTGGCTCCCCCAACGACAATGGTGCTTCATCTTGGAACACAAAGGGAATGTTCGGAGAACTGCTGGATGCAATCGGCGCAGGAGGAAGGAGTCCTAGACTCTGGGCACTTCCAGTGATCATGTTCGGAGCATTGCTGCTCGCGATCGGCGCGGGCGAGAGAAGCTCAAGACCCGGCGTACTTCCTCCCTTCCGATCAGGGACAAACTTCGAGGCGTTTCTACTCCTAGCGGCTTTCCTAAAGCACGCGACGAGAGCCCCAACGAGGCCAGGCGGATCTTGTGGAGTAGGGTCCGCCCCATGGGTTGCCCGAAAGGTGTTGTTCACGCGGGTGGCGGGCGTGTTGTTTACCTACAAAATACGAAAACCGCAACCAAAGTGTTGACACACATGCACAGACTGGTAAAGCATGACGAAAAGGAACGGTAGGATAACATAACGTGCAAGCGGCGACGGAGTACGAAAACATGGCGCAGAAGAGAGAAAGAGCTTCGAGGCAGACGACCTTCCTCAGAACAAACGCCGCAGGGGCCCAAGAGGATCTGCCATACTTGGTAGCTGTAATGTTGGCCATGAGAGTGCATTTTTGGAAAGCATCGCGGAATCGGTGGAAAGCAGGGCCGACGAATTGATCTCCGGATTCCCACCTCGGCCCCTCGAGCGGCCTCTTGTACGCTTCTTCTTCCGCCTACCTTGTCCACCACCACCGGCCGGCATCATGGTAGTCTAAAATGAATGAAATCTCGAGCTGGGCTAACCAAACCTCTAAATACGATCCTTCCAATGTATGTATGTACCTTGAACGAATCTTTCGTCGACGATGCGGTGTCCAGAAGCTACACCCAGGATATACCATACATGTGTGCCTTACAAGCACAAAGTCGGGAGTTCAATCCCCCCTGCTCCCATTGAGTTAGGTTTTGTAAAAAAAGTGTTCCGTTACTTTATTTATGTGACTCTTCAAAAATGTTAGTTCAAGCTGCTAAACTTTTGGGTGCTGGTCTGGCGACTATTGGTTTAGCTGGTGCAGGTGTGGGTATTGGGACTGTTTTTGGTGCTCTTGTTTTGGGTACCGCGCGTAATCCTTCTCTGAAAGATGAGTTATTTAGAATTGCAATTTTAGGTTTCGCTTTAACCGAAGCGATCGCCCTATTTGCTTTAATGATGGCTTTCCTTGTTCTATTTGCTCTGTAAGATAAAATTCTCCAGTGAAAAAAAATAATGTTTTAGAGAAATTTGTAAAATAGGCGGTGTAGTTCAGTGGTTAGAATGTTGGAATCATATCCCAAATGTCGGGGGTTCGACTCCCTTCTCCGCTAATTATTTTGCGCCTTTGGTGAAATTGGTAGACACGTCAGACTTAAAATCTGTTTCTATTTAAAGAGTATCGGTTCAAGTCCGATAAGTCGCATCTAGATTGGCGAGTGTAACTCAGTTGGTTAGAGTGTCAGGTTGTGGCTCTGGAAGACGGGGGTTCAACTCCCCTCGCCCGCCCTGGCTAGATAGTATAATGGTTTAATGCATTGGGTTGCAAACCCAAAAATGAGGGTTCAAATCCCTCTCAAGCCTTCTTCAATAGCTCAGTTGGTAGAGCATGTGGCTGTTAACCATAAAGTCGTTGGTTCAAGTCCGACTTGAAGAGAGATAATTTGGGTAGCTCAGTTGGTAGAGTGAAGGACTGAAAATCCTTAGGTCGTCGGTTCAAGCCCGATCTCAAACAAAAGAAATGCTTGCAAAGATAATTAATAAATTACGCAATGGATATATGGTATATCATTTTGGAGTTTCTTTTAAAGAAGTTGGCTTTTGTACTAAATTTTTAGATATCCTTTGGAAAGAAAATTTAATACGTGGCTATAAAAAAACAGATAAGGGTACTCTTACTATTTTTTTAAGGTACCATGATGGTTCTCCAATATGTACTCGGTTAGTTATTCTTTCCAAGCCGTGCGATCGTCTTTATCTTTCGTTATTAGATCTTTCTCGGGTATCGGATAATTTTGGTACATTAATAGTCTCAACAACTAAAGGTATCATGACATCAGAAAAAGCTATAAGCAAGGGAGAAGGCGGTGAAATTTTAGCATACGTTGGATGACAACTCCAGTATTTAGATTACCAATAGGAGTTAAGTGTTCAAGTAATAATGGTAAAGTTTATGTATCAGGTAATAAAGGAAGAGTCGTCTTTGATTCTGTTAGTAATCTTCATCGTAAGGGTGATATGGTCATTTTTTCACCTTACTTAACACCTTACTATAGTTCTATTTTTAGGCAAGCAGTTCAAGGTGTAGTTTTGGGCTATACCATAGAATTAAGTCTTAAAGGTATTGGTTACCGGGTAAGAAAAGAAGAAGAAAAACTCATTTTTTTTTTAGGTTATAGTAAACCTGTTATATTAGATATTCCTAAAGATATTTCAATCAGGTTTAATAAAAAAACTTTTTCTTTAATTTCTGCTAATTATGGTACATTACAAAATTTTGCAAGTAGTATAAGAAGCTACCGGTTCCCAGACTCTTATAAAGGAGCTGGAGTTATTTATGCAGATGAAATAATAGTATGCAAAGAAGGTAAAAAAACTTAATGTTCAATAAAAAGCATTCACGTCTTTTTTCTCTTTTTATTGGCTCTTCTGGTTATTTAGTTCCTTTTCCACGGAATGAGTACTCTCAAATTTCAAAAACTTTGCATCCTTTTCTTTTAGGTAAACGAAATATTTATTCTTTTTATGATCTTGAAAAAAGTTTATATGGTATTCGTGCAACGATAGAAGTCTTAAAAAATATAATATCTAGTGAGGGTAAAATCCTTTTTATCGGTAATGAAGTTTCAATGCAATCTCGTTTTGGACAGGATTCTAGCATAAATTTTCTAAAATGGGAAAGAGGTTCTATAACAAAGTCAAAAGATGCAGATTTAGTACTTTTAACAAGCGTAGAAAAAGAAAATTTAGTGGAGGCTCATAGAAAATGTTTATTACTTGTGGGTGTTGGAAGTTCTACTATGAGTAGAATATCGTATCCTTTAATTTAAATATTGAATCTCCTTTTTTATCTGATTGGTTTTTTGGTACTGTATATACAAGTTGTGTTCAAGGTAAACGAATGTCAAAAGGGTCTAAAAAAAAAAATCAAATCATAAGTCTTTTAGGTAAAGGTCCACAGGTAGGGTCTAAGAATTTTAATAAAGATGAGGCTTAGGGCGAAACCACGGGATCAGATGCAGTAGAATCAACCGAAAGAGCTGGGGTAGACGAGGCTACTGTGGGGAGTGTACCAGAGGCAATCGAAATCGCCCGTGTAGTCGAAACTACTGGAACAGTGGTTGGTGATGCGGCGGAATCTGCAAGCGGTGATGTCACTGAAGCAGATGCACGACGGTCACGAAGCCGTTGAGCGCGAGCCGCTGCTTGTACACGATCGCTACGAGAAGAAAAAGGGGGAATCGCCGGCACTGTATAGTCGAACTGCAACGTGCTGCGAGAAGCCGAGCGACTGGACAAGCGTGGTACTACAGGGCCAGCAACATGGTCGAAACCGATGTCGGTCCCAAGAGCAGGGTGCTCAACGGTGGATGGGGCGAGAGGAAAATTCGAGTCGACATGTGGTTCACGCGGGAATTCAGAAAGCTCATCACCAGCAGCCGTCGAGACGGACTGCTGTTGTACACCCAAAGACACAGAGGCAGAAACCGAAGTTCCAGGTGTGGGTGCTGGCGGTTTGAGGACAGCACCCACGGGGTTAACGTCGACCGAAGCCGGCGAGGCGAACCTCTCCCGAATGCGTTGAGCGCGAAGCTCTGACAAACGAGCGGCATCGGCAACAGGGTCAGCGGCACGAGCACCGTCCGAAGACAGCAGCAGCTGTGTGGCCTGACGACCAGCTGCCGGGGACCCGAAGGTCGCTACGCGAGGCGATGACACTGGCGAACGCGAACGTTCCGAATGCTCAGGACTCGCCGAAGCAGAGTCCGATGAGCCGACGCTAGGTTGAGACATACCGATAAGCGAGGCAAAGCTAAGCTGTGGTTGGGACGAAAGCGCAAAAAAAACTGCAGCAGCAGTCTAAAGCACCAAACCGCGCCAAGACAAAACCAAGCCAGACAACACCGTACGAATAAGCCGACAACGCCAAGTGTAGTGGTATGCACGCGTGATGAAGTCTGGTTGACCCGTGAAGAAGAACTCACTTGTTGTTACTCTTATAGAACAGCAGCAGCAGCAGCTATTGCCTTGGGTATCGGTAGGAATGACACCAAGGGGCACAGGATCCTCTGCACAAGCAGGGGCTACTAGATCCTGTCCCCTGCTTTTTATCCTTCCGCGGAGAGTTACATCTCTCCGCGCCTTCTAGAAGGAACCAAGCTCTTCTATGTTCCGTCTACACGTCTGAATCCTATAACAGCCGTGTGTGCTTACCTGACCCGGCCAGGTTATGCCACCGGCGTATAAGCAACCTGACCAGGTTATTATGCCACCGGGGTCAGCAACCTGGGACTTTGTATTAACTGAAAATAGAGTGTTTTTTTTTCGGCATTGTACAATGGTGCATATATATAATGTGCACCTATAATGTGCACCTGTGTCTGTGTTGTTGTGCCGTTCATCATCCACATCGCCGATGATGCTTGTGCCTTCACATCAGCAAGATAGGCGCGCATGGTGTCAAGCCCTATCAATCCTCGATCGGTCCCTATGAAGCAGGAGTATATCCACGCCAGCTTTTGAAATCTTGCCCAATTGTCGAATCAACCTCACATTCACCGGTAGCTTCTAAGGCCCGTCACGTCCCCTCGGCAGGACTTTCAGAGGGCAGCGCACCCTCAATAAAAACGGTGGAAACCGTAACCATAACAACATATACTTTCATCCACAGACCGACTGCAAGTGGCAACCAAGGGGATGGCAACTTGGCATTCTAAAGCAACCCAAACATCACGCGCAATAAACTCCCCGTTCCCCTTTTTTAGTGACGGGAATCGGCGAACTCGCGTGTAAAACCAGACGTAGCACTCAACGGCTTTTCGGTTTGACTATCGCGCTGGCGATACTCACGTGGAATTCTGCACTCAAAAAAATAAAAGCACCGAGAATGGTGTGGAGCAACGCGTCACCTCTTGCGACCAACATCATGCTGACTATTTAAAACTCTACTCTTGCAAACCGTGCTGCTACGACATTACGTTTGGACGTCCCGCCATTGAAATGCTTTCTACCATACCTCACAAGTGCAGCAGCTCGGTCTATTCGGCGTGAAACACATGTGGCGCAGCCTACTGTGGACCGTACAGTCTTATTGAGCGTTGACCACACTCTCCCTGGAGTTTCAGCCGTTGCCCAAGCTCACATTGCAACAAAGGCTCAACCGGCCCCACCCTGTTCTGTACCCATGAATGTATGTCACAGTTGGGTACAGACATTCACGGCCAGCTCTTCGCTTCGTGCACGTTACATACAAACCCCGCTGGTGTTTTCATAAAAACGAAGATGCGCAGCTGGATAATCGCAGGAAGCGCGCCCAAAAACAATTCAAAACGAAAGGTACACAAACATAATCGGTGTTGCTATACGCCACTCCCTCAGAGAGGGTCCAACCAAAGAGGTTCTACTACGATCACCCATAACTTGACACCACTAAAAAAACACGAACCGTGCTGTTCGCCAGATATACACACCTATAAAATGTTAAATGTATGGGAATGGGAAGAAAGTTGAAGCTCAACGATGGCGTACTGGTGGCACGCAGCCGCCAATAAAACCGACGGCAGGACAAACAAATCCAGCACAATAACGAAGGGCTTGGTGTCTTGCCGGTGCAATTGCCATGAGACTCACCCCGAAAAGAAACATGTCCACGACACCGCAAAACGGAATTTACGCGACTCAAGGGCGAAAAGGGCAGACAAAGGCCGCCGAACCAGCCTTCCACAGTCCTGTCCCAAGAGACGCCCTGTGCTTCCGTTCAGAATTAACCAAGCCAGAGGAACAGAGAGAAATAACAGAAAATTTCAGAAAATGATTCAAATCCTGAACTGCTGTGACGACAGCAGCAACGGGGACAACCGCGAAGCCCATGCAACAGTACCCAAGCGCGAAGCACCAGATTACTGCGCAATCCTGGCCCACCCGCCCTACAGCTCCAAACTAATCTTGCAGGCATCGCACAAAAAGTCGGAACTTCTGCCGACCGCCTACTCTACACCACATCACTCTGCGGCTGGCGCCGGTGCCTCGACGTCGTCCCGCCCGATTGACTTCCTAGCCCTCGTGCTTGACGCTGTCCGGTCGCCTCTGGGGACCTCGCTGGCTACCAAGCTACGATCCTCGACAGTGGTGCCAACCGTAGTGCTCGAGGAGCCTTCCAAGTCTTCCAACGTCAACGCTAATTGCCGGCGAGGAGTAGCTCCCACGCTGGCCCCTCGGACAGGAGAAGCCACCAATCCCACCACAGTCGTTCGACGAGCCGGAGTTCGAGCCGGAGTTCGAGCCGGAGTTCGAGCCGGAGTTCGAGCCGGAGTTCGAGCCGGAGTTGGAACTGGAACTGGAGAACGACGCTGGTGTGTGTCTGGTTCTGCATGCTGGTGAGGTCCGTCAGAGTCAGCCGTCGAGGACCGAACGCCGTCGAACGTAAGCTCTCTAGTTCCCAAAGGCAGCACCCCTGACCCGGACATACTGTGTACCGAATTCTCGAGAACATCTGAGTCACTTTTCATACTTGCCAAAAGCCTTTTCTTCAGCCCCGCGCACCCCCTGTACACACCATCGTCTGATATAACGATACTAAAGGCGTTGTCCTGCTCTTGGCGCACGTATATTTTGATCGCCGCGGGCTTGCCATCCGCTCCTTCCCCGCTCGGCAATGAGATTGCCCGGATCAACTGGTCACGATCGTACACGTCTAAAGCCTTGCGCGAGTGACAGCACAAGCACCCGGCAAACGCCGCGCCAGTCACCACCATGAGCATTGCCCCACACACCGTGCCCATGTTACTGACCAGAACACCCGCGACAATTGGCTCTACCTGGTCTAGGCTTTCCACCGAAGACGAGCGGGGGTGCTCGCCGAACGGAGAAACCCGCAGAGCGCCGTTCAACGAATATGTCGCATTCTGCACGCTGAACTTGGTGAGCATGTCCAAGCAACCACCCCCATTCGCAATCCCGTTCGCAATACCCGATACGATCGCTTCCACGAGGCGCGTGGTGCTGGAAACATAAAATACATGGTTTAGTTGCGCTTCTTGCGGTGTGACCTCTTCCGGCATCCAGACCGAATACAAGAAGCTCGGATAACTGCTCTCTTCTTCGACAATCAAGTAAGCTTCGCCCTCGGTACTGTTCAAGAGGATCACCGGCGGGCTCGCACGATCATTTGCGCTAGCGTTAACCAAACTTGGTCCACTCTCGCACTCAAAAACATCACCCCACTTGTTGCTCTCCTCGGCCGTAACATACAGGCTGCCCGTTCTCGACGGCGTAGAGCAAGCAATCTCAGATACTATAGCTTGCCCGTCGTCTATGTCGTAAAAAAGGCCCGACGCGATACGGGATGACTGCGGAGACCACGATGCGAACACAGTGTTCCCTCGTATGATGTTTTCCCCGATACGGTACGTCGTCGTCGCGTTTCCATCCACTAACGTCCCGCGAATGTGACCCAACGAACCCCCCTCAACGATGGCTTCTTCGTTGCGCATCACTATCCAATCTGAAAAGTTGTGCGCGACGTCGACAACCTGCGTGCGGAACACTACGGGCGGTGGGCGATTCAGAAGGTCTACCGGGCCGTCGGTCCGCAAGGCAAGATCAAGAGACAACTCTAGCCCCCACGTCGACACATGAAACGCCGCCAGAAGGATCGTTACTACTCGAGCCATGTCCCACCTACCGCGGTCGCCCAAGGCTTCAGAAAATATGTTGTACTTGGTGACTTCCACAGGTCGCTGATTTTCGATGGATTTCCAAGCCACATTGGCCCTTATTCTGTGGAAGCACCACCGCACGATCGGGTGTAGCACAACTGACAAGAGCAGGACACTCAACGCAATGCTGAAGGCCACGTTATCCGACGACGTCGGAATAATCATCGTCATTTTCTATTCATACACCGCAAGGTTGATCAACTCCACTGGCCTACTCACAAAGCACGTGCAGCCCTACTCAATATTGGCGCAAGCGCTTCCACTCCCACGCGCAGGCAATCCGCTGCACAAAGGTCGTAGCCCCAAAACAAGAAGATAGCTATGTAGCGTCACAGACTCGAGGGGGGGAGGTAATTGGAGGTAGGTATGTACCTCGCCGCGCCTGTCCCCTGCCTGGCTGCCTGGCTGCCTTTCGTTTGTTAGACGCTCGGCTTTTCGTTTCCGTTGCAGGAGATGCACAACGCACACTGAAAGCGCAGCAGGTAGGGGGGGGGGGGGCGGGGGGGGGGGGGGGGGGGGCCCGAAAAAACCTTTTTTTCCCAAGGAAAGGGAAGGGGGAAAAAGGTGGGTTTTAGGGCCAATTTTCCCCCCCGGGGCCCCCCGGGAAAGGGCCCCCCCCCCCCCCCTTTTTTTTTTTTTTAAAGGAGGGGCAAAAAAAAAGGGGAAAACCCATCCATTCTGGGGGGGAATTTAGGGGGGCCCTTTTGAGGTTTTTGTTTTGTTTTTTTCCAAAAGGGGGGGTTTTTTAAAAAAAAACCCCAAAAAAATTTTAAAAATCCCCTCCGG
>FN649742.1:5762782-5779309 GCA_000310025.1 Ectocarpus siliculosus | reverse complement strand
CAGGAAACAGCTATGACCACGGGAATCGACCGCGTCGAGTGTTGGATCAGTACGGACATACGAAGGTACTGGGTAGAGAGAGATCGGAACGGTTTTTAATGTGAAGACAACAACAACAACAACAACAGGCTAACTTACTCTAAAAAGGTACACTCAAATAAACTAGCCCCGAGGGGTCCGCAAGTCAAAAGAAATCAACGACAGATATTCTGGAGTCCTCCGCTCCCTCTGCGCGCTATGCGAGGTAACAACTGAGACTGACTGTAGGAGTCAGCATCACGGGCCAGAGAGAAAGAGGTACACCCCCTTGGTTCAATCTTGGTGCTTCACACGCAAGCAGAGACGAGGCCATCTGACACAAAAAAAAGAGAAAAAAATGAGCGACAAAGAGAAAAAAGAGAGAAAGAGCAAAAAAAAAATAAAAGCAAACAGGAAGGAAAGGAGAAAAGAAAACGAAAAAGAGCGAGGACAAAAAGAGACCAGGCCGAAAATAACAAGAAATAAGAGACAGAATAAGGCACGCGGTGGAGAGACCACTAACGAACGACCAAGCAAACACGCAAACATGGCCACCAACCAGCGATACATTGTTATGGTACGTCATCACTAGTGGGGGGTTGGTGCAATGGTGCAGCGTTGGGGGGGGGGAATTGGCTAGAAGAAATTCAATCCGGCACGTATCACGCCACTCGGTCCGTCTCTTCTCGTTTGCTTTCTTCCCTCGCCGTCTCGTCCGTCTCCTGCCCCCCTCCCGCCCCATTGGTTGTTGGCTTGTGGTCTCGTTTGAGCGCTCGTTGTCGGCTGGCCTCTTCTTCCTTCTCGTGCCAGGAGGTCATGAACCTCTCAGCTCCCTGCAGCACCGCCGCATGCCATGGTACTCCCCCCTCCACCTTCGCGGCTTCCGTCCACTTTAACTTCGGTGCCGTGTCTTTCGGTACCGGGATTCCGAGACAACATGGATCGGTTTTCGTAGATCTGTGGTCAGCCCCGAATGCCTTCAGGTCGTCGAGCACACACTTCGGCCAGTTCTGTTCCTGTCCCCCCCTACGTGGCTTCTCCCCCCCACCAGTTCGCCGAGCATCAGTCGTTTCGGGAGTCGCCCGTCCGGCTGCCTTGCCAATGCTCCCGCGAACAGTAGGCGTCGTTGTCGGATCGTGACTTCAACGCTCTGGCATCCGACCCTCTTCGGCGTCTGGGCGTAGGAAAGCTGCCGGTAGGTGTCTTTCTTGCGCTTGTACCCGATAACTCGAAGGAGCAGTCGGTGGTGTATCGACCGCAGCGTCTGGTAGTGGCCGCTGAGTGGTGACCGATAACTCGAAGGAGCAGTCGGTGGTGTATCGACCGCAGCGTCTGGTAGTGGCCGCTGAGTGGTGACCATGTCATGCAGCCGTACAGCAGTGCCTCCATCGCCTCCGCCTGGAGCAGGCGGATCTTGAGTTGGAATGGCGCTTTCGGTCTGTTGAAGAGCTCCCGGCCATATCGCCTAAGGCACGCCCACGCTCCTCGGCTCCTGTAGTTGATCTCCCGGGTGAGGTCGCCATGTTCGTTGACGAGGCCACCGAGGTACCGGAACTCGGTCGTCTGGGCGTATTTCTGTCCCGCGGCTTCGATGGTCAGCGGTGGAGGCGGGGGGGGGTGTGGTGTTGTAGTCGGCTTGTCCTTCGCGTGCATCAGGAGTGTCTCCGTCTTCTTCTCCGATACCGTCAGCCCGAACTCCCCGAACACCTCAACGATGATGGTCATCATTCTCGCCAGTCCTTCTGCAGACCTCGATACGACGCCGGCATCATCGGCATATAGCATCCCCCAAACTCTCCCTTCTTCCCCTGGCTGCCTCGTGAAGGTTTTGCTTAGGCATGACCCAAAGCGAGGGGGGGGGTCTTTCTAGCGAGCAGGGCTAGACTCACCCTCAAGGGACCGATACCTTCTTGCTACGGCGCACCCGCCGCGAGGCGTGCGTAGTGGTGGAGTTGGGTCGGCACTGGTGCGTCAGGTACAAAGGTGCAGATGCGCGGGCCTCGAGGCCGTCGGTGTAGGCAGCAATGCCCATCTCATCTTTGTGCGCGGAGGCAGACGCCATCAGAAAGGTGGACGGGCACTATGCACACGGCCCTAGGTTTGCTAGAGGGAGCTGTACTGTCTCAGTAACCTGGTTTTGCCATCAAATGAGGAGGGGACAGGTGGTGACGAGCTGACTGGGATGGTTGACCCTTCGGCGCGAGAATTTTCAGACTAAGAACCCTAAGTGCAACGAGGGAGAAAGCGAGGAACCGACTGGGAAGGACAGCAACGAGAGCGTGTACGAAGCGGAGCGGGTCGAGTTTGGTCGTTGCTAGGACTGGCCACAACACCGGAGAAGCGGCACCGGAGCAGCGGAACCGGAGCAGCAGCGGAACCGGAGAAGCATCGAACCGTGGCGCACGGACAAACATCTCTTGTCTTGTTGTGTTGTCAATTATTTTCCGTTTTTTCCTGAATATAGGTGTTAGGTATGTGTGATGACGTCACTGGTTTTGTAGAGAGACGCGGCAGAGATGACGCGGATAACCCAGGTGCCTTAATTGTGTACCTGCATCGTGGAAGACCCCTTCAATGTGGAACGATTCCTAGTCAGTGTCGATGTTTACACTGCTGTGTCTAACACAGATGATCTGGATAGATTCGGGCGATTGTCAATTGCAATGATGGCTTTGGTTGGTTGTTCTTCTTCATTGTATGTCCACGGACCCATTCTGACAGCACTTCAGACAGCAGCTGCATGCCCCGAGCTTGTCGTGTACCATACACCATGGTGTTATTTTTGTACAGACAGCACTTCAGACAGTAGTACGCTGTAGTCGACAAACATTCATTTCCATTTTGGTGAAGTGCGGGACAAGGGGGGTGATGCCGCTGCTGTAGTCGAATTGTAGTGTGTGGGCGTGTAGTTCAGTTGTGAGCACGCAAACGTGCTGCAGGGATTGATTGTAGGTGTACCTCCTCGGGCTTGTGTACCATTTTCTTGCTAATAGTGTGCGTGTTCTTTAGATCTTCTGATGGCTCTAGCATTTTTGTGACCACGGGCCGAGTCTAGATTAGCAACTGACACGAGTTTAATGTGAAGAAAACAACAACAACAACAACAACAACAACAACAACAACAACAACAACACCAAACTGCCCTCCGTACTCGGTCAAGGGGTGTCTCCTCCCCCCACCCCGCTTCCGTCTTCCCCTCCTCCAAGCACACCAGGCTCCGCAGAACAACATCATCCTCGCTGAATCGGATGACAACGACCTCGAGGACCTCAGCGAAGAAGATATTGAACAGCAGTGGGGATAGCACACATCCTTGTCGCACGCCCTGTGTCACGAAGAACCAGTCCGATAGTTCTCCGTCGTCCATGCGCACCCTGGCCCGCATTCCATCGTGGAATTGGCGGATGACTTTGATAAGCTTCGCGGGAATCCCGGCCCTGGCCAGCACTTTCCATAGCATCTCTCGGTCCACCGAATCATACGCCTTCTTCAAGTCGGCGAAGCACATGTAGAGCGGTAGTTTCTTTCTCCGCCCCAGCTCCTGGAGGCGGCGCACGACGAACAGCATGTCGACGGTGGATCGCCCGGGTCGAAAGGTGTGGCGACAGAAGATGTTGGGGTATGGTGGTCTGCGGTGCAACATAAAGACTTTGTTGTAGTCTGCGGCGAGGCAAGGAGACAGAAGAACACTGACCCAGGAAACTACAGGGGTATCACACTGTTGAACACAGTAAGAAAAGTTTTTTGTAAGCTGCTGAACGATAGGATAGTGGGAGTATTGGAGAAGGAAGGTAGCATTAGTGAGGGCCAGGCAGGTTTCCGAAGAAGAGGGGGTGCGTAGACCACGCATTCACGGTAGGGAGAATCATCCAAGGTAGAAAGAGGGCGGGAAAGCCGACGTACTGGTTCTTGCTGGACGTGAAAAGACATACGATACCGTATGGAGGAATGGGCTGTGGAAACAATTGTCCAAGTAACGGATCAAGGGGGAAATGTGGAGAGTGCTGAAGAAGATGACAGAGTGTACGAAAAGCGCGGTCATGCTAGACGGAGAACTGTCTAAATCCCTCGACATTGAGCAGGGGGCACAAGGTTGCACGCTGTCCCCAACATTGTTCCAGGTGTTCATCAACGATTTGTTGGAAGTCGTAGAAGCAGTCCGGAAGGGAGTAAAAGTAGGGGACACGGAAACTTCGGTGTCAGGGATGCTGTTTGCGGATGATTTTGTTGGTATGTCGGACACCCCTGAGGGACTGCAACTGCAAATTGACGCGGCGAAGAAGTTTACTGATAAGTGGAGATTGTCTGCCAACGTTAAGAAGAGTGCCGTCATGGTATGCAACGAGGTCAGGGAGGAACCAGTAGAACATAGATGGAAGTGGGGGGTCGAGGAGATTGCAGTAGTGGACCAGTACACATACCTCGGAGTAGATATCGCAAAGGACTGCTCGTGGAATGCACACATGTCCAAGGTAGCGGAAAAGGGCAAAAGCACGAGCAGGGAAGCTGCACCCAATACTCGCAAACCGGCACCTCGACACACGCATCAAATTGATGGTTTTGAAGAGCGTAATCGTACCGCCGCTAGAGTACACCGGAGAAGTATGGGAAGGAAATAAGAATGTAGTGAAAGAACTCGAGGCGGCGCAGATGAAAGCAGCGAAAATCATCCTAGGATGCTCCAAGCGCACAAGTAATGCAGCTTTCAGGGCAGAATTGTGGATCCAATCCCTACGGTCGGGAAGAGACGCAAGGAAGCTGACATGGCAGTATCGCATGTGCGGGATGGGAGAGGAGAGGTTGCCGATAATAGTATGGGAGGCGACGTGGGCAAACAAAAAGAGGGGTAGACAACCCACGGAATGGGTCAAGGTTGTAGAGGACGTATGGAAGGGGTTAGACATCGACGAAGATGAAACGCTGGAAACGGAGGGTCTACAGGGGTTCAAGGAGAAGATATTTGTTGCTTATGCCGAGAGACAAAAACAGAATCTAAGGAAAGAAACCAAGGATAAGGAGGGTCTAGAAGTGTACGGAATGTTGAAAGAAGGAATAGGGTTCAAGGATTACCTACATGGACCAATGGATGCAGGGACAAGCTTAAGGTCAAATTCAGGACCGGGGACATAGATAGGCCTTCGAGAACGTCGACGAAGACATAGGACGGTAGACGACGAAGACGACAAGTTCAAATGTGATTGCGGCTTCGAATGCGAAGACCGTGTTCATGTAGTCGCGGAATGTCGACTGTACAATACGGAGAGGGAAGTGTACATGACTGAGCTGGGAAAAATACAAGGGACGTACAGGGAGATGTTTGAGGCATGGAATAGAGAGGAGAGGACGGTAGCTGTACTGGGGAGTAGGAAGTGGTTTGAAAAGACGGGAAGGGATATCGTTAGGATAGACAGACAAGGGAAGAAATTTTTGAGCCACCTTTGGCAAAGTAGTGAAGGAACGATTGGCCATCGGTGATCGGTCCTGTGGGAACAATGCTCCGTCCTCTCGAGGACGCGTGGTACAATGGTCTAACCGCTAAGGCATGCAAAACATAAGAGTACGTCCCCCCCCCTGGTCAGTCTAGTAGTGTGATTCATGCTACGGGCTACGGCAGTACAGTACTTGTGTTAGCCGTGTGATGGTGCGTTCCCATGGTTGCTTGGCGTTGTTTAGACGTTGTGTTATGACGTCATGGCAAGATTCAGGAGTTATTCCGAGTTCACGTGCCCTACTGTTCACTGTTCAGCGTGTGTGTGCGCTGGGGTCTTGTGTTTTGTGTTGGATTATGGCTCATGGTGTACATGCAAGGCAATAGGAGACAGCAAAGTCAAGGAGCCCAAAACGGAAATCAGCAACAAACTTGACCTGCCAGCATCTGCCGTCACACTACACAAAGGTGAATGTGGTGTAGAGTAGCTGAAAATTCATTTTTTGCCCTGCTGTTCTCCGGACAGCAGTCCAGCGATTTGGCTCTCGTCTTTTTTGTCATCCCACTTGTTCTGGACGTCGGTCTCTAGACTTCACCTCGGTACGTACTTACTTCTGGACGCACCAGCCGGGGTCACACAGGAAGAAGGCTACATTTTAGGGGCGATCGCAGTGTTTTCTCTTCAAAAATCCAGGAAACGCCGGCATATCTCAGTTTTCCAAACTCTAACTCAAGTACGAAACTACCAACTACAATCGAAAACTAACCAGAGTCCGCAGCGGTAGATTGTGTACGATGTTAGTGTCTGAGATTGTGGCCCTTGTGTTATACTGCAGATTACTGGTCCGCGATTTCCAAACGATCCTTCTATCGTCGAGATCGGTGAGCGATGTACAAGCAGGAGTTTTTGAAGTTGCTGTGCGGTCCGACTTTGAAACGCTTCAAGCACCTTTGCTTGTGGCTAGACCTACCAATACCATGACCCCAGGCATTCAAATCGACTACATAATATGGCGACGAGTAGGACATGTGAGGGAAGAGCTGCGCTGCAGTTCGCGGCCCCACACACTCATGGAGGCGCTGATTCGCTGTTGCTGTGTGCTTGCAGCGTTTCAAAATCGGACGGCACAGCAGCTTCAAAAATCCTGCTTGTAGCTCACCGACTTCGATGATAGAAGGATCGTTTGGAAAATCGCGGACCACTAGGCATGCAGTGCATCACAAGAGCTACAACCTCAGACACTTAACATTGTACACAAGGGACCGCTGCGGACGGTAAATGTGCGATGGTAGTTTCGTACTGGAGTTAGAGTTTGGAAAACTGAGATATGCGGGCGTTTCCTGGCTTTCTCAGAAGAGACACTGCGATCCCCCCCCCGGGCCGGGGCAAGGGAGTATTTCTCTCTTCAATCCGGTTTTCTCTTGTACCGGTTTAAGAGAGAAACCGTAGCTAATGAAGTAAAGACCATTTTGGTGCAGACAACTTGCGTCCATCACGGCCACATGAAGATACTCACGATGGAGGACATGCAACAATGATGTGAAACACTGCGTGGGCGCCCTGTTGTGCTTGCTTGGCACAAACTACTACCAGTACATGGTATGAACCAACAATGACACCGAGCCATGAAAATGCCCCAAGAAAATATTTAGGCAGATACCTAATGTGTGTGTCGCCAGGTATATCATGGGTCTTTGGTCTCAGATTCAAAGCAGATGAGCTCGATCAGTCTGAACAAAGAGAAACGGGCGACTCCTCGGGAGCAGCCGTAATGCGTCCGCCATTGTTCTCGGGGGTATGTAGCAAAACACTAACTCGAGGATGTCGCCGAGCAAGAAGTGCGGCATGCACAACGCCATGTTTGTAAGGCCAAGGTAGCATGAATGAGCGAATACGAGTCGAAGAAATCAAAACAGACGTGCAAGAGACTTCATGTAACGTTGCACAAAGGTAGAATGTATAAAATCCTAAGGCCGGGACCGGGAGGCGCACAGACAAGAAGCTGGGTCGTAGACACGGCGGTGCATCTCGTCGTTATTGCCATGCGGATCGACCACACCACCCAACCCGTGGAGATAGCCTCCACAGCCCCTGCATTGGTGCGTCGTGAAGTCTGGCGGGGCTGGCGTGTGATCGGAGACACTCGAGCAGCGGTTCCCCGCTGCCTCGGGCATGGTACTACGGTTTGGGGGGTTAATGTACGCCTTTTCCTGCGTCAGGGGTTCGATTGAAGAGAATACGACCGGAGTAAGGCAATTTCTCTCTTATATCGGCCAGAGCCTTACAAGCCGTTTTAATCTCTTAAACCCGTACCTCTTTAAAAAGACCAATAATTTGACGCTGGCTCTATTCTAATACTTCAATCCAATACAAGAAATATAACGACCCCGCCGGAGGAACCTGGTGCGTTCTACTGTCAGAGGCCACCATGAAAGAGGCGTCGTGCGTGCGTGCTGGCACGTCCAGGTTTGCTACTGGAGCTGAGTATCGAAGGTCGCAGCAGCTTCTGAAAACAGTCCGAAATCTGCGCCGGCACCAAGCGGAATCCAACATTTGTCACAGCCGTGCTCACCGCCACGGACCGTAAACCCCTGAAAGGAATTGATAGCTAGAGGTAGAATTGATCTGGGTCGCGTTTCGCAGGCCAACTACATGCGATCGCTGCAGGGGCGTTACAAGATCGCACATCCCTACATACTCAGGTTGCGCGAGAAGTGAGAAATACATACGTGTGTTGTATGCTGTACGTGTGTGTGTGGAGTCACCACACGTGATGATGAAACACGGGAATTCAGCCACACGCGGTACAATGTAAGCGAGAGAGGCTACCACAATAGGTTGTGCAACAGGCCAGAGAAGTAGCATAGCTGCAGAAGAGACAGCGGTAAGTCCTTTAGCTGATGATGATCGATGTGCCGAGGCCATGTTTTCCGCCAAGAAAACATTCAATGACAGGCAGGCATGATCATTAGGGAACCGACATTCCCGCGACTAATCTCTGTGGCAACGTAAGGAGATGTGCGATGGTTGAATCCGGTGCTCACAGTGCTCCGATTCTGTACTTTAAGCGCTCCAAACTTGAAGGGCCTAAAGGCGAAATTGTAGTTCTGTACACATTAGAACAAACCACATTTTAGCCAAATATTGGAAAGCCGCTACCGCTACCCGTGCCATAGTGACGTTGCAAAATTGTGTCATAATCGTTCCTTATGGCGCAAGTCAGCGCATGGCGTAAGTCATGCGCAATTTTACACCACATGCCTCTCCCACTCGAGTGCTTGCGAGCTGATGCTGATTGGTTCCGACGACAACAGCGGGTTGTAGGGGTGTGTTCAGTTTCCAAGCTTTCGATGCTGGCTACAACAATGATACACCAATCATCACAGGCGTATGAACCGTCGCCCGTCCCTGCTCTTTATCCATTAATAGGCAACCTCGTCAACCTCGGTGGCAGGCTTGCCCACAACCGTGCAGTCCGGACTAAACCGAAACAGCAGCAATTCAACCGACGGGAATTGCAGTTCGAAACAGCACGAGGTGCGGTGACTGATCGGTTCCTCCTCAACCTCGACACACGATTGGACGAACGAACAACCACCGCCGCGGAATTGGTGACCGACTTTACCAATGCTCTCCTCGAAGCAGCACGGACGACCCTAGGGGAGGAACCGCGGAGACGTCGCACGCAGGGGTGGTGTGAGACCCCAGAGACGAGAGCAGCGCTGGAGGAGGCCCTTACCACACGGCGGGAAGCGCGCCGGGCGATGAGGGGCAACTGGAACTCAGCAACGTGGAGAACTCTCAAAGCAGCGTGTAAGGGAGTGGCTACAGCAGTCGAAACGGGCATTTATGCCCACCTGGACGGATATGTGACTGAACTCGAAGCAATCTACAAAGATCGCGACATGAGAGGACTGTACCAACACCTCAAGAGATCAGTGGGCCTCAGCGGGAGACAAGCGGGGGGACAGCAGTTCGTCGCGGATGAGAACGGCGTGTTGCTCCGGAACAGGGATGACATCCTCCAACGGTGGGCGAGATTCTTCAGCACCCTACTCAACACCAAATCCCCCACCCTGAACCCAGACATCATCGAACGAGTGACGCAGCGGCCAGCGACACGTGACAGTCAACGGTTGGGAGAGGTGCCAGATCTCGAGGAGGTGGCACGGGCAGCCAAAGGCCTCAAGAACTGGAAGGCACCAGGCCATGACTCCCTCCCTGCCGAATTGCTCAAGATCGACGACGACGAACCCGTTGTCCTGAGACACCTCCATACCATCCTCGTCAAGGTGTGGAACGGAGGAGATATCCCCCAAGAGTGGAAGGACGCAACCATCAAGGTGCTGTACAAGAAGGGTGACCGGTCCAACTGTAACAACTACAGGGGGATTTCGCTACTATCTCACGTAGGCAAGGTTCCCATCAAGATCATCACCAACCGTCTAAGCGCCTTCTGCGAAGCCAACAACATCCTCCCGGAGGAACAGTGCGGATTCCGACCCGGGCGATCCACCGTCGACATGCTGTTTGTCGTGCGTCGCCTCCAGGAGCTGGGGCGGAGAAAGAAAATACCGCTCTACATGTGCTTCGTCGACTTGAAGAAGGCGTATGATTCGGTGGACCGAGAGATGCTATGGAAAGTGCTGGCCAGGGCCGGGATTCCCGCGAAGCTAATCAAAGTCATCCGCCAATTCCACGATGGAATGCGGGCCCGGGTGCGCATGGACGACGGAGAACTATCGGACTGGTTCTTCGTCACACAGGGTGTGCGACAAGGATGTGTACTATCCCCACTGCTGTTCAACATCTTCTTCGCCGAGGTCCTCGAGGTCGTCGTTATCCGATTCAGCGAGGATGATGTTGTTCTGCGGAACCTTGGTGTGCTTGGAGGAGGGGAAGAGGGAAGCGGGGGGGGGGGAGGAGACACCCCTTGACCGAGTACGGAGGGCAGTATGGGGGATGCTGTATGCCGATGATGCCGGCGTCGTATCGAGGTCTGCAGAAGGACTGGCGAGAATGATGACCATCATCGTTGAGGTGTTCGGAGAGTTCGGGCTAACGGTGTCGGAGAAGAAGACGGAGACGCTCCTGATGCGCGCGAAGGACAAGCCGACTGCAACATCACACCCCCCCCCGCCCCCTCCTCCACCACTGACTATCGAAGCCGCGGGACAGAAATACGCCCAGACGACCGAGTTCCGGTACCTCGGTGGCCTCGTCAACGAACATGGCGACCTCACCCGGGAGATCAGCTACAGGAGCAGAGGAGCGTGGGCGTGCCTCAGGCGATATGGCCAGGAGCTCTTCGACAGACCGAAAGCGCCATTCCGACTCAAGATCCGCCTCCTCCAGGCGGAGGCGATGGAGGCACTGCTGTACGGCTGCATGACATGGTCACCACTCAGCGGCCACTATCAGACGCTGCGGTCGACACACCACCGACTGCTCCTTCGAGTTATCGGGTACAAGCGCAAGAAAGACACCTACCGGCAGCTCTCGTACGCCCAGACGCTGAAGAGGGTCGAATGCCAGAGCGTTGAAGCCACGATCTGACAACGACGCCTACTGTTCGCGGGAGCACTGGCAAGGCAGCCGGACGGGCGACTCCCGAAACGACTGATGCTCGGCGAGCTGGCGGGGGGGGAGAAGCCACGTAGGGGGGGACAGGAACAGAACTGGCCGAAGTGTGTGCTCGACGACCTGAAGGCCTTCGGGGCCGACCACGGATCTACGAAAACCGACCCAAGTTGTCTCGGAATCCCCGTACCGAAAGACACGGCACCGAAGTCAAGGTGGACGGAAGCCGCGAAGGTGGAGGGGGGAGTACCCTGGCATGCGGCGGTGCTGCAGGGAGCTGAGAGGTTCATGACCTCCTGGCACGAGAAGGAAGAAGAGGCCAGCCGACAACGAGCGCTCAAACGAAACCACAAGCCAACAACCAATGGGGCGGGAGGGGGGCAGGAGACGGACGAGACGGCGAGGGAAGAAAGCAAACGAGAAGAGACGGACCGAGTGGCACGACACGTGCCGGATTGAATTTCTTTTCGCCAATTCCCCCCCCCCCAACGCTGCACCATTGCACCAACCCCCCAGTAGTAGTAGTGATTTCGTACCATTACAATGTATCGCTGGTTGGTGGCCATGTTTGCGTGTTTGCTTGTTCGTTAGTGGTCTCTCCACCGTGTGCCTTGTTCTGCCTCATACTTCCTGTTATTTTCGGCCTGGTCCCTCTTTGTCCTCTTTGTCCTCGCCCTTTTTTTCATGTTCATTTTATTTTCATTTATTTTCTCTTCTCCTTACGGTTTCCATTTTTATTTTTTCTCCTTTGTTTTTCTTTTTTTTTTTCTCTTTTTTTTTCTCTCTTTTTTTCTCTCTTTTTCTGTGCCAGATGGACTTGTCTCTGCTTGCGTTGTGAAGTACCAAGATTGAACCAAGGGAGTGTGCCTCTTTCTCTCCGGCCCATGATAGATAGTGACTGCTAATCTCAGTTGATACCCCGCATAGCGTGAAGAGGGAGCGGAGGATCCCAGAATATTTGTCGTTGATTTCTATTGACTTGCGGACCCCTCGGGGCCAGTTTATTTGAATGTACCTTTTTAGGGTAAGTTAACCTGTGACCACGGGAATCGACCGCGTCAAATGTTGGATCAGTACGGACATACGAAGGTACTGGGTAGAGAGAGATCGGAACGGTTTTTAATGTGAAGACAACAACAACAACAACAACCTCGTACTGGACGGCATGTATGTCCGAAGTGCGTGTACACGAGACCTGCAGCGCGTGCCGTCGTGAAGATGATGGTTTAGCCCGCCGCCGACCGAGAACTAGTGCTGTAGGGTTACGGACAGCATCCAAGGTCACAAGCGAAGGCCGTGTCACTGAAAGCGAAATGACATAGCGCTTTCGACCGACCACCCGTTTCTCCTTTGCAAGCCTGAGGGGTGTTTATCTGTCCCTCTTCGTGAAGCAAGAGGCGGAGGATAGGGCACTCAACAATTTGCCCTCCATTCGCAATCGGGAAAACGCACTTGAAAGGGCGACCTCTTGACCGCTATGTAATTGCACGTCACCCGGGGCGACTACGACGTTACTCGCAGTCAAAAGGCTAGTGCAAGGCATGTGCGGCGGCTCTGGTTTCTCGGTCGCAACCGTCCTGGATTTCTACCTGTTCGGCCGTGACCCTATTATACTGTAGTGACATCCGGAACAGGTGAGAAGTGGTATTTTTTCTCCTTCGCTGCTTGCCGTCTTGCCTCTCCCTGACCCCTCTGAAGGATCGGTACGAAGTTTTTGTTCAGCAATAGACCGTGTGCCAAGCAGTGTTTTTCGCACGTAAAAATCATGGCCCTTTTCGACGTGGAGAAACCTAGGTTTTGCTCCTACAGTACTCACTGCTTCTTAAGATGCACTCGATATTTATAGGCTGTGCACCGGCAATAAACAGGCTCTGGAACGACCGTTTGAATTTGTGTGATAATCGCGACACATACCGGCGACGGGACGAGGAGAGCCAAGCACAATCGGGGACGATTCGAGATTACATTACGAGGTCAGCCTCTAACGCATCTCGATCAGAGACTGAACTCGAAACCTCGATTTTGTTTTTTTTGTCTTCACTTCAAATTAGCGGTCACTGCACTAAACTAGTGCCGTTTTACTCCAACCCGTGGTCACACAGAAGAGCCCCTCTCTACCCTCCCCTCCTGCGGTACTTTGCCTTTGATTTCTAATGCGAGAAGAGTTCAGCACTCTCTTCCCTTTGTGTACACACGAACTAGCGCTGTCCACTATTATTATAGGCCAGGAGCGGAAGCGAGAGAAAAACTCGCTTATTACGCCGGGATTCGAACCCCTGACCTGACCTCTAGAAGGTTTCGAGGATACCAACTAGACCACCGGGGCGACCGGCTTCTGCAGATAGTCTCTTTTAGTTTGGTGCTCCTCCTCCCGACGTGGTTGTTTCGCCATCACACAGTTCAAATGGTCGTCTCACATCAGAGACTGACCTTGCGGCCTCGAGTCGTCCCAATTTCTGGTGCTCATCTCTGCACTACACTTGCATTCTTTCGATTTCTGGGAGAGGCGGAAGAAATATTAATGTTATGATCCGGCATGCTGTGGCGGACACTATCACACAAAGATGCATAGAGTTGGTGGCTGAGGGTGTTCGTTTTGCTGTAGTTGAGTTTCACCTTATCATTGTTTGCGTGGACAAACGCTGACCATGATCTTGCCAATGCACAAATGTAGCTCAGCAGAGACTTGAGAAAATAGCATTTATTTTTTGGGTGTCTTTTCCAGTCCCTAGGAATATTGGGTATTTTCGGTTTTCGCGTGATTGCACAAAACCCACAACTCTGAAGGAAATTTTCGAGGAAATCCAGAATATCGAAATCTGAGTATGAATGCCACGTCTCCGTCATCTCCAAATCCTCTTAATTACGCTCTGGGTCATCGAGGGTGCCTTTGGATGATGATGCTGTAGGTAGTTTTTCCCTTCGCGGTATAGATCATTCGGCCTACACCGGCTACGGTTAAGCAATAACCGTGTGTACCAATGTACAATGAACTTGTGTAGGAGCATTCTTTCGCGTGGTGGACAAGTCGCCAAACCAAGTTATTTTTGGTATAAGCACATTCTTCGGCTATGAGCAAGCGTTTTTCCGCGACGATAACAAACCGATGTCAAATATTTTTTAGCGCGATTGATCAAGAACCAAGCGTGCAAGTGTGCCCGCACGTGAGTTTCTGTCAGTGCGTAAGGCCATCCTTCCGTGTCAGAATATTTACAAAAGTTCTTTGTCACGCGTTTCATCAAACATAGTTTTGATCCGGAACCAGGACGCGTGTTGGCTCGACTTGCTTGCATTTATCTGTATCACGTCGTTCTGAGCGTGTTGAACGCCAATGAGTCAACGCGTCCAATACCTATCCTTCCACGAATCCCACAAACCGTCGACGTGCCACCACAATATGCATGCATCTTCCGACGATGGACTTGCCGCATATAGAAGGGGACAACATATTGGATGACAGGTGCTTGAGCATTTTGGGAGAGTAGCATCTATGCGTCCTTCGATGTTTCCGAGAAACATGGGAACGCGGGAAACCACTGATGATACCCGGATCTTCCACATGCCCCATGGTGGCGTGGGCCGGAGGGCCACCCGTCCGTGTCACCGCCCTGCTCACTCCTTTTGTTGACCTTCTCCCAAATACCGACGGGAATCAACGGCCTGTCCCCAGTATGTACCGGGCTAGTCTAGAGCTATCACAACAAATCCTGCCGACACGTCGCATACGAAAGAAAGGAGAACCTAAAGAATTTCGTCACATGTTGTGGCTGCTTTGCAATGTTGTGCATGCACCACCTACATGCAACAGCAAAACCGGTTGCACCCACCGCTACAGCCCAACTCCGAGCAGATGTACGGCTGGCCCTTGTCATGTTGGTTCTAGGGAGCTCCGTAGTTTGATCGTCCTCCACGTATTATTGGACCCAACAACCTTGCGTGGCGATTTTTTTCCAACCAGGACTTTCATGCGCGTATTTTCATGCCTTTTTGGGTCCCTCGGATCTCCGCGTGAGCACCCCCACACGAATACCATTCACCAATGAAGCTGGAACTTGCCAACGGAGCCTACAGTCCTGTGTCCTGTAAGACGGGCGATGCGATGGCTGCTTCGCTGCTCGGGGTGTGGGCAGCGGTCCGCGGGAGGGGCGACTCAACATCGTCTTCCTGGTTTACAGCTTCACAGTCTCGTATCGAATGGGTTGCGAAGTCGGAGGATTCCGTCACTTGGATGCGGTGAAGGCTGAAGAAAAAACGCGGTTTTCTGAACTGCGGCTAACGTTGGAACCAAGCTTGCACGGAGAGCGAACGGTTGCAGCAGTTACGCTTCTATCCAACCCGTTTGAAAATATACATTGGGGGACTAAGAATCTGTTGCCTCTAACACAAATCGAATGCTCTCTGCGTTCTCTTGCAGGGAAGAACCCACAAATACAGCGTGATCCCGAATCTTGAGGGCGTGGTGGAGGTCTGCCTTGAGCTTTCGTGGGCTGGCGACAGGGAGGAGTTCAGTAGACATCAGCCAGGTTTGGCAAATCGCGGCGTAGGCAAGCGTCGGCTGCTGCCGCAAGGGCGCAAGACTTCATCTCGGGCATTCGCCGGCTTTCTTGCGACGAGGGTCAGCGTGCGTTTCCGTACACCTGCCCCCCCGTGGTACTGGGCCGGGAAAAGGTGCGTCGATTTGATTGTGGCGTGCTCGCTACATGTTGTGTATGGTTGTGGATTGTGCGGATGGATGCTGACGTGGCCTTCCTTGGAAGGGTAATCGATTTCGGTTCGTCGATCGATACGGTCAGCCAGGTTTTTTTAAGGACGAAGGAGATGATTTAAGGATCTGTAATCTGCCTAGTCTATAGGGGTTGGCGGAAATAGACCTCGAGGCAAAGATAAGCTGTTGCCTGCACTGCACGTAAGCAGCCATTGGCGCACTTGCGAACAGATCAAGACGTGGTGATGTTCAGCTTCTGCTTGTGCCGGCCACACCCACACCGCTCCTGTCCTCCTGTCGGTCACGCCCGCCAGGCCGCCCTTGACCTTGAAGCTGTCGCACCAGGCACAGACTGCTTCCTTCTCGTCGCGGGCGCAAACAAAGTTAGCCAGCGCGAGGCACAGTCCTGGTGCATTATCGTAAGTCGGTGCATCTTGGCTCCCGCATGTACGTACCATGCATGTATGACATGCCCGCCATGTCATCGCCCTCCTTCCCTGTGTGCGTGCGCGGCACAGAAAATTTAAATATTGATTTCTTTTAAGTCCCGCGGTGGGGCAAAAAAGGTAGCCGGCGTGGTGTACAGCAGTCCCCCCCAAAAGTCGTTGGACAAAAAAAAAAGAGCGAAATGTATGCGGTGGGCCGCATAATAAGATAGCCACTCCCCCGCACGGATAGTCTAGTCTACAAGATCATAACTTGACTCTCTCTTGTAGGGAGAACAAGGGCGCACAAAAAAAAATTCCGACCCCTAACCCCCAAAACTTTTTTTGGGGCCCTCCGGGGGGGGGGGGG
>FN649742.1:5722134-5762742 GCA_000310025.1 Ectocarpus siliculosus | reverse complement strand
CCCCATCCCCCCCCCTAAAAACGCCACACAATTTCCTATATAAACAAGTCTATAGTAAATCCTATATATAAAGTGGGCACATTTCATGCAAGGGGGTAGTACAATCCACGTAGCCCCTGCTCCAGAGTACCGCAGCCCGCAGCCGCGGTACCGTCCATAGTAGAGGAGCGAGGGAGAGCGAGAGCTTGGGGAGAGTGGTCACGATGAGCACAGTCTCCGTGGGGAGGGGATTCCTATCAACAACCCCCTTCGACAAGACGGCTTGGCTAAACCGCGTCTGCCGAGAGCGAGCGGATGACATGGAGCGGACACAACTTCGGCGACGGTTCAGGAGTCGACGAGGGCACCGCCTTGCAGCATGAGGCTTCGCACAAGCACGAAGAGTGAGTGTAGAGGAATGAGGACCATTTTGTGAGATTGCCTTGGTTGCATTATAGTATAATCTGCCTCGCAGCAGCAGCAGCAGCAGCAGCAGCAATAGCAAGAACAACACACACAACAACCCACACCAAGGTTGGACGCAACCAAGAGTGCGCGAATGCGGAGCCCTCGCGATGCAACTGCCGTCGTGTTGTACACACCAAACGTGGTTGTGCTGCTGCCCGTGTAGCTGGCAGCGGCAGCTGCGTGTGTGTTGTGCTGCTTCCCATGTAACTGGAAGCAGCAGTAGCGGGAGCCTCAACAGCAGAGGCAGAAGCCGCAGCGGTAGCTGAGCAGCATGACAACTTGTGACAACGTTTGAGAAAAAAAATGCGCGAAATGCAGACCGGCACCACCCACAAGGCTTGGTGCCACGGGGATACTCGTGCCTCTGCAGAAGAACTGGCCTTTACATGGGTGTCCCCTGCCCTTGCCTGCCACTTTCCGCACGCCCATCGCATGCGAGCAGATCGCGTTCGCCTGTTGCGAAAATCGCTCAGAAGAATAGCAGTGGCAACTGGGTTTGCACCACATGCCAGCACTATTTCGGCTCCGGTGAAGGGCTGACCCAGTTTCATGTGAACCAGCACGAGAGGTCGACCGCACACATGTGAGGGCGATGGCGGTCGGTGTCCGCAGTTGCATTCTCGCCCAAGACGTGTCGTTGCGCCCAGGTACTCTGGATCGAGCATTCGGTTATTGTTTCCCGCCGCCGGTGATGGCGGGCCACATAGTGCAACACCTTGCGGAGTGCCACGCGCATGCGGTTATTGTTGTACCGGGTTCTAGGTCTTACTGGTTCCCTCGAGTGCAGCAGGCGGCAGTGCGGTCTTTGCTGATTTCCCCGCCTAATGCGGGGGGATATTTTCAGTGGCCCTGCCCAGATGGGTCCCTGAAAGAGTGGAAGTACCCGAGGTGGTCCATGGTAGCTTACGAGGTTGATTTGCTTCTTGTTCTTAGGTGGCTGCCGCTCTTCAAGAAAAACAATCTCTTTGATTGACACCGGTACCTTGTAATGCAGCATGCGACTCTCGTCCATCTTGCCCAGTTCCCTCCCTTTGGCTTGTGGATGGCTTGTGCTTCGTATCACAGGTCCCCACCCTGCCTCCGGGCGGCTGTGTCCAGTTTGTCGCGTGTTCGTCGTGCCAGACGGAAAACGTGGGACATTACAACTATTGTTGGTCCTGCGGTGTTCAGCCTGCCCGCGGGCGTCCGGTACCGCGTGACCCTCAAGCGGCTCGGGTGTCGACCGATTTCGACGCGCTGCGCGCTCGTGGTGATCAGGTCCTCTCGGCCGCGTCTAACCGTCTTGCTCAACAGCGCAAGTGCGCGGTAGCGGACGGGTTCGACGCTTTCATACTTTCGGCGACTGAACAACGTCGGGGTTGGAAGCAGGCGTCGGACCGAGACGTGTTTGACTATCATCTCTGCTTCTTGGACACACAAGGTAGTGGTACCAAGTGGGTGCACGACAGGGCATGCCCTGGTGTCGGCACGACTCACGGCCGCGATTGTCTTCCAAACTCGCCATGTGCTAAGCGGTATGCCGCCGCGTCCATGCAGAAAGGGATCGTGTCCAAGCTGAAGATGGCGATGCAAGAACAGTTGGGAAAAGACAGCAGCTGGGACCCTGCCACGCGCTCGGGCAACCCCTGTTGTAGTCCTCTTGTCGACTCCTACCTCGTCTTCACGGGGGAGGAACAAAAACGTGTGGGTGTCGCTGTCAACCAGGCAGAGGCTATGTTACCGCACGTCCTCATCGATCTGTTGAGGGACATGCGCTCTCGCGCGCAGACTTCGTCCTCTTTGGCGGAACGTATTGAGCTCACTCGGGACGTCGCTTTGTTTTCGCTTGCGTTCGCCTCCATGCGGCGAGGCCATGATCTCTCCTTCACTATGGGATCGCAAGTTCTGCGGTTGCCCGCGGGGCAGGGTCTGATTTTCAACTTCCAGTTTGGCAAGACCCTCCGCGACTCTGTTGATGCCGTGGTCGTGCGTCCGGACGTCCCTTGCCCGTCTATTTGTGCGGTAAGCAATGTTACGGCCTGCATCAGTGCGGCGGAGCGTATTGGCTGGGATTTGTCCCAAGGGCATCTGTTTCCTAGCGTTCTGCTGGATGGAACTCGGGGCTGCGCTCCGCTTACGGCGGTTCAGATGACGGCTGCCCTACAAGGGCATCTGCGAGCGGCGGGACTGCCGCACCGCTACACTATGCACTCGTTCCGCGTCGGAGGTTCTGTAGCGCAGTCGCTTGACGGAACGGCGATGGACGCTATCATGAAAATTGCCGGGTGGCGTACGGAGAGTGTAGCGAAGCGATATGTTGGCGCCACTACTAGTGTGGGGGCAACGGGTTCCAAGAGGATCCGTAGCGAGCTGTACGTAGACTCAAACGCGTTGCCGTTGTCGGCTGACTTCACACGCGATTTCTCTGCGTGTGCTCGCCGCGAAAAAAATAAATAAAGAAAGTTTGGGTGGGGGAGACCTAGCTTAGAGGCGTAAGTGGTCAATAACTAAGATGTGACAGATCGGATAATTAACAAGAAAGCAATGGGCGGGACCACAGGCCGGCGCAGGAGGCCTCACCCAACCAAATCCAATACTTACATTGAATGATCTGGGTAAGGGATAAGAATACAACAGTAATTTGGACTGCTCACTTGTGCTTACCAACATTTCAAGACCTCGCAAGACCCGTTACTTTGTCTATCCTCGCCGCACGCATGTCGCGCAAAGTATCAATGCGTGCATGCAGCTTTGTCGATGTGTGCGAATGCGTCGCCTACTACGCAACTTGGCACAGTATGTACAGTAGAACGATTAGATATTTATTCCGTCTCTCAACGGCGGATCAATCAATATTTATTCACATCCGCAGGCGTGGTGCTGAAGCTAAGCGTCAGAGGAATACAATGCTGAGGTTTTTTAAACCGACGATCACTACGGGCGGCGGGAAGGGGTCGAGGGACGTGATGGATAGCAGCGGTGGCGCAAGCAGTGACGTTGAGGTGGTTACGACGGGAGTTGCAGGCGAGCGTGAGGGCGGAGCAGGCGGGGGTAGCGACGCTGAGGTGGTTGCGACGGGAGTTGCAGGCAGGGGTGGAGGCGGAGCGGGCGCAAGCAGTGACGTTGAGGTGCTCTCGACGGGAGTTGCAGGCGGGCGTGAGGGCGGAACGGGCACGGGTAGTGACGGTGAGGTGGTTGCGACGGGAGTTGTGAACGGGCGTGAGGGTTGTGAGGGCGCGAGCAGCGAGATGGATGGAACTTTCTCCGACGCTGCACACGAGAGTGGTTCGACCGATATGGTGCGCGTCCAAAACCCCCTCCGCTGCGCGGGATTGCGTCCGAATGTTCAGGAGCCTCTTCTCCAACACTACCCAGCAGCTTTGCATGGTGTCGTCAAAAAGGGGCTGTCGTGGGAGGCTCGGATAGACCCGAATGGCGTGGCTCTTTACGTCGTGGAATCCGTCTCCCGCGGCATCCTGAGCCCAGGTTGTGCTGGAGCAGTGGAAGAACCAGGAGGCACGTGCGAGCCGTGTGTTGACATCAAGGGTAGTAAGGTTTACAGAGGTGAGACCAGGTAGCGAAAAAAACGCGAAATAGGAAGGCACAACTAGGAAGGCAAGACAATTTAACTGCTGTCGTACCCTCATTCCACCACACATGAACTTTTTTTTAATTGGATTGTTCCCTCTGCACCCCTTCCGTCTTGGAGCAGATCTGGTTCACGATCATCGTTGGAGCCAGAAGACTCAAGGTTGAGGCACCTTACTCTAGATTTGTTGACTCCTCACCAGCAACGAGGCAGGCTGACGCGGTGGAAGAAGAAGTTCGAAGTGCAGAAACTGTACACTTTGAACCAACTCAGGAAGTGCGCGGCTTTGCATGGTCGTGTTGCACTCGCGAAGAGTATCTTCATTTACGTGGCAGACAATGACTGACGTGAATGAATGGCATTCGAAGGTTGATGGCTCAAGCGCGGCGAGACGGCTTGTCGCTGAGTGGTATCATGCATAGGTTAGAGCAGGCGGTGAATGGCAAGTATAGTGCCAAAGGGTTCAGCGAGGATGAGTTTGACTTGGCAATGCTGGAGGGGCTTCGGGGAATAATAAGTACTATCCAAGACAAATTATTGCTATTATTTATTTGTGGATGGGTGTTGCACGTGGCGAAGGTGATTCCACCGCCGTAGGCTCATCGACAGCCCCTCTTCGGTATGTTGCCGGCTTGAGTAAGCTTGGAATGATGACGTTTCGACGCATGGGTATGTGTCATTTGGTTGTGTCCTTTCGCCACATTCGACCGAGGTCAAATGTCGTGAACTTGTCGCAGAGGCTTGCTTGGAGAAGTTCTATCTAGTTACTTGTAGCTGAGGGGTTGTCCCCAAGCACTACTACTGCTGCTGTACTTCAAGACTTGAAAACCAAATAAGAAGTGTCCCCAGCCCATCACAGCTTATTTCAGTACATGAAGTAGCAATCTACACAGTAACAAGGTCCTGCTTGCACGTCGTGCCGTAAACACCACCACACGCAAGCACACGCAATTGAGAAGGAGAAAGCCAAAAGAAAGAAAGCCTGTACGAAAATATTCCAAAAAAAAAAACTTTTTTCACACCCTTCCCGGGCGGGGGGGGGGGTAGGGTTAGGTGTCGGATAATTTTTTTTTTGTGCGCCCTTGGGGAGAAGACAAAAAAAAACTAAAATGGCGGAGTTGAGACCCCTCTCGACGACACGAGGTGTTTCAGATCTCTACATTATTAGTATCATCGTTTTCGTTTCAGTTTTGCATCCTCTTCGTCCTGGAGTAATCGAGCTTCAGGGGGTGGGTGTCTTACTCGACCTGAAGACTGCTGCTGCTGCACAATCACAGCAATGAGTGGTACACGCACTTGACCGTTTTTTTTAGACTTTCTGTGTGTAATTATTTGGGCCATTGACAAAAAGGGGTACTTACCCCGCGTATTGGGCACAAAATGGGATAATATTTTTTTCGGTGCCGGGCGCAACGCCTGACGCCGGGTAGCCGCCTTCTAGCGCTTGAACCCCATGCGCCAGGTCCTTAGAAAGGACGCCCAACTATTTTATTTGCTTTTCACCCACAGGAACAGGGTTAACTAGGGCCTGGAAAAGGGGAGCTTGTCGGAGGACCCCATTTTGTTCACGAAACCGCGGGGTACAACCCCCTGTCTGCTAAAAGTTTATATATATATCTAGTCTAGTACGTACCCCAAATTGTTCACAAACGTAACCCATACTGTTCAAGGCATACCCCTTTTTGTTCAGTCGTGCCGCTCCTGCGGACTGTCAAATGGCAACCAACAACCAACCGCAGACCACCGTAGGTGTGGCGACAGAAGATAGATGTTGGGGTATGATTATGGTGGTCTGCGGCGAGGCAAGGAGACAGACTTTCTTTGTTGCATATATATGTGCACGTACGTTTTCCGTCGGTGTGCGCTCTCTTTCTGCCGACCCCCCTTCCCACTCTAATAACCGTGGACTTGGTCAGGCAAAGGAGCGATTCCGTTTACAAACAACCCTTCGCTCTTTGACCATGACAGCGGAACACATATACCCACATTCTAAGTCATGGGCGCAAGATCTGGATCTATCTATCTACTGGAAGAAAAGGGAAAAAGGTCGCTGCGGGGGGGGGCGCAGTTAGGACTGAAGAAGACACCTACCTCCCTCAAACACAGAGGTCGGGAGTTGGTTTGTCTGTCACAGCCAACACAGAGCAGTAGCTTTTCGGTTGCCCTTCCTGTGGTCCTGTCCTCCCTCTCCTTATTTCTCCCCCTCTCTGTCGCTCCTCCTATCTCTTCTTGCCTCTGGCTGCCGCTCTCTTGGGTGTCCTTTGTGGCGAAGAGAGGGAGAGAGGGCTAAGCCAACCAGCGGAGGGAGCTACAGTAGAGCTCATAGAGTTCAGGCGGAAAAAGGGTTGTGTGTCTGCTGCTGTGTTTTGTTGCGTCGTGATACTACTTGTACATGTGGAGGTACATTGAACCAGCAGCAGCAGACAAGAACGGTTTCGCCTTCCTAGATGCCTCCTCCTCTTCAGCATGCTCAGGGATTTCAAGATAAGGATGCCCGGGCTTCTGCAGGAAATGCTGGTGGAGGAGCTCGACCCAGCGATGTTTCAGTCCCAGCAGGTGTGTTGAAAACGTTTGCCACTGCTGCTGTTGCGCTTCGGCTACTGGTGTAGGCAGACCTCTGCTTTTTCTCTCTTGTTTTTCTCCAAAGTACTCCTCATCTTCCTGCTGCTGTTGTAGGCCGATTCCTCTTGACGGGCGCACGCAAGCCTGTAGGTCGGTGTTCAGTGAACTTCCTTGCTTGTAGTCAGCTCTGGTTGACCTTTTGAAGCACTGGCTGGGGCCCAAAAGCCTCGCAAAACAGGTCTACATGTAGGATCGAGCCGATAAGCCGTCGGTCAGCAAGTGCATGTCGGCGGAATTTGCAGCTGGAAGTTTGGAAGTTCGCGTTTGGCGTGTATTTCAGCCAAATGCCGGCGTATCTGTCTGCGTACTCTGTAGTTGCGGTCGCCTTTGCGATATGTATACTGCTGTTGCGCACTGCTGTTGCGCATACATGTACGAATCTAGTTTTCAGAAGAGAACCACGTCCGACGGGGCTTCGGATGTACCGATTACCGATACATACAAGTATGCTATGCATATTCTACCCGCTCTATGTATCGTAACAATCTTCTTTGGTACGGCGGTACCTATTTTTGAGTTACCGCCACCACGGCAACTGCGGACACTGCTGCACTCGCTGGCGTGGCTCGGCTGTTACTCCCTCACGAGCGTGGGTACAGCAGTAGTCATGCATGCAGCACATCGAACCACCTTCACCTACCTTTAATAGTACTGCTGCACTACTATCGGTATCGTTCAGCAGGTTATCAACACGATTGTGGGGAAGAATATGTATGCTGTGGGTCGGGGTACAGCAGTATGTATGCAGCATGTGTTCAAATAGTGTTGTACGGCCAGGGACACAGATACAATGATGTCCGCGCGCACTATCCAACTCGATGAGATGCTATTCGCTCGCTGTGTGTTCCCAGGGTGCAGCTGCGCCAGATAGGGACCATGCAGCACGACCGCTATTTATTGTAGTAGCCCGCAACGCTTCGACGATTCGAGCAGCGAACGCATTTATGCTGAAAGCAGGATACTGTGTGTGTACCCCGAGAGAGATAGTGCCGGGCGAGCCCGCAAAGGTCGCGAGGGAGTTTGTGATGGTGCAGACCAGGCCGGTATCGATCATCTCAATGACGATGGCGATGGCGATGGTGATGCCACACCTTGTGTTCCCAAATACACCGCGTGTTCGGGAGCGGGTGAAGCTTCTCTGCACTCCCATTCGCCATGACTGCGCCTGTCACTGCTGCCACTGCTGTCACTGCTGCTGTACAATACAACAGCTGTGTTTTCTCTCTCTCCAAGTACTGCTTCCATGTATCATGGTGATTCGGGATGCGAAGCAACAGCAACAACTAACTCTCTTCGGATTTCAGATACAATTGTACGATGGCGCAGGGTGTCCTCCGTCCGAGGTATCGTCGAGACGATTCCAACACTGCTGTCAGACGTACACCAGTACGAGTCATGACTTTGGTTGTTGGCGCTACCTCTCGGGGGCTGCTTTCTAGCTGCGTTGCTTTAAATAAATATGCTCACCATAGTGGGCTCGGCGAAGGTACGGTAGTATCATACTTCCAAGCGACTCCGCGGATGATGTTCGACAGTTCTTAGAGAAGGGGGGATGGGCGCGGACGTACTCAAACTTGTAGACCATCTTGAGTCAGTCAACGCCCGGCTTCGGCTTGGTTGTTCCGACACGATTCGCCGTTTCGACTTCCCTCCTGTCGTGCTCCTGTCATGTCCTCCTTTTTCAGGAGGCAACGGGACCAACGCTGCTGCTGCCGTCTATGCCAAGCCCCTAACCGAGAAGGAAATGTTGGCTGCCGACGAAGCCAAGGACAAACTGGATAGGATGGTCAAGGTACAGTACGTGGTTGTTTGGTGTCTAACGCGGCACGTGTTTCCCCCATGTCTTCCACTACCAGCATGTTGAGAGAGCTCTTCTACTTTTATAAGGCATCGGCGCTGGTTGCCGCCTGTGGATTCCGTGTGTCCTACACGCGTGGACCGATCGAAGTTGGGAATATACCGCGAGCGCGGTGAGAGACGGCCGTGGGGAATGGATCAAGGGAAGTCGGCACTGCTGATCGCCGTGTCGTTTTTGGCGAATGCACCACCGTTTTAGGAGTCTGTCTACCCATGTGTGCTATTTTGGAGCTCTGGTTGACTGTTTTTGCCCGTCGGCTTGTACATGACCGTTGTCGCTGTATGTACAAGTATGCATACGGCTGCTGTCGTGTAGTTGTTGATAGCCTGTAAAAAACAATTCTACTGTATCCTTGCACCACAGGACGTACACATCCGGTGGGCTTTTTGTACAGTACCGGCAGACCCGCAGGCTTGATTAGCATTATAAGCAGACACCCACGCCATGCCGATGCTGTAGCCATGTGGCCAGTGCGTCGATCATGTGCACAAGACGCCTGCGGTGTGTCGATCGTGTCCTACCCCTGTACACTACCGTGTCTACATTGAAGATGACAGATAGTCTACATGGATTAGGGGTTGTTGCTCGAGAGGATGTACGTGCTGCATGTATGGACTTGTTCTCCTTTCCCATCTTGCGAGATATATTGAGATCATTAAGTTGCTGAGCCAAGGCAATAAGTGCTGTCTGTAATCTGCATCTTAATAGGTGCTTTCGCTAATCGCTGTGCTGTGTGTTGGTCCCATCCAATCTGGCACCAGTCTACAGACCACTTTGTGTGCTGTGGCAATGGTTATTTTCACACTCCAACCCGCTCTCTCTCTAACCATGGCGACGTGGTTGGTGCAGACCAAGCTTGTCTTCTTAGACACCGCCGGCATGGCTCACGCGAGATTTTAGCCATGCATTGGCCGATACTTAAAGCACCTTGAGAATCTCGTAAGGACCAAGTAGAGTTGTGTAGTAGGGTAGGGTTAGTCGTACTTGGAACGTGAGGGCGGTCGCGTGCCACCACGTATACGGCTGAACGATTCCTTGGAATGTATGCATGTAGCTTATAGTATTCTACTGAATCTTTCGACAACCGGTACCGAGCTCGGGCTCTAACCTCGTTACTCGCTCGCACCATCATGTTTTTTGTACTTTTTTGTTTTTTTGTAGGTGGAGGCCTTGGTAGGCAAGCGAAAACGTTTCTTTTCTTACCTCAAGAAGACACACGAGGAGGGCGGCTTCTGGTTGAACTGCGTTCAGCTCACGCGGCAGGTACGCAACCACTACCATGAGGCTTGGCTTGAGTTGATGTGTCTGGCTACAAAAGAGGTGTCACTCGAGAGTTTTGTTGCGAATGGTTGGCGGTGTTGACGTAACTGTTGCCGATCAGTCTGGGCAACCCTACCGTTAGTTTGATGCTTTCGGGTGATTTGGAGGTCGACTGGACGACACGTCATCGAAATCGGTACCTTGCACAGCTGTTGCGGGGGTGGGGGATTTCCCAGCGCATCAAATCATGGAAGCATGCGCTCAATGGAGCGCCTGATAGGTGCCACGCTGAGAGTATGTCGAGTATGGTAAACAAACAGCGTTGCACCTCGATGGCCATCAACCACATTACTGTACCATTCGCTTGTTGGGTAGTCGATGCGTCGGGTGTCATGATCGTCCAGAGCACTGGCAGCCCCCGACGTTTTTTCGTCGAATACTGTAACTACTTGTGCAACTATCTGCAGGGGGATCTGGCTGTGTATGCCGCAGAGCTGTCGTCGCAGCGCATCCTTCGGCTATTCTACCTCGGCGTCGGGCTGGCCAAGCTCTTGCAGGTCAGAAATACCACATCTTCGGCCGCATGGGGTGCTGCCTGCGGTGCCCCGTCCTGATGCTATGTACTTGAGTGTACTTGAGTTGCGACAAGTCAGGTAGAACAATCGTGGTATGCAGAAGTGTGACCCCAAACAGTGACGAAGCTTGTATTCGTGTTATGTTTTGTGCGTTAGCAAAGGTTCCCTTGTTCCGAAGCTCTATGAGTATAAGACTCTGTTACGGTTACGGTTAGAGATTGGGTGGTACAGTAGGGTTGGACTCCTTACCAGGAGGTGAATTTGACAGGTGTTAAGCCTGTTGGGACCTCTTCATCTCGCCTCTTGATTGCGATTTTGACTTGACGGGACCGAGGACCGTCGTGGTAAACTCGCTCGCTGGCGCCGTTTGTGTACGTATTGCACCTTGCACCGTAACATCCCATCCCATCCCATAACATCCTGTACCCTGTTTTTAGTTGACGACACGGCTTCACCTTCGTGTTCGTGTCAGAGTCTGGCCCTTTTGCTGAACTTGGCAGACTGACCCTATAGTAGACGCCAGCATTTTTTTTTTTTTTATCTTCACTTCAAATCAGCGCTCACAGCACTAGTAGTACTGTAGTGCCGTTTACTCCTTCCCGTGGTCACACAGAAGAGCTTCTCTCTACCCTCCCCTCCTGCGGTACGCCAGCATACGTACTCATGGATACGTTAAACCGTATGCGCACTTGTTTTTGCACCGGCCATGCATGGACAGCAGTCGGGGGAACTGCTGTGCAGGCGGCCTGCTTGGTGCGAGCCAGTGTTGTAAACCTTGTCAGTTACTGCACTATGGCATTTCGTGAAATCGCACATAGATACAACCCGCATGCACACAGAAATAATCTGCCCCCCACGCGGCCCCTCTGTGTTGCTCCTCTGTGCTTGTAAAGGCAGGATGTTACCTTGCCTACAAAGCTTTTTTGCAAACTTATTTATTGGACAGATGGACCAAGCGGTATCCTCAATCCCCTTCCTGCACCCCGTGGACACGCCCGAGACACGCAAAACCAACAACCAAACCCACAAGTACTTGTCCCGGTGTTATTTGCCGTGTGCTGCCCGTATCGTCTGGCCGCACTGATTTCCTGCCATCGTGTTGACATTTCAACAACGCAAACTCTAATTTTTTCGTTCAGTCCAAGGGAGGGCTCGAGCTTATCCGAGGGATCCTGCAGCTGCTAGAGGAGTGGGAATACCACTTTGCTCTGGCGGGAGTCGCCCATCACTCTGTTAAGGCCATGCTGGCTAAGAACATCGACAATCTGGATCACTCAGCGAGGGGGAGGGATGCGAGCGAAGAAGGCGGCGGCAAGCACCAAGAACAGGTGAGGCAGTTGCGACGACTTGAAGAACTATCAAGACTGCTGCTGGTATCTGGTATTTGTGATCCAAATGGTGGTGGCGGGCGTGCCATTCGGGCTTATACATCACGTGTATCATGTGCGATCGATTCAGCACCATCTCTTTTGGTCTACTCGTTTGTTCGATTCGACGGTCTACCTAGATACTGTGCGGTCATATTTTTTCTCTTCTTTGCGGTGGCCAACATTGCTTACTGAAAGTACGTAGCAACTCTGATCCAGCCCTTCCCGTTTTAGCGGTCTACATCTGGGTACGTATCATGAGACTGTCGATACCGTCGACCGGAAAGAAGGCCTCTGTTTGTCCCTGGTTTATCGTTGTCGGTCCGGCCTCGATAGTTAGAGGTGTGGGGGCTTCCGGTGGCACGAGGCGTTCTCTACCACACTATTACAGTGGCAGCAAACAGCAGTTCCGCCTTCGGAGACTTTCGTGAAGTGAAAGTGAAAGTGAAAGTGAAAGTGAAAGTGAAAGTGAAAGCAAGAGGTGTCGACCAGGCTACGGTTTGTTAGTCTGGTGATTTATTGAAGCCCACGTCTTGTCGTCTTCAGTGTTGGTTGGTAGCTTGTGTGCACAAGACGTGCAACAATTTTTTGAGCGCCTCCTCTGTGAGGACTCGGGCGCTGGTTGGTCGTGGCCGCTCTTCGTGGCTATGTCGGCCGCGACAGCAAGGAAGGAGCACGCGGGGTGTGCGTGCGTGAGACAGTGCGTGCTCCACACACACGCGCGCGTGCGCTGCGAACCTCGTCTCCGTTTGTGTCTCGAACAGCATAAAGTGAAATAGGTGCTACCTCCCGAGCCTTCCACGCGCTGACCTAATGTTTGTTTCACGCCCAACCTGTTTGGCTGCTGTTGCTATTCAAATGTTTGTGCCCTGTGCCGCCGCAGGGTAGGTGCGCAGTATCATTCGAAACGATAACAAGGTTACCAGAGGTACTGCAGTGCGGTAAGGACCGGAAATCTGTGATTTGATTTCAAAGGAAACGGCGTGCGCGTGTGTGTTTGCCCTCAGATCGTGGCGCGTCTCAAGAAATTCAACAATGAAGTGGTGTACGAAAACTTGCTGACGCCCGAGGTCCCGTTTTCGCTGGACTACTTGGAGGTAGTGTTCTCGCTGTGCGAGGTCATGTGCCGCATTTACGCCAAGTTTGTGGAAGAGGTGAGTAACAGAAAGGCAGACAGACAGACGACCATGCATGCTGTGTACAGTACCAGGTATGTACCCAATCTGCCAGAATGGGAACTGCAATTGTGCGACATCGTTTTTCATAACTACTGATTTGCTGTCATGACGCCTCATTCAATGCTTCTCGCATCCGATATTGTGTATCACCCTGTCCGCGCCTCATGGACTCGTGTCGTGGCGGCGGTAGTGGCCACATGCCCGAACATGCAGCATGTCCTCATCGGGAGTGCGGTCGATCGCGCTGCTTTCTTTTTGTTTTGCATCCTAACCCTAACCCATAGGAGTGCTACAAGAACGCCTTCGTGTACGATGGCTTGGTCAAAGTAGACAACAAGATCAAGCACCACATTATCAACGTGTTCGCCAAGGAGTTCACCGACATGAGCACCAACATCGCCAAAGACGAACTCAAGACCTTGCGCTAGTTGGAGAAACAAGTGCAAGTTTTGGTTTTTCAGAATATCATGGGGTGTTTGGTGAGACGAGCGCGTGTCACGGCTGGTTTCGGTTTCAAGGCGGCTCTTGCAGATGTAAGTGTGATGCACAGGCACGGTTGTGCAACCTCTGGTCTACTTGACCGGCGTTCCACTCAACTGCGCCCTCGGTCTGTTTGTTTTAGTTGCATGGGCCGCTGGAGTTGCTTGCCTATCGACGAAACACGCAGAGTGCTGCCTGCGCCTATAATAGCGAATTTTTTGCTAACGGCACAAGCTCCCGGCGGGTGAGGAGTCAATCAATCGGCATGTGACTTTCGTGGTGCGTGTAGTGTAGCGGGTTCTGCTGGGTAGTGGCGTGTACAGCTTAGCTTAAGCATGGGGCTGATCGCGGACTTGATCAATTTACGCGTGTCGTTAGTTGTTGGGTGCTGAGCCGTTTTTTTTTTTCTTCTTGTTTGTCCTGTTGCTATTGCCATTGTCATTGTTCGCGTTTGCGCGGCCGAACAACGGCGGTCAGATGGTGACTCCGTGAGTGGTTTTATCGGCAGCGCTTTACTGAAGCCGATGATCTTTTAACCGCGATGAACATGTTACGCGACCTTGACTGGTGTATATGGTATGGTACCATTTTTGTCCGTCTCTTCGAGTGTGTGTGTGTGTGTGTTATTTTTTGTTTTTCAATGATCGATCGAGCGATCCCTTGTGGTCCGCTGCAGGTGTTTTGCGAGTTACGGGGGGTGTAGGGTAGTAGGAGAGGCGTCCGCCTAAAGCGGTCTTGTGATCCAGACACGCTTAGCGACTTTTATAGTGTGAGCGAGCGCGTTTGGTATATTCTCCGGCCATTTTTCTTTCATCCTTCCGCCCCGTCGTATCGTAGCACTTCCGACAGTCAGTGTCAAACGGAACCGTTAGTGACGGCGTTGTGCTGGATACCTCAATCCTCAACACCAATTGTTTTCTTTCCCCTGGGGAACGATCGATCCATCTACCTCTTCTTGTCGATCCGCCTTTTCTTGTCTTGTCTTGTCGTTGTTCGGTGTGTGTGTGTGTGAGGAGCGTGCTTTCTCTTTTGTCTTGGTATTTTTCACCTTATGTGTCGTGACTTTTTTTGGTGTAGTAGCTGTCCGGGCAAGCGGAGACGATTCCTTAACCGTGCCTTGATGTTGTAACATGGGTGTGTACGCGTAGCAACGTGTCTCACCAAACGTGTAGAGACTAATGGACCTAACCCCCGATTGGATTGCAGCGTACTGTAGGCGCTACGAGGAGAGTAAATGCGCCCTGCAACGGCGGGACGACGCTTACGAGCTTGTTCGGCGTCAACTGGGATGTTGGGTCTGGGAGTGGACTGACTGTGAATGGCCACGTCTGCGTTCACGGGGGGCTATAGGGCGTTTTTTTTGTACAGTAGAAGACTTGCCACGGCCGTTCACCTTTCGTGTTATGAGGGTGCATCTCGGCTTAGTTAAAGGGCAGGTACACGCGACCGGACCGGTGGCGCGCGTGTGTATGTAAGTATAACAGTGCGGGGTTTTAGGTGTGATATCTGTGATGTTTCCAATGGATCACTCACGGTCCCTCCCTCGCTGTTGGTCCTCTCACGTCTTGGGCGGAAAGTTAGGGGGGGGGGGGAGAGGGGGGTATTACTGCTGTCGTTGTTCAAGATCCAAGAATTAATTGCTTACCGGGCAGGGGGGGGGGCTCCGTTTCTGCAGCTTCGGTGATAGATATATATCGTTGGGTTTTTGTTCACTGTCTGGCTACACTAATAGCTGTAGCTCTCTCTCGCTCTTGCGTTGCGTTGGCTGTCTTACGCATACTACATGGTTTATTTTATGGTTAGGGAAAGGTGCAATAAATAGAATGAGCGTATATACCGCTGGCGCGAAGGTATGTGTTTCATTTAGTACAAGCGCGGGGGAAGGACAGGGTGTGCCGCCCTCTCAAGAACACTTGGAGGCATTCATTCGAGGTAACTTTTAGCGTGATCGTTTCAAGCATCATACCGAGGTATGCTACATACGCCACCGGTTTTGGTGTGAGTGCCAAGCAGACTGGTGCAAACGTGTAGCTCAATCTGATGTTAGGTGTAACGGCACCGCGACGATGCAGGAAGCCGCGGATCGTTGTTGTTATTATGGGCTCGAACATAATGTGAGTGTCGGCAGTTCGCACGGCTATATGGTCACAATGCGTAGATTGTAGAGTTTTGTTGCACGGCTTAGAACCAGAGACCGTACATGCCACTGAACCGTATTATTCTTATGTTTTGATCGTTACAGGACGTCAGCATGCTAGATGGTATCTACACATGTTAAGGAGCAGCATACAAACATGTGCACACGGTGTGTTGTACTACTGTACCCGGTGGTGCATTTCGCCTACGACACGGCGGCCACGGTATTGATATTGATATTGGTATTGGTATTGACATTGATATTGATACTGATACCAAGCACTCGCGGCCTGCGTATGTGCTATTTTCTGATGAAAGGATGCCTAGCCGAGGCGTCCGTTTTGGGCAGTGATTATTTTGTCACTAAATACGACTCACGTCCTTTCTTCGGCGCGGTAGATACTATCAGATCAGACCGAACGTATACGGCCACTCTCAGGACACCTGGCGATACATGGCGCGGGTCCACTCCGCTTGACGTGGTAGTTCGTATGGTATATTCGACCATTGGGTTTTTCGGCACCCGTCATGTGACGGGCAATGGGTTCGGCATGGCTGGGAGCGGGGCGACAACGTGTGACAACCAACAACCGGCGCTGCTTCATACTGGCTGGCTGACAGCTGCAAGCACTTCCATCCAGAACAGTGCTGTTCTAACTCAAATACTGCAGCAGCTGGTTTCATCTTTTCTTCGGAAATGCAGGGAAAGCGATGTAAATGTACCCATAATGCGGCAACATTGGCAAAGAGTCAACGTAGATCTCTTGGCTTGATTCCTCCACTGTTTTGCAACTGCTTGTGTACCACTATTCGATTTTTGCAAAGAAAGGCAGACCATGCCTCGGATCACAAGGGTACAGTAGAATACGTGAATCGATCAGTGTTCACATTGAACTTACTCGCGAAGCACCGAAGACCCCGCACACGTGAGGTCCCGGGAGGCATACAAAAAAATACCACACAACAGCAGTAGTGCTTAAAAAGATACCGTATATCAAACGCAACACTGGCTCCAGCATCCCACGTCAAGGCTATGGCTTTATGTACAAAATAAACTACAACACGCATCCTCTTCCAAGTGGTAGGTGAAGAGGAACAGCAGCAGCAGTCCGATCGCAGCACACCACCTAAGATGAAGTGCAGCTGGTTCGGCGCTTTCAAACTGCTCCGATGCATGCATCACGCACGGCTCACGTAAGCGTGTTGCTTCGAACCTTCACTCACTAGATGAAATTCATCCGCTGGCCGTTACATCGAATACATGTTACGGTACACGTATTCTATTCTAGCACGTAGCACACTGAAACACCGATGTAGTAACTTGGTACCCAAGTTGCCGGGTAATTGCATGGCGTCGTGCTCGCCCAGGGCGCCAGATATTTGAATTAAGTAAGTCTCCAAAATGAAATGGGCGACCGCTTAGACCACCCTCTCTCCGACATGAGCACAGAAAATATATGCATACAGCGGTGCCGTAATGTACCGGAAATAACCCATCTGAACGGAGGTTACAAGCGACACCGAGGCACATCGTGTGCATCAGAGTGCAGAGACCGCAAACACATGCTGCTGGCTCATATGATTATCCCATCCACATCCGACCTAGCCAGGTTCGGCAATTCCAGCAACTCGACAGGCACCGTTCAATACTTCGTGCGAACATCAACGTCAACACCCAACCACGATATACTCACGTCTCAAAACACGTGCCCCTTGATATACTGCTGCTATGCATACTTCACCAGCAGACCTGCTCTGCCCTGAACAGCTGGCCGGGCGCGATGCTGATCGCAATACAATAAACTACACGACGGCGCTCATGGGTTCATCCACCGTCCACTCTCCCTCCTGCGTCCAACATGCCAGATAAAGATAAAAAAAAGAGAGCACATGCGACACGTTCAACAGACAGACGGACAGACAGACGGACAGACAGACAGACAGACGGGCGGACAAGAGGTGCACACGTTAAATAACATGCACAACAAGCCACAGATACGGCAAAATACTACCCACGAGAAAACAAGCTCGATCTATGGAGGCACGCTTCCTTTTCCATCTGCTGCTTTGCCGCACTTCGTGGACTCAACAAAAAATACAAAAAATATGGCAGAAAAAACCACGCGCAGGTTGTTCCACTGCGGCATATCGAAGCTCTTCAATTGGATAGCCCTAGGGCTTGATAGCAATTGAACAGCACAGACAATGCGCTACTAAATCTCGGGGAAAGATCTAGCAAGTTCAGCGACACAAAATCGGCAAGGACAGTTTCAACACGCCTCACCAAAGTCGCCACAAAAATAAAACAACCGAAGCCTCTACCTGTTCATGTCACTACGTTCAGCCCATCTTATCAATGCAGTCTACCTGTGCATGATAAATACTTTATTCAGCTCATCTTATTAATAGCGGAGCAACCTGAACCGGACTTGTACAGTAATACTTACATTACTTACACTTACATCCGAGAAGCGCTGTCGTTGGTCTTGGTCTTCGTCCTCCAGCGGGAAAAAGTCTATCAACGGCGGGGGCGGCGGACGTCTGCTCGGCAGGAGAGACAGCAAGAAGGGCTGAGGCCCGAACACCTGCTGCCAGTTACCCTTGCACCCCACATCGAATGGGTTGCTCCAAAGCTGCAGCAGCAACCATAATTCAGGGCGGCAACACGCGAGGCGTGACGGTGTGATTAGTTGCAGGGATAATTTGGCTCCTGCCAATATCCAACTCTTGGGTAGTCCTGACGAGGAGAGGGAGAGTGTGGCCCAACCCGCCCACGCCAAGCCACATGGAAAACACCTTCAAGCTCCGTTGGCAACCAGAGCTACGAAAGGAAAAACAAAAAACTTGCGCCGACAGCAAAGAAATTGCCCCCAGGGCGTCCCGTCATATCCAACTATATAGTCGGCATCTCTATGCATGTGCGTCACCCTAGTTCACTGCTGTTTTCACTGTTATAAAATAGCACCGTCTGCGACACCGCAATTCAGGCACAGCAACAACCAACAGGTTGCACATTGTCTTCCTGGTCTACATGTACATACATCCATCGCAACGCTACCAAACGCAGGAGTGCAATTATAGAGAGTAGAGTAGAGAGAGACACAGCCTACGCATACAAGTACAGTACAGCAGCAGTTCAGCAGTTCTGGTCGCGATTTCACACAGCCGAGTGATGCTCGCGTACAGCGCAACGGCGCTGTCAGCCCGGGCTCCGCTTTGGTTCCAGCCACCGCGTGTCCCGAATCCCCTACGTTTGGAGCGTCAATCACGCTACACTACACAGCTGGCATACAGTATGTGTTTTTCTAACCCTCACCTCTCCCCACTGTCTTGCCCTCGAGCGGTGGCTTTGATTCTGGTAGAACTCTATGGTTGTTTGCGCGCTACAGATAAGGTAGATGTGCCACCCCAACAACACGGAGATAGCGACACCCACAGACAGAGCCAGCACGAAGGTCATCATGATGGCAGAGTGTTGGGTCATCTCCAAAGGCGACGGCTTTCGCCGGGCCTGCGACGTGAAAACGTGAAAACGTGTCAGGGTGTCTGTCTGTCAAGAGTGTAGTGTCAAGTGCATGCTGTCGGTATTTCTTGGGGTGCCGATGCGTCTCGGAACACGCTTTGGCGGGCATGGGCGCAAAGAGAGCAACGTAAAGGCCATCCTCCAAAGTTGCTGTTGATGTTGGTGTGCGCAGGATTGTCTAGGGTTTAGAAGAAAAACACAACAACCCCCTATACAACGTGGCCGGCGTCATCAACGGGTAAATGGATACGGGCGGGTAGGCTGGGCATGATAACACCTCAACAACCAGTTCGGGTGTGTACGTTCGATGTGGTAGGCATCTTCACACATCCCACCAACCATTACCATTACCATTACCATCACCATTACCATTACCATTTACCATTGTCATTGCACAACCTAACACCGGTACCAACACCACGCGGCAAATAGCAGCAACCGCGACTCAGAGGGGGAGGCGTGGAGCGTGCTTTCCCGGTCAAGAATGTCCGACACAAGGACTGCACGTTTGGCAAGGATAAGCGACAAAGAACTGCCTCCAAACGAAAACCTCGAACGTGAGTTGAGCCGCCTTTAGCGACAGTCTCAATCTCTTTCTCTCTCTCTGCCTCAGGTGAGTTAACACAGCAGTACAATAGCAGTACACCTCAGAATTTTCCGGCACAGACTTACCCCAGGAGACTTTGCCATGGCCATGAACTGAGGGGCTGAGACAAGGACCGCGTAGACGCAGCCGACGAACATGTACATGAGGAAGAGAACGAAATACCGGTAGTTCAGGTAGCCCACGCAGTTGTTCATCCACGGGCAGTGGTGGTCCATCTGTCCAGCAAGGTCCAGCAAAGGTCCAGCCAAACAAAAATTCAGGCACGTGATTAATCGATCGCCTCGCCAAACCATCGGGCAATATAAGAGCCGCTAATGTCAAATAACTTTGGGCTCGGGATATCACTGACTCACGTCAGCAGGGACGCAGTAACAGTGCACGCGATACACTGCTGTCGACATGGTTGGTCTGCGTGTGCAACCCGGAGAATGGCGCAAAATACAGCGGTACCACATCTTACATCTTCTATCCACCAGCGAGGCGTCTTCCATGACCAACTTGGAACAGAATAACGAATATGTGTACTGATGTCCTTCCCTCTCTCTCTCTCGTTTTCCCTCCCAAGCTACGCTCTAGAGTACAAGCCAAGCCAGATAAGCCAGACCTCCCTATTTCAAACGGGTCTGTGGGGAAGTTCCAAGCTGCATCTATCAGATGAACAACTCCCTCGACGGTATCGTAAAAAATCGTTTCGCCCAACAAAACAGCCAAAACTGCCACCAGCAAAGACAAGGGTTGTCGTGTTGGCATGTCCTCCACGAGGGCAAGTGAGCTAGCTGAATACAATAGTCTTGCAGTCTTGCAGTCTTATAGTCTTGACGGAACACGGCCCGAAGCGTTAAGCAAAGCTGTTTGGAACTCGTACTTCCAGTGATACACAGCCTCCCGCAGACACTATAACGTGCAGTGCTCTCACACACCATAACGAGCAGTGCAGCACGTCCACATTGACGGAGGGTAAGGGTTGGGGTTAGTGCAGTCGTCTCACGTTCACGATGCACTGGTCGCAGACGTGGCAGTGGTGTGCTCTGGCGGGCTTGGGCCCCTTGCACTTCTTGCAGTAGCCGCACCGGACACGGACCCTCCCCCCCCCTCCCGCATGCATGCTTCCCCTGCTGGCAGTTGCGTTGCTGCTGTTGCGTCCCCCTTCCCCGCCCCCATCGGCAGCGGCGGTGCTGTTACCCCCCCCGGCGTTGACCCTTGAGATCGCCGCCCCCTCCGTGATCGATAGGAGAGGCCTGGCATGCGGAAGCCGTGTGCCGTGCAATGGTGCATCAAGTATTGCCGCCAACGAGGCAGGGGGGGGCACGGGAAGCCAAGAAGGGGTTTGCAACGTGTACTGTACCATTGTACAACGCAACGCCGTGGTCTTAACCCTCCTGGTACGCAGTCCCTCCGCAAAAGCGAGATATCGCGAAAAATGTTTGTCAGTCATTGGCCGAGGGGCTACAGCAGTCCCTCCAAAGGACCTGAGCTCCTTGCCAGACAAGGGGTGACTTGGGGCTTCAGAATGAAGAATGCCCTCAAGACACGTGGGGACACTTTTCATACTGAATTCAAGTCAGCTAATTTTTCCGGTACCAGGCTATGTGCAGTTTTACCATGGAGGGGACACGCGGCTTGGGAGATTGTGCGCGGCAAGTCAGAGGCCGAGGAGAGGATCACGCAGCTTAATACACAGCGTACGTTACACAAGTATGATTAGACCAACGGCCCACGTGCGTTTCACACGGCGGAGCCTAGGGGGACTACGGTGCGGTAAGTGACATTTGGGTGTTGTGTCCTCAAAGAGTCCCCGTTTGGGCGTCCAGTACTATCAACAGGAGGGTTAACCTACAACAGCAGAGGCCAATGAAAACAAAACCAACAGGCTCTGGTTATCCGTGTAGTGGCAGACTACTACTGTATACGCACGTTTTTAGTCAAGGCAGTACACAGGCACACCACACGACCAACCGAACGTCTCAAAAATGTAAAACTGCTTGGCAAGATGGTGGACAGTGGCTGCATGCTATCTCGGCAACAACGACGACATGACATCACGACACAGCGTCGGTGGTCATTTCCACCCAAGAGGAGCGTGCAATCACGAGAAGAGTAGCGTAAAATGCAATCAAACGTAAGGCATACGCAGACAAGGGTAGGGCATGATGCAATCAAACGTAGGGCAAGCTACAACCCATCGGCCAGCCCTGTGTAAAGTACAACACCAATCTTAAAGCCCCCTGAGGTGAGCTATCTAGGTGTGTCGTGCAACGCCATGCCATCCGTTGAACACAAGCAACCATGCCCCCTTATGCGAATGCATGACATGCAACAAGAACGGAGGTTCTCACCTTGTCCTCTCTACGACGCTACCATGGCATCTCGGGAAGCATACAATGCGCGGGTTTGGGTTACGTTACGTTACGGATAAGGTTGGGCTAGGTTGGGTTGCGTGTGGCAAATTACCTGCCGCCCGTTTCCTCATCGTCTTCCGTGAGATCGTCGTCGCTATCGCTCATGCAGCTGGAAGGCAAGAACAGCTCAGGCTTGCCCGGGTGGGTGAAGGCGCAGTGGTAATAGTTGAAGAACAAGTTGAAGGAGATGAACAGCGCCCATGTTGCGTGCAGGAGATACTGCATCAACGAGGCACGGCACGCGTACACGATTGGAATAGGCCAGCAACAACCGGCATCAAGATAAGACCATCACCAGCAGAATACTGCACCGACTCTTACACGACTGCAATTTTAATATTCAAAGTCGCAGTTGACCAGCGCCACCAACGGCAACGTTGGGATTGGCAAGACTTGGACCTCACAGGCTAGAATCATCATGAAATGAATACCCATGAGTACTCATTCCCCGCGACGACTGACTGACTGACTGATCGACTGCAGTATTCGCCCCGTGACGGAAAAAAAAATCACGGGGCGGGTGTGGGAAGAGGAAAACTGCTGCGCGATGAGAGGCTCTCGGAACAGAAAAATATGACAGGCAAAGTCACACAGGCCCCCATGGCCAACCGACAGACTGTGCACGCCTAGGCCCAACTCAAGCACAGTGGTAGGTGGGCACGCATATCCTCGCGAGCAGACCAAGCTAACACAGCGGCGCCGGCGCAAACAAAGAATTACGCGACATGCTTCAAATTACGCGCTAAGGTTTGTCGCGTCTTTGGATAGGACCCTATTATAATTAATTCAAGCAAACACAACCCGGGCAACGGGTGTCCGCTACTGCTCCCAAAGCGGGAAAGTAGTCAATTCCAGATATTTTGGGGCTTGTGCTGAAAGGGAAATGCAGCCGTGGGGCGAGGCGGCCAAAGGAGGAAAGGCAGGAGGGCGTGGCAATCACTAAAAACCAAAGCCGACAACGCCTGTCGCCACTATTAGGGGATATCGAGGTATTTTCGCAACGATACGCAAAGCCGAGCAGAGCACATGTCCTGTCCCCACCAACACAGAGAAAAAACAAAAATGTTGTACGTTTTTCCCCCGAATGAGGAGACCGCTATTGTGCCCAGTAGGCATCCCACCGCTACAGTACCGGGTGACATCAAGACGCACACTTGTTTGTAAGTTGTGCAGTTAGAGGCGTAGAGTAGAAGCAACGCATGGCCGGAGTGGCCATACGTTTGTCTCACCGGTATGGAACCGAACGTGGCCGTGGCCGGGAGAATGAACTTGAAGTACATGCAGATCACGCAAGATATCAGACCCGTCGCGAAGAGCAACAGCAGCGGCCCCATGAGCCGCAGCGTCCAGTCGAAACACAAACCCATACCCATCTGGGGGAAAGGGAACCAAGACACGGGGGGACAAGGGCAGAGCGAGGACCAAGGATGCACGTGCCAGGTTTGAGAAAAACGGGATGGGATTAAACACTTCAATCGGAAAGAAAACCGTTGGACAACAAAAATGGAATGGTACACGGAAGCTCACAACAGCCCCTGATCACCGACTGCAACAAGACAAGCGGTACGGTATAAGACCGCACCTTGGCGGTGCAAAAACGATGAGGTGCTGAGGCGAGGCGAGCCGACCTTGGTCGAAAGCAATGGTTGATCCACAACGACACAAGCTGTAGGCCTTGCAAACACTCCGTTGCACCCGTTTTCACCCTACCTAGTATACTTGGTATACTCGTGTACCTCGACGCTAACCCTAACAGCACCAATGGCGTGACGTCACTGCACCGCCACTGTTCGCCACTCTGTTACTCTATTACTCTATTACAGACAGCGTACGAGACTCCAATAGCGGCGGTTCAATAGCCGTCCATACGCATACGGGATCTGCCATGGTTTCCATTTGTGATGTCATGGCTCACCTGTAGCCAATAGAGGTACTCGAAATTCTGGTTGCTCTGCGCGAGCACCAACAGGCAGGCGGGGGGGAACAGGGCTTGTCTTGAAAACAGATAGACCCGCAAAGTACAGCCCTTGGTGTTGTTGTTCACATTCAAAACCGTTCCGATCCCTCTGTCCAGTACCCTCTGCTGTCCGTAGTACACTTCACGCGGTCGACTCCCGTGGTCCAGGCTAACTCAAGAAGGCCCTTAATGAAATGGACCCAAAGGCAGATGTTGTTGTGATATGATGTAACTGCTGTGTCACTAAATCGACTACAGCAGTACTGCTGTAAATAGAATATAGGGCATCATGCCACGGGTTGCTGCTGTGGTGTCTCTAGTCCACCGTACCCCACTAATTGTGGTATGGACATTAGGTTGGACATGATTGGATGTTATTCCTACGGTTCACGCCGTGTAAATGTGTATCTGTTGGACCATAGACGATTTGCTGTACACAGATAAGCCACACTACCTACCGTCCGTTGCCATTGGTGGCGGGAGTTTTTGTTTCTTCTTTTTTTCTTAATATGACACAACGAAACCATCTCTCTCTATCATAGAAAAGAGTCTGAGACAGATTAGCAATGGATTCATAGCGTCAGAAAGTACCTGTATGTCTACGATTTCCCAGACAGCATACAGGGACATCTCCCCTGCGGGTAACAGGTTATTGTATTGCTACTAGTGCCCGCGGACAAATTATGGAAGTCAAGACCAAGCATGGTCATGCCCGGTTTCGTGGGCGTGCGAACTCCTGAATGTTGTTGCGCAGGCAACCACTAAGCTCGTGCTGCATGTGAAGTTACCGGCGGGGAGACCAGCCCACCTCAAATGGCCCGCGTGCTATCCCCCGACTCTATTGATTGATTGATTGATTGGTTCGTCGGTTCTACAGCAGAATGCATTCCCATAGAACCTGCTCTCTCACTTCCAAGGCATCGACAAACTGCCTCCATCGTGTTGGAGTTGGTGCTGATCGTGCTCCGCTTGACCGGCTCCTCTCCGACCGCCGAGGCATGGTTCAAACAACCCCCCTCGAGCTGAATACACTCCTCTACCACACTCCCGTCTCCCTCCGGCAGTTGCGTGCTCGGCTCGTGCTCCTCGACCTCGACCTTCCAGCTTCCAGCTAGCACGACACGCAGACAGCCAAGGGAGCAGGAGGGATAGGTACCTGCAGGTACTCAATGCTTCCTATATGTGGGGCCCCTTACTATACATTTGTAGTTGTTTGTGCGTGGACGTTCGCGGACTCCGAGGAACAGGGACCCGAGATGGAGGGGTCAGGCACGCGCTTCGAGATGGAGCTGGAGCTGATGAATTGCCTTGCCAGTCCGGAGTACTTGCATTGTGAGAGAGACACATAGCAGTAGTAGATAGCAACCAGCCGTCAGGTCTTGATGCATGTCCTATTACGCCGCAGTTCCGCCCGTGTACCGTGTACCGTAGTACCCTACCTCTGGTATGTTGTTTCGCTGTCTTCCAACGCCTTGGCTGGGCCAAGTGCGAAGGCCAACAACAACGTGACGATGATGCGATGTTAATGCTTTGATATTCGCAAGGGCCCAATGACAATGTAGGGGATGGTTCGTTTCGCGATGACCACTCCAGAAGATAACCTCCTGCAGAGAAGAAGTGCTCATTTGGTTTCATGGCCTCTCGCCTATTCAGCCGTAGTACATACTACCCGGTCATCAAATCGTTGATCTTGATCAATTCTGTTGAAGGCTCACCACGAAATGTAGACTACTGCTGTACGGTAGCAGAATACACGGTCGCAGACTCCCTGCTGCAGCCTTTCTATGTCGATGCCATAAGGCAGAGTTCTGTCGTTAAAACGTTACGTCTCAGCGGCATGAGCTGCGAACGAAACACCAAAGCGGATGTATCCGGTTGGGTTGTGATCTATCACCCCACCCGCGTACATACCTACCTCTATCCATGACGTTGTCCAATGTCGAAATTCTCCCGCCGGGCCTTCCGGTCTACATGTACTGCTGTGTACGTGTGCCGCCGCTGTCGGAACAACCGAACAAAGACTTAGCTCAGGGTGGATACCTGGACGACCGAGCGTTTATCCGGTTTCTGGAGTATCTGCAGTACTTCAAACGTCCAGAGTACGCCAAGTTCATCACGTGAGTTTACCTTGCAAAGAGTATGCGCATCCTTCTTGGCGATTTTGTTGCCGCGGTGATTTACCGTTTAGCGGCACCTGGCTGGCGCCCGGTGCCTTGTGGTCTATGGCAGGTGTCCACAGTTCCGTTCGTGATGCAAGAGGAAAGTACTGTGCATCAGGATGAAAGTGTGGTGTGTATTGTATGTCGTTACTGTGCCGTGAGTGTGTTTCGTTGCCGATCTTCGCCGAAACAAGATTAATATCGATTGCTTCTGCCTTCAACGTCAAAAGGCGGCCAGACAACACGAGCACGAGCACCACACTGACACTGACACTGACAGCAGAGTGGGGCGTTGAAGGACTGCAGGCAACTCGATTTCATACGCTGCAACATACTGAAAACCACGCAGCATCAGGCAAATCAGCCTGGTTGGTGGCAGATTTCACGCCGAGATGAATAAAAGCAGAACGTGTTTAAGCACGACGCCCGCGTGCTCGCCCTGAGGAAACTTGAGGCCTCGTCATGAACTGCTGTATGATATGAAGGATGAAGGAGACTCTCGTAACGATTATCCCGGCAGTCTTGACGAGTTGCATGTTCTGTGCACACAATTGTTTTGCCGCGCTCAGATGTGCTGCGCATGCACGATATCTCAGGTACCCGCACTCCCTGGCCATGCTTGATCTGTTGATCAACAACCCGCCCTTCCGCAAGGTGAGAACTGTAAGTCAGTCGCGTCCAGCAGCCAGAGACTTCCATGTCTTTCTGCTCACTACGGAGTGTAGGTGTAAACGTGAAGTCCATGCTCAGACCCTGGCTTCCTTTTTCGGTAGCGAGGGGGCTCCTTGCGCTACGTTTTCGAGGAGGAAAGTACGAGGATTGAAGGCTCCGGTGTGGTCATGCCCGTACACTTTTCGCTACGCATGTGGTACCACAGTAGCAAGCACGCACAGAGGTGGTGTGGTGGCATTCTGAGAAGCGATGGACCTTGCTCGCTTTGAGTTTCCTATTGCAGTATTGTAGATAGGACAACCGCTGCTGCAGCGAACGGAAGGAAAGGGCTCGACAAGCTCGGTGCGGCGACACGCTACAGTAGTTGGGTTGGGTTAGCTTGTTACCACAGAGTCTTTGATAGAACTCCGAAGAAGAAGCGGTAGATATAAGAATGGCTCCTACTGTGGCAACGAGGCGTGAGACCAACTATCGCGCGCTACACCCATGCAACAGAGCGACCGCGGTGCGAAAGCGGAACGTGCGTGCCATGCAGTGACTGGTGGCCCAGCCAACCAGGTTGACGCTGGCCCGTGTTCCGCAACCCACCCTGTGCTGCTGTAGCGAGGCGCCATTCTTCCCAGTTGGCAGTGTATTTAATGGGGTCGTCTAAACCGCTGTCATTGCGCCGTTTTTTCTCGCGCGTACCTTGTTCCTGTTCTTGCAACACCCTCCAGGAAATAGCACACGTGAGTTTCCGGGATTTTGTTCATCAGCAGCAGTTCTTGCATTGGCAGTTCGGCAAGACGGCCGCCCCTCCGCGGCCACCAGCAGCATCAGCACCAGCATCAGCACCAGCATCAGCACCAGCATCAGCAGGGCAAGGAGCGCAGCCGCCCAAGTAGTATGGAGCGGCAGGAGAAGTTAACCATGAAGCATATCGCCGTATTTGCGGGTCAGCGGCTGCGGCTTGGACGCCTTAAAACAAGGCGTTGTATATACAGGACGAGTTACAAGTGTATGTTGCGTATGTTGTGTGCGTCATCATCGAACAGAAGGTTGCAATAGTTGAGACATACTCAGTTGACTCTCTATTTATGGAATCTATGTTCTCGTTTGCCATGCAGTGCATGAATGCACTACTCAACTGCCAACAGCAGCTGGGATACAACGGGTGGGCCCGCCAAGGCTTGGTATTGGTTTGCATGGGAGATACACGCGTTGTGTCTCGGGCGATGCTGCTACTGTAGCTGCTACCCGTCTGTGTTTACACTACGGACGCGTCGCGTATTCCACACACAAGTGCGAACTGTTCAGTGCTGTATTCAAACTCCAACAAGCGGGTGGGAGAACTTCGCTTGCGTATACCTCTTTGCTTTGAATGTGGAATAGAATAGTAGCAAGAAGCGGCGTGCTTAGCGCGCAAGGTTCGATTGAGCGCATCCACATTGTCTCCGCCTTTTCTCATCCGGAATGGGGCTACCTTGCTGGGTGACAACCTCTACATATCATCACGTCTGTTGCACGACGCCGTTGCGTTCCTGATTTTTACCTCACACACCGCCTGGCAACACCTTCTTCTCAACCGCTAACGCACGAGGTCGGCCGCACATCCTTACGGCTCCAAACCGGACTATGATGCTGATGCAGTATATCCACTGATGCCAAGATACGGGCTTGTCGGTTGAATCGTGTGCAATCGTCGGCACCTTACACAGCGCGGTGTTCCGCAGCCAATAGCTGGAGGCATGTCCACGAGCCCTGGACGTTTTGTCGTCTCTTTGTCTCCACGTTGTTGATGTTGTGTTTTTGCTGCCCTCGACGTTCTACTTGTCGTCTTCCACCACAGCCCGAGCTATGTGGGCACAGCTGCTCTCGCGCTGAGCAGCCACTTGCTATACTTGTGCCCCATAACTTGTTGTCGACTTTAACGCTCTCTTGGTAATCCAAGACCGACGATATCCCACAAAAATAAAACGAGAGTACAGTAGACCACGGACGGATTCGCCATATATGTTCCTCGGAAATCTTGTATGCACATCCCTTTGACCACTACCTACTGCTGTTGTTTGTTGTATCTATTATGATCAACCGATTGTTCAGAACGATACCGTTGGTTCGGATGTTAAGGGATTCAGAAGTTACGATACCCCGTGCGAGTGCGCGTCAATTGGATGGCGACAGTTTGCTGCATGCGTTTCACACGGAGTTTTGCCCGCTCTTGGCCCTCCGGCCGATGTATCAACGGCCGGCTACATTTTACGAAACAATAGGATCGATTCAGCAACTGACCCATCGTCTTGCATTTCTCCGATCATCACTCGCTGCATTGCAGTGCTTGCAACTCCAACTCTCTAGTCAAGGTGGTTCGTACGTATGCGCTAACTACGGCGGCGGGGGGTGGTGAGTCGAAGTCAGAAATCCAAAAAGACACCACATGAACGTACCCAGCAGTTTCATTTCGGCGCCTCCAGAACTTTCCTGGAAATCCGTTGTTACCGCCACGATTCTGCGGGGCGTTGGTGTGCGGCACACACGGCACACGTGCTTGCCATTGTTGCTTGTCTTTCCCATCCCCACTGGCACCGTCAACGTTTACTTAAGGAACTGCTGTGGGCTGCTCAAACTTGTGCTGAATCTGGAAGCTGGGGTGTGTGTTCGCAGGTGCGACCTGTGATGCGTCATTGTTCAACCCATTGCAAGCGACCAACTGCGAAGCCCCTGGATAAGGTGTTGCGACTCCGCTTGCGTGTTGTTAGGTCATAAAGGATTGCTGTCTCTCTACACGCAGCAGAAGTCTGAAGTGTACATGGGTGAAGGTAATCGCAGAAGCGCTCGATTCTTGCACTCGGTTGTGCGTATTTTGAAAACACCCGGCGCGTCATCTCCTTGATCACGGCAGACACGACCGTTAGGCTCACATATTAAATGTGTAGGCGGTTTGTTGTGCTACAGCGGGCAAAGGCTCTGTCTCGTAGTTGTAATCAGAAGACGAGTCCACTAGCTGCACGTGCACCGCTGAGTGCATCCTCCGAACCTAGTCTCCTGTTGGCGTATTTCCCTGTCGGTTGGTGACAGCAACATTACAGCAGAACGCTCGATTACTGACATTTCACGCCGCACTGCGCCACCGCACTGCTGCGCATGGGGCCGCGGCCACAAACGACGACAGCAGTCCGGCTCTTTCTATTATATACATCTGTACATTGTCGCGCGATTCAATCCTCCGCCACACAACTATCGCATGTGTTGTCCTCCGTTTGATTGTGGACCTTGTCTGTTCTTTCACGGTCAAGCGGCAATTAAATCCTCAAGCACGTCTTAGAATAGGAATTTCAAACATTCACACATGCGGCACATGCGGCCGTTCCGAAATCCCAGGTCCACACAACCTGGTAGATTCTAGCCAACGCAGAGTTGAAGCTCTATGAATATCTAGGGACAGCAGTTGGTGCCTGAATAGCAGTACAGTAGCTTCTGTGCACCCCTTCACACTGGTTGTTCTAATGGATATTTATATTTCCATGTGTACTTGCGGATTTGTGTTTCATAGTTCCGAAGTTTGAACGGAGGTGACCACACGATCGTCCCAACGGTCCTGGCTTCGCGGCTGATTTGTATCCTTGGCATCGTAACCGGTCTTGTCTTCCCCTAGAAGGGCCTTGAAGGGTGGCTACAATCGTGGTCATGACGGTCGCACGACTTCTTGCACTTGATACCAGCTCTCCAAGTCCTCTATTGCATGCACAACTGCTGTTGCCATGTTTGGGTCGATTTGGTCGCATAATCGAAAGTTGAACTCTCGCTTAAGGTTGACTTGCGGGGTCCCAGAAGCGGCATGAAGTCCACCAATCAGGAAGTGACGATTTGGCTGCAGATAAGATGACTCGAAGTGTTCATCCCGTTGCAAGAAGAACGCATGGTACGACTTGTGTTAGACCTGCTTCAATTTTTGCAGCGAGGGAGGGAGCGCTACCAATGGCAGGGAGGGGGGGGCGTACTCTCATGTTTTGCATGCCTTAGCGGTTCGACCATTGACCGCGCGTCCTTGAGAGGACTGGACCATTGTTCCCACAGGACCGATCACCGATGGCAAATCGTTCCTTCCTGTGGCAGGGGTTGGTCCCCAAAATGGGACGCAGCCGTCACAAGCAGGGGAAGGGCTGAAAACGTGTAGCGTCATCACCACATGAACATGCCTCCGCGTTCCGCCAACCTTGTTTACGCTTGTTGTATTACTTTAGGTGTGCGGGACAGGTGGAGGCACACATGCCGAGGGGGGGCGGCGGGGCTGGCTCCAGCTCGGGCTCAAAAGGGGCCGCGCCATTAGGCAAACAAGATGCCTTCAACGAAGCGCAAACGGCCATGAGGGCGCAGGTCATCGGGCCCTTCGAGAACCATGGGCAGTGCAAGCTGAGCATGGTGAACGTGACCGCCACCGCCGACATGAAGTGCACGATCGACCTGAAGACGGTCGTGATGAGGGCACGCAATGCCGAATACAACCCCAAGCGCTTCTCGGCCTGCGTAAGTAAAACTCGGGAGCTGCATAGAGGTCTCTGCTTGGCTGGTTCGTTCCTTGCTCCCTGTCGTGGTGGTTTGATTGATCTATAATAATCGCAACGTGTCCATCTCGCTGTAGCAGTCGCAGCTCTGGAGGCAGCAGTCCAGACGTGAACACACAGCTGTACCAGGGTTTACTATTTGACGGCTTACAACACAAGTAAGTTATGTCTAGTGCCATTGCACGCAAGCGGCCGACGACTACTGCTGGTATTTGTTATTTCTATGTTGTTCCCTGGACATGACCATTGTCTGAAGACCAATGCAGACCAATGTTTCAGCGCTGTTCTCGACGCTGTAGAGCACGAACACCAACGACAGCCTGTCAGAGGAATTCGTCCATCTTACTCAGTTGTATCGCCGCTACTGCGGCATAGCACCGGGGCAATGTTGTTGGCAATTGATCCTGCCCATCAGAGCTGCACGTGCTGCACCGTTTGGTTCTATCTGGACCCGCGAAGTATCGCATATCCTCCAAACCAGCGTGCAATCCCGTAAGCCTCCGAAAATGATTTCAATGCGACTTATTCTGCCGCTGCTGGTTGTACGCTCTCTGCAACTTCGGGACTCTGTTTACGGCGTGGCATTCAAAGATCATCCGTCTGATTAACAAGAACGAGCCAAAGGCGACGGCGTTGGTGTTCAAGACGGGCAAGGTGGTGGTGACGGGGTCGAGGAGCAACGCTTCGGTAGACTACGCGTGCAAGACGTTCGCTCGGATCCTTAGCAAACTCGACAACGGCAGCGGCGGACCATCGCACAAGATTAACTTCGAGTGAGTCGCTGGTAGAAAGCCAGTATGTGTGTGCCTTGTCTACAAATGTGTACAACAACGTCGAGCACCGCGCGATTTATTTTGCAGATATATTTTTCGTTTGGTGAACGTTGTTGCGATTCCTAATTCCTGCGCCGAGGAGGGCGCAACTACTCATATCGGAGTCTACCCGTGCTGTTGCGTGTTGGAGATTACTGGCATCTAGTTTCTTCGTGAAGCGGGAAGGCTTGATGGCTCAGCCAAACCATTATCGTGCTTATCTGCGCGATGTGTGTCTTCGTGATGCAGCACGAGTTCCGAGTGTACAAGTCGTGGATAGAAAATCTCCATTCGTGCACACGCTTGATGCAGAGGCCTCGCGCGTATAGGACTTGATTCCGTTCGGCTCACGTGCAAGTATCAATCAAGCACGTTACCCAATCGATCAACCCGTCGAGAAGGTACAACGATTCTGCATACTTCCATATTTAATATGCTGCCATTGAAACGTTCGTGTCCTATGATCAACCGGTGGTAAAGCTTTTACTCCGACCCCTACCCTGTCCCCCTCGATTGCTGGGTGCACCTCACCCCGATTTTCCGAAATGTTGGCATACTACACGCCTTTGACACGCCTTTGCGCCAAAGCCTCGAGAGAGACCGGCGGGTCCAGAACATGGTGGCAACGACGGACGTGGGGTTTCCGATTCGCCTGGAAGGCTTGGTGGCGTCGAACCAAGGGTGCTTCTGCAACTACGAACCCGAGCTGTTTCCGGGGCTGATTTACCGCATGAAAGATCCCAAGATATGCTTCCTCATCTTCGTTTCGGGAAAGGTGTTGTACACAAGCACGGAGACGTCACCAAGTCGCAAACAACCCAGATTCAACCAAACGGGCGGTGGCTATCGAGCTGACATTTCCGGGAGCTTCGCTTCCTTCGGATCCGTTTCCTCTTTTTGAGAGGGCTGAGCATTAGAGTTCACGCCTGGTTTCGCATCACTATGATAGTTTTCGGGGGTTAGGATTGTTTGGGTGGAAAGGGTGCTCAAGTCTGCTATGTGTCCACCAACGCGCCTCATGTGGTATTTTTTACGGCAGCACTGGATTCCTCTGGTGGTGATAGTCGCTTGACCATTATCCTTTCATCCGATGATGAGAAGTGCCCCGACTCTGTTCCCGACTACTGCAATGTGATTGATTCTAACGGAATTTCAGGTGGTGCTGACGGGGGCTAAGAGCGCCCAACAGCTCGAGGATGGCTTCAAAAAGATGTACCCTACGCTGTGCCAATTCAAGAAAGCCACTGTCCTCTTGCAGACCTCGGCTACTGCTCGTACCGCAAATGCAGCTGCTTCTGCTTCTGCGTCCACTGACTCGTCCTCCGAACCAGCGCGAAAAAAGACCAAGACATAGCAATCATGGTACGTAAGTTGGTGAGGTTTTATGTTGCTGAATCGTTTTGTTGGGTTTGAGTGATCTCTGTGCCATGTAGGACGCAAGTGGTCACTGCTATACGCTGCATCGCAGCACTGCAGACCTTGTTGCTCCTAGCTTCTTGTTCTCATTGATGCCCATCGCTCTTGGGGTGTCGTGCTGCGATTGCTTTCCGGCATGGCACCTTGTACTTCTGCGTGCTTCCCTTTGGGCTTGCGAGATTCCGCTAGTAGATCTCACTGTTTCGTCCTGTATGTCGCGCTTTTGTGGCATACTGTTTGTGGCCAGGTCGTAGACGGATATCCTGGGCCAGTTCCCAAAATAACTGCTCGTCTGGCATGGACACCGACCGATTGGTGTGGGCGGTTTGGAAAATAACTTGAGACCAGTTCGCTCCGTGATGACCCTCTACTCCCGAATTAACAGCTTGTGGAGGGCAGGGATGTTGAAACACGAGTGCACCCGTGTGGACGCATTCAAAGCGAGTCAAGAACCGATCGGCATGCGTTTGTTTTTCGTTCCTCCTTCCTTTCCTTCGTGCGCTTGGTCCTCTGTGAATCAAGGTCATCTCCCTCTTCCTCTCTGCGACACACGTCTGCGGTGTCTGTGTGGAGGGGTGCGCAGGAAATATTGTCACCATTGTCGACAACATTTTTTTGGGGTGCAGGGTATTAAAAGGACGACGGACACGTGACGGTTGTGTCCGAATCAAGGCGTTCAGAGAAGGTATGCATAGTGCTTAAGTTTCGTTGCAAGTGGTGCTGTGAGTTGTGGTGTCGTCGGTGTGGTGGGTACTCGTGAGTAGGACATTTTGTTGACGCTCCCTAAATTCTCTGTAAAAATTAAAACGTAATTCCGTCATCAAGTGTTGGCACGTTTGTGTGTGTGGTCATCCAGTTATTCCGGACGTCCGACTTTTTCACCTTTCGGTTTCTTTTATGTAGGACGCACCAGCCAGAGCTACACAGGAGTTTTTTCTCTTTAGAATGCAAAAAGAAGTCGGCAACAGCTGGTTCTTGTGCTTGGTTGTGTGCTGTGATTTTGCCATTACAGAGCACGTGGCGCACCATGGTTCCAACCTGTTTCTCCTTGGAATTCAAATGAAGTTTTAACAGTCCGGTCCCCAAGATGGTGCAAATCACGTTACTTCCCTCCCACGGCACGCGTTTCTTCGCGTAGACACAGTTCATTCTAACGTGTCAGTAGGGACGTGGGCAATTGTAAGGCAGTGCGGTAGTGTCTGACGTTGGTACGCGCGTTTCCGCGGGTGGTATACGAGGAAATTGGTTCGAGATATGACAATGGCGACTTTGGTCAGAGGAGCGTCAGTATTCAGTCAGGGGTGTGGGGCTTGGATCGTGGCATTAGGATGCGTTGATGGGTCTAATGTGTTGGTGGATTGGCCATTGCTTTCCCTGGGCATGATCCCGTATGTGCAAGCTTGGTGGAAGTCGTAATGAAAAGCGGAGCCACGGCGGGCACCTGTGTCTGGTCGTGATGCTCCTTGCGCTCCTAGGGTGAAGGACGATACAGGTGCTTCCTGGACGCCATCATCGAGTTGAAATTCTACCAGGCCAGCAGCATCATCCCGTGAAGCACCCGCGGGCAGTCAACACTCTTACAGGAAATGGTACATATCTGGGAAAGGAAAGAAAGGCGTTTGGCTTATTTACACCAGTATTTTTCAGGAAGCCGTGCGCAAACCCTTTGGCCTTTCAGTCGCAATGGCCCTGGGCTACCCCATAGGACACTACCAAACCCAACCTTCGTTTCCTTTCTCGAAGACGCGATCGGACGGGAAGTAGCGTGGCGTGCCGTCTACGTTTACAAGCACAGAAAAACAAAACACCTTCTGCCTACACACGGGCGAGAGAGGTAAACATACCCACTGCATTTAACACCCACCCACATGTCGGTGATGAAACCTCAACCACACGCCTCTATCGGCGACCACGTCAGGATGCAATGATGAGAGAATGTTCTCCCGCGCCCTTTGCACACTTAACGACATGAAGTTACACAAAACGGTAAGAAAATGGTGACGCACATACTCCGAAATGTGTCCGCACATACGCATACTCCGAACATATGCGTACCGCACTGAAAATACGTTTGAAAACTGAGGGAGATTGCATGCCCTACGACTAACAGGGTGCCACACACAAAACGCCCGACACCCAACAGTACCCAACACCTTTCTTCTGCACCTTCCCAACATAACATATATGAGACACACAAGACAGCTACCAAACTGTTTTGTTGAGCCTGTTACCCGCAGGGGAGATGTCCCTATATGCTGTCTGGGAAATCCTAGACATACAGGTAGCTTTTTCCGACGCTATGAATTCATTGCTAGTCTCGACTCTTTTCTATGATAGAGATGGATTCGTTGTGTCATATTAAGAAAAAAAAAAAAAAGGTGGACTGACACAAGCAGGCTACAGGTGAATAAAAACTACAGCAGTCTTCGCCGTACACACGCATAAGAGCAACATCCCAGACAAGCACAAGTACGGGTGGAAAAATGCTTCAGCGCTGTAGACTACACACGGTACGCTCAGCTACCAGGTTGCCATTGGCAGAGGCGATCTCCGGCCGAGGAGCCGACAAGGCCAGCTGCCACCTGGTAAACAAAACGATGTTGTGTCATTCGTTGCCACCGTTGACTTTCACCGAGGGAGCGGAAAACTTCTTCTGCTCCTGTTGCAACCCGTCAACGGCGCGGCAGGAGGAACTTGTAGGAGCGCTGCACCCGCTGCACGATCTGGAGCTGCTGGCCCACGGACACCAAACCCCTCTCCCCGACCAGCTCAGCCAAGTCCTCGTGCAAGTTGACGAGGTCTCTTCGTGGGAATCGTCGAGGTCCTGACCGAATCAGTCTCAGGACCTGAAAACAGAAGTCACAGCGATAGCACCGAATACGTTAGGCGGGCGTGACGGCACGTCACGTGCGCGTCAGCGTGCGTGTGTTTAGAACCGGTCCCCCGAGAGGGGGTACGGCTGAACCGACCCGGAGTATTTCGTTACTGAGTATTGAAGAGGTTCAGAACCCGCTCACACCTCAACCTGACGGTGACACCAACCCAAACGCGCCAAAACCGATTGCCGTTGGTTGTGCAACTTACACATGGCTTACATGTATGGGAGCACATATGAAACGTTCTACATGGTTCCAAACGAGCCAACCGTATAGGTACATTCCTACGTATGTGTCGCGTCCCACCTGATGCACGAGCATCATCAACTTGCCCAAGTCGAGCTCATCCAACACTCGTACAGCCATCAGACCCTGGCCACGCCCGGCAGACACGACGACCTGTCTGGTGCAGTTGTCCGAGTGGCCGAGCGGCTTCAACAGACTACCACGCCTGCGCGGCAGCCCTACCTCCCCTTCTGCCTTCTTCTCATCCGCGGCTACCGGATGATCAGCGGCGAGTTGTAGCCTAACGAACGCAGTGATGGAGTACAACGCGCAGAGATCCAGCGGAAAGGTGGAGCCAAGATCCAATGCCTTGCTGAATATTTTTTCTTTTTCGGTGCAGGGGAAGCACCAAAGCAGAACCATTTGCTCCGAGGGGGGTTCTTGGTAGGGTACACGGACACGGAGGAAGGATACCCCGTCGAACACCGAACTACGAGGGCTCTTCGGAGAGGATGGTTCGTCATAGTGCGATGGACAAGCCACTAGACGCAAATAGAACGTGTGGTACGGCAGTGTACCACTACGGCCTGTGCGTCCGCAGAATTAAACGCCTGTCGTACAAGCCACGAACAACGGTCTCATGAGATACCAGGTAGTACAAACGACGTGCATGATGAGCAGTTGTAGAGCAAATGGCGTGTTTTGCTGCATTCCATCATAAACCTCACTATTATTTTCGACCCTCACTCTCACCACGTCCCTTCCCGGTGTCGGAGGTTGAGAAGTCTTTCCATGGCCAGCACAATGGTGCACATCGCCGTGAACGTCGACTCGCGCGACTTCTCAGACTTGAGCCAGTAGTATGCGGGCCTCACTGCGAACGAGCGCATCACGCCACGCAAGGTCAGGAAATACGCCAAGGACATCAATGACGGGCTTGCGATAGGAGGCGAGGTGTCCCGGGAAAGGAAGGGGAGGGGACAACAACCATGGCGGACCAATGTAGTCACGGAGCCCTCATAAGCACTTCCAAGAAGGCACACGGGGGTGACGACAAAATCAGTTTCTGACCAAACAGTAGGAGGCCGAAATTATCGAAAACGATATTCAGGCTCTGAAGGGTTGATGTTCAATGGAAATCAGAAAAGGACATTATGGAACGTGACCTGCGTATTGGCACACCCAGATCTGTGTCGAAAGCTGCAGCTGCGATCCAAAATGTCCGCAATATCTGGGTCAAAATCTGGGTCGATTCAATTCGCAATCCACCGCTCCTCTACGCACCGTCACAGGCCCAATCTCCTCGACTGCAGGTGTACAGCAGTAGCTCACACCACTAGTGAACTGGGCCGACCAGCAGTTTGAGGGATTTGGTCTGTGACGACGCGTACATCAATGGATTGTGAACGGCGGCATGAACCCAGATTTGGACCCAGATTGGCGGACATCTCGGGGAGAAGCTGGAGCGTCCGCCAGCACGGCCCCAATAACACACGTGGGAGTGTCAGCGCGCAGGTCGCTGCTCCATCATGTCATGATGCCCTCTACAGATTTTGCATTGAACATCAAACCTTTGTAACGCAGAGTATCTGTCATTCTCCGTGTCGCCTGTTTTGTGCTGAGGTCAGTGGTGAAATGCTGGCGGCAGTTATCACACCTGCCCTGTAGGATCCCCAGGCCAAGAGGAAGGCAGGGACAGTGGCCATCATCCTGAGGTTCAGTTCGTTCTCCCTTGCCAGCTGCCCGATGGCCGTCGTCGCGATCAGCAGCTCTCGTTTGATGAACTGGACCTGTATCAACATCTGGAGGGAACGCGCCAGCCGAAACAGAGGAGGGCGCGTGTTTCCTTACGAGCTGAAAGCATTAGCCAGCTAACTCCCCCTGCCGACCCTCGTTGAATGGCATGAGCCAAAATTCAAAACGCACGATGCCAAAACATCGCGCGTGATGCCTCATGAAGATGTTACTCTTCGTGTACGCCCTGAGGTACATTTGCTGCCCAAAGGCGTCACTATTTCGGCGCTGTCTCATCCCCAGTGGCTGCTGATGGTACCACCGCAACACAGGCATGGCAAGAATCATATCGTCGTCTACAACAGTCATCAAGGGCGGGCAGGGTGTATTGTCCGAGAGGTGTTCGGATTGTATCCCGGGAAAAAACTCTCCCTCCCGAGGACTCGTTTCGAGATACGCCGTCTTGGCCATGGCCGACGATCGATCGTCTTGGGAAGGTGGGTGTTTCGGATGTCTTTCTAACCCGCGTACTTCCAAGTACACCTCTATCAGCGGGAAGGTGGCCTTGTGGTCTACTGTTGTGGCAAGTGCCTGAAACACGCACGTTGCTCCTTGACACATACCTTCACGCTTCGTCGACCTCAACTTTGCGGCAAGACCAATGGCACCAGATTCAGCGTTCAAGTCGGCACCGGTCAAAACACACGCGCCAAACCGGAGCACAAAAAGCGCGGCCCAACGGGCAGCAGCGTGTATCCAGTCTCCCTCCGACAGCAAGACGCCAAGGGAGCCAAACGGAATCGAAGAGTTAAAGTGTGAAAGAGCGCGAGGTAACTCACCATTCGCACGATGTCTCCCGCGACGAAGTTCTTCCAGGCGTTGATAATGCTCCTCTCGTACTCACGGCTCACAACACTCATGTCTCCCGTTCTCGCCATTTTCTTAACCTTGGTGACCGACAAATGTGGCAGTGTCAGACGCGAATCCGTTCCGAACATGAACGAATTGTGAAAACAGGGAATCGTCCTCGACAGACGGTCGGGAAGTGGGATCCTTGCCTAGTAAAAGGTCACTCCGCATCAACCTCCTCATCTAAAGGGTTCGTGAAGGTTTCTAGGGCCCAACGCAACCCGACAATACAGTAAAGTGCCACAGCAGTACTTCCTGATCTAGCGCTGGTTCCGTTCAAGCGATGTCAACTTAAATTTTGTTGACATAGACCTAAAAAATGAGCCACATACCTCTCCCTCTGAAAGGTTGGGTTTTGTATCCTTGATGAAGGCTTCCAACATCCGCTGGAGGCTGTCAAAGTGTACCAGGTGTCATTTGGCCATGGCATGCCGGGTCGTGTGTTAGAATGCGGCACAGAGAACGGGTGGCGAGGAGGATAAAGCGGAGGGATCGATCGATCGCGGGTCGATTTTAAGTGCTTCTATTCTAATGTCGCCCTTTTTTTGCGAGGAAGGGATCGAATCCACAAAACGTACCATTCAACGTTCACAAGTACAAGGCACCCGCAAGGAATTAAGGTGAAAGGTTGGTGCCACACACCATAGAAGAAAGGACAGCAACGGCCGCCAACAAAATATCATCCTATCCACCAATGTGTTCATGTCCAGCTTCGATTTGGCGTGATCTCGGTTCAAACGAGTGTTGACGGCTTTCGAACACCGGTATAATAGTTAGTCGACTGAAAAGGATCGTACGTACGTACATTGATGCCCTCCGAATATCGAACGAGTCAAGCAACGCGTACATCCATGAGTTTGGACAAACGAAGGAGATGTCAAGCCAAAGAAGGCATGCATGCATTGTGGTTTCACTGCTCCGACATCGACGTGGAGATAGCTAGCTACAGCTCAACTTTCTCCATCATCGAGAACCATCGAAACAACAGGGACGACCTAGCCTAGGTTTGGATAATTCGTGGTTCCTAGGGCGCTTCGCTTGTTACTCTCGAGTAGAAGAATAAACTCCACTGTCCACAGCAATGCCACAAGATGCAAACCGACACGACACCATTGTCGTACAGCAGTGCTGTACACGTAGAGTGGGATGCACAAAGTCACGGCACCTGAATGAGCTGTCGGCTAAGGCATTGGCGTCCGTCAGCGTCAAGGGCTGATTGTGCACGAGCTCGTTGTAGATGCCCCAGAAGGGTTCCGATATGTGCTCGCGCACAAACTGCCAAAA